>JARLTB010000203.1:22637500-22782500 GCA_030141615.1 Unio pictorum
ACGACTAAATTGTTAATACTTCCATCAATATCATCAATGCTCGGTGCGTCCTCGATATCGGTTATAAACTCGATAACATTATAACCGGCAATCTCTGAAGCGTTCTCGTTAAAAACCTTTAACACTTCGTAGCATCGCTGATCATCTACACTTGGGGCAATTAAATACAACATATCCCATTTCATCCATCTCGTTATTCAAATTAAGTAGCAGTTGTGTTTTGCCACTTCCAGATGGTCCGATTATGATCATACGAATATAATTTGGTAGCGCTGCATGATGTGTAACTGGTTCTCTTGTTGTTGTCGCCAAATCAATTACATTCATGTTATTATAAATATATTATGGATCTTTATTGTGTGAAATGTAAGAAGCGTACTGGCACAGATGACTTGACGACGATTACAACTAGCAATAACAGATCAGCAGTTTCCGGTAAGTGTGCACAATGCAGTACAAAGAAATTTAGATTTGTTTCTAAGGATTTAAAAAAAAAAAGAAACGAGGAGGTGATATTGCAGCCAAGTTAGTAAAATTACCAGGAACACCATGGGCAAAGTATCCAGGAGAAAAACAGCTTCCGGGGTATAGTTATTCTGGACCCAGGACCAGACTCGATATCAGACTCGATGATCAAAACCAACCTCGACGTCGTGAAGAACCAATAAACGCTATTGATAAGGCGTGTCATGCTCATGATGTTGCTTATAAAAGCAGTAATCTGTAACACAGACATATCGCAGATATGAAATTAATACACGCATTTAATTATATTACTGATAAATCCTTCAAAGAAAAATTGGCTTCATGGTTAGTAAAATCTGCAATGAAAGGCAAATTGATGTTAGGTGCCGATAATTAATAACAACATGGAATCTATTTATTATTCTCCAAAAGGATACTGGAGGGGTAAATCAGCAATCGGTAAACTCGCTAGCGCCGCATTTGTGAAAAATACCACTGCAGCGGATTGGTTATCTAAACAGGCGATATGGCAAATTTATCTACCGCCGCCTGAACAAATTAAATATTCGCATTTTGATGTGACCGTTCCTAATGAGGCTCATCAGGCTGATATATTATTTCTGCCGCATGATGGTTTATACAAGTATGCACTAACCGTAGTTGATGTTGCGAGTCGATACAAACAAGCAGAACCGCTAAAGAAAAAATCATCAACTGAAGTCACTTCTGCGTTTGAAAGGATTTATCAAAGGGGTCCTCTGCGCTGGTCAAATCTATTACAAGTTGATCCTGGCAAGGAATTTCAGGGTGCGGTTCTATCAACGATAAAGAATCATAATGTCACTATCAGACGAGGACATACTGCACTACATCGCGATCAGGCAATTGTTGAACGATTTAATCGGACACTTGCTGAGCGGTTATTTGGATATCAATACGCGAAGGAATTCATATAGGAAAAACGATCTCGTGAATGGGTCAAGATATTACCAGGCGTAATTAATGCGCTGAATAACGAGATTACTCGAACAATTAATATGAAACCTAACAGCGCGATTAAAAAGAAGTATATACCTGTAAAACCACAAAATGATTTTTCAAAACAACCAATACTCGGTAATGTCACTGTAGGATATTTGTATGAACCAGGAGAGCTCGAAGGTGGCACAAAAAGAGCTACTGATCCTATTTGGAGCGTTACCGCGCATAAAATATCTAGTATAACACGTTCTACGGGTAGACCAGCAATCTATAGATTGGATTAAACTGCTCCTCAGCGAGGATTTACTCGTGAACAACTGCAATTGATACCCGAGGATACTCAATTACCACCGCGTGGTCTTAACTAGCACCTCTTCGTCTGTTGCACTCAAGACAAGTCAGCATCACATTATCTCTGGTATGACCAATACTGCTATTGTTTCTGTCTACGGTAAATTGGCGAGGATCTTTATCCGACCAACACCAACTGATTATACAATTGCAACTCGCGCAGTGATTATTCTGTTGTTTTTTTCAGTGTAGTTATTAATTCAGCATCAATATCAACTTCTCTGTTATTTGTTTTATCCTATTGTTTATAACTAGATAGTTTTTTTTATTATGTGATCGCTAACAATATCACTTGTCGTTATAGTCTAAAACAACTCTTCGAAGTTGATTTATTCTTCGTACTCTGGAAACTGCGAGATAAACTAAATTCGACAACTCGATGTGATTATCTACCATGCAAACAATTGTATCTGATACAGTGTATCCTTCCGAAAGAATGTATTATTGCTGCGTAACCTAGCGTCCATGGGGATTTAATAGCGCACAATGCATCTTCGACGACATTGGTATCAACCAACACAATATCATTTAATACGAGAATCTGCTTTTCACTTTGTCCAGAAATATCAACTTCAATATTCTGTTTTCGTGTATCCTTGGGTCTATAACACAGCTGCGTTGGAAGTGTTGCAAATGTTTCTTTATGCAATTCAAATAACTTCATTTGAAGTGTGTCTCTGACTATGTTTCTACTTGCTACTATCAAAGCGTTTGGTCTCCACGTTTCCCAAAAATCATTTAATGATGCTTCCGAAATTATTTCACGGGCTATTTTATATTGGATTCTATCCGATTGTAATCTAATTAGTTACTTGAACTCGCGTAATTGTTCATCAAGTGCTCGATGATCAGTATTAATTTCTTCATAATAGTCTAAAAAAATCTTTAGCCAATTATGCGGGGATAAACCGACAAATGGTGGTGGTTGGCCATGATCGCCACACATTATTACTTTTGTATTCGCCAGCAACAGCCACTCGAGAAACGTTTGTAATACATCTAACGATACCATGCATATTTCGTCCCAAATTATGACTTCAGGAATATATTTCTCACCCATTCAATCTGGAGTCCATTCGTCACCTTTCCATCGAAAGAAACTGTGATAAGTACAGGCATTAATTCCTCGTTTTTTCATTTCTCTTGCACGTCTGTGTGTCGGTGTTAACACAATCATGTTTGATTTCCCACGAAATAACTCAATCGCACGAGTCGTCTTTCCTGACCCATCACAGCTGTTTAAGTAAACGGTTTTATATATGCATTTTGAATCAGATATCTACGGTGCATTATATAGTTTTGATATCTGTTTATTTTTCAAATATTTATTTTGATTCGTAACATCTGCTGATTTGGAATAATCACAAGGTATTTCCCGCTTAATTCTCTATGATCCCCAACTCTCGTCTGAATTAGTGAATTCGGCCACTGCTTCGCTGTGTTTCGTGTTTATATAAAATGAATCAGTGCCTACTCTAACTGCGGTGTCAGGAAATCTATTTATCATCGAAAATAGATTAATAGAAGCATAAGCCAGCATAGACGCCCTCAAATGTGTATACTGAAGACTGTATCTATCGTTGTAAGTAACAATTGTACCCAATTTTGTTCCATCGGACAAGAAAGCGTCGTTACGATTGACGTATATACCCTTAGATGTTACATCCGCGATTATAAAATCGTATTCGACGCTACCTACAATCAACCGTGAAGAATATCGGTTATTGTTGTATTTTCCACCCTGAGTGAATTTACCGATTATTCTTCTACCGAGTTCCTTTATGCGTCTTTATTTCTAACTTCAAAATAGACATTTGGACCATTTCATGATATTTTTTTCGTCGAGATCAGGGAATTGTTTTCTATTTTCGTTGATTATACTATCTAAACTATCAGGTTGTGGTAACCAAACCTCAGTCTGCGCTCGATATGATATAATTGCTTCACTGACAATCAGCGATATTAGCATTTTAGATTCAATCATATACCGTAATAACACAATTGGCATCCAGTGTTTTTCAGAGATGTGTCTACCAATCCAAACATAACAGCACAGATGAAGTCCTGTAGCCAGTTCAAATGATACTACACGAGCGCATCCGGTTAAATCAAAATCAGGCAGTGGCCCATTAATAGCAAAAAGACTCATCTCATGTGTGGGATGTCCAAATCGTTTAAAGTACTCAGTACCCGAGAAAACTTCCAGGATAGCACGCAACCATATCAACCGAAATAATATTTTCGCGGTCGTATTTTGTATTCCATAATTCAGCATGACCATATTCGATGCAGTTTGATTTGATATCTGATAGAAATTCAGCTCTTGATGGTTTCCACGTGTTTTACTTTCTCGCAAAATGAGCTGCAACTGACGGAATTGTAAAAGAATTTGTTAATAATTGTTTGTCGTGTTCTGTTGAAAAACAACTAGCTAGTTTTTTCGTGGCATCATGGCGGGCTTCAGTGCGGTATAATTCTCCATTGGGTCTTACAAATTGATCGAATTTGCCTTCTTCGTTTTCAAAACTATGAAGTAACCACACTGACACTGGATCGTTTTTACTCAACTGGTAAATAAAATCAAATAATTTCTCCTCCGGGGAGAATTCCGGGGAGAACTCCGCGGGTATATATTTTATTATTCTATCCCGTGGAAATATTGTTACCGCAGATGTCCATGCGTGTTCGTTATGATCAATAATTTTGAAAGTGCTAATTTACAAAAACCAGGATGCCCCTTTCGTGTGATTCTAGTTCCACCGTATTTTGCTAAACAGACTTTTGTTTCCCAAGTGTCTCTGTCTTTTATAAGTCCCAGTGCGTAAAGATGATTCTGTACGCGATTATCAATTTTATTCTTATCATGCAACACAATCAGATCTTCGATCAAGAATCGAACTTCAAGTTCACGATACCAGCAAATACTTTCTACCATGTGAAGCGTTTGTCGAAGTGGAAGGAGAACTCGTAACAAATGATGCTGTTTATAATGATCCACCATATGACAATAACCCAACTATCCGAGTTGGTTTTGTTAATAAATGGGATCATGGCGTTATTAGAAAGGGCTTGATATCTCATTGATGGAAAAGAAATTGAATCTATAGAGCGTTATGTTGATGTTGCCACAACAATAATAGGGTTAGCGAGATATTCTGATGATTATACAAGATCAGCAGGTCTATCTATGATGTTTTCGAAGGATATTACTGATCACCCTGAACACGTCCAGTATTCTAGAGTAAAGGCAGTACATGCTGCTTCAGTTAATCCAGCGCCAGCCGGATATGTAAGACCAGCTGCTGATTTTGATGTCATACATAATATTCCTAATTACATCCTAGGGTTTGCAACACGCGTAGCAACGTTACAAGGACATCGTCGATAATGTTCATGCGCGATTCCACTGCATCATATATTTGGATTCTGTAGAAACGTCCGAAAAGTTATTTATTTAGCGAAACATACAGTAGCGCGTGTGCGAAAGGGTACTGATAATGATGCAATCTGGCGTGATGTTGGTGTTACTGAAGGTAAAGTCATTTTAACAAAACTAACGCTGTGGATGCCAGTAATGACTCCATCAATCACAACAGAAGAGCGATTACTATCATTTATGGATCACGGAGGAAAATCGACGCAGAGTTGGTTATCAGTGACCACGGATATTAAACAGGATAATATTGATGGTACATTTACATGGCACCTGGCATTAAAACAAGGTGTTTAAGCTCCACGTCATATATTTATTGCGCTACAGAATGCGAACGAGTTGGTAATCATGAACGAAGTCATATGATATTTGATCAGATGGGTGTTAATGAAGTCTCGCTGAGAATAAACGGACAGCAGGAACCATCCGAGATATACAACTTAATTACACCACTAACCATATTGCATTTGTATACCATAATATGTTGTCATATATGGCACGCGATCAAAATGTCGATACTGGTTTGCAAATATCACAGTTAGATTTTAAAATTCAATATCCGATCTATTACTTTTTGATTTAACAAGACAATCCGTCGTTGATATACACTTTAGAGCTCGTGTAACCCGTCCTGGTGGTATTGCTAATTACAGAGCGGTTGCTGTAATTCTCAGAGACAAATCAATGCTATTTCAAAGGTGTTGGTGGAAGAATGAGAGTAATAGATGCACCAGTAGAAAACATGTAGTGTTTTCCAAAAACATGTAACAATTAGATCAATCTGTTATTGCATAATGTCATATAGTCATATTAGTGTTGCGTTAACTCCCGGTCAAATTAAAAAATTACAATCCGAAACAGCTAAAAATTGTGGAACCACAATAACGCTGAAACACAATCAGATGTATGGTGGTCAGAATAAATTGTCGCTGACAACTCGTCACATAAAACACTTCAATGATGCGTTCAAAGATAAAAGGGCGTTCAGATCACTCTCTCTGCAGCCGCGTTCAAAAACATGATCAAATCAGGTGGTATATTCCCGTTGTTAGCTGCGATTCCAGCTTTGATTGCGGCAGCGGCCCCAGCGGTGGCTAAAGCGGCAGCATTAGGAGCCGTTGGTACCGCGGCAGGGATGGCACTAAAGAAAGCTACCGGGAAGGGATATAAAAAAGGGAAAGGGTCTTAGACTACCGGTAACTCCGTATTCATGATAAAGCGGAAAGGCCCTGAGAATCCCAGGAACAGTTTATTAACTCGAGAACTTTTGGTTGTAGAGTCTTTGACTCCAGTGTCCAATTTTGATTTATCTCGATGCTGCTAAAAAACTAGCGATTACAAACTTCAGAGGCGTCTTTATGAGAGATCAATTGCCAGCACAACCAAACGGCGTTGAAACCGGTATCATTAATCTCGATAACAGCACCGGACCTGGTACTCACTGGGTTGCATACGCGATTGATCTGCGTGCAATTGTTTATTTCGATTCATATGGATTAGCGCCACCTAAAGAATGTATGCGTTATATAAACCACTTAAGCATCCCTCGTTGGTATTCTACGCTACCAACACAACAAATGACTGACCCACCAATATGCGGCAACGAAGTCTTAAATGTCCTTGACGCTATTTCAACATCTGGAAAACCACCTCATCAGGTAGTAAATGAATACACCAGCTGTCGCTGAAAATCGAAGATTTTAGAGACAAATCATATGGAATTACATGATTGATATTTGGGGGAGATCTTTATCAGCGCTGAAGAAACCAACCGCGGAAATATCTGCAACCGGTGATATAAAAAAAAAAATCGAAGATGAAATAACTGAGATGTTGAACTTAGCAAATGTTGACCCCAATGAAATAGTTGTATTTCAGGATCGTCAGGGTAAATTGAAAACTAGTTATGTTTCCATACATGATATTTTAGTTAAACAACGCGGTGTAACAGAAAATGCTATTGCGTTGTTTTCGATCAGGGTACTCTCAAACCAGGTGTACTTGTTTCAACGATCGTGGAATGAATTAACATTTTAGAACCATTAAAAACACTACGCAATGAATACAACGACCATATAACTAAATTCAGTCGGTTTTCTGAATTACAAAGAAATATAATTGACAATATCGACAAACCGTTGCTAGAATTTCTTGGAAACCCACCAGTGACCACAACGAAACTCACAGAGATAAAAACAACTATGTTAGAATTTGCAACACTTCAATCCAAATATACAGATCACGTTGAAAAGTTTACATCATTTCGTAAAAATATTGATAAATTTTTTGTAACCACGCTGAATAAAATTGACATAAAACTCTATGATATTAATAAAATCCATCAATGAGATGAAGAAAACTATCGAGGCAATCAAAGATGATGCAACGAGGATAATATAAATCATTGAAAAAACAAAAATTCCTCATGAGAGAACCAACAACGTAGTATACACGATTCAGTATGGATCATTTGTGTGGACACCACTAAATAATATTTTAAATATCACCGCGGCCGTCAAAGGTATTTATCGATTAACACTAGTGACACAGACTCAGTTTAATATTTCATCAACGAGCTCATCTGGGATCAATACTACGATATAAACGATCATCGACAAGGATACAACTGAACGATTCACAATAGGATCCACTGATAATAATTTGGCTAGGGTTTCAGTAACATGGTATGTGGAATTCGTAGCGGAGTTAAGTAAACAATTAAACAGTTAGCGGTTTCAATTTGAAACCGTAAACGATTTGAAAAATAAAATGTCATCACAACAAAGTCCTTATGATCAGGTCAAAGAATTTCAAACTAAACTCAAAACACTCACCGAATAGTACCAAACAAAAATAAAAAAATACCGACGAAGAATCACCGCAGTTGATGTTATTGTATACTCAGTATAGTGGTGTAATCACCGGAGCTGGTATAATACTCTCTTCGGTGACAATGGTTGCTCCGATAGCTGTTCCAATTTGTATATCAGCGGCGACAACAATCGCAGAAATTATTTCAATAATAACAAAAAAAAATATCATCATGCAGTCAGGGTAAACTACAAGATTACGTAGTTAAATTTCATATTGTGTCAACCGTGTAGTCGCAATTATCCTCAATGATATCGTCGTCGCTCGATGACACATTTATATCAGATAGTGAGTTTTCAAAAATGGTTCAATTGTATGATTCCACGATGTCGAAATTAGAGCAGGATAATTATAATAACGATGATAACACCGCAAGAACTACTTCAACGAATAGTAAAAAATACCAAACCGATTCCACAAATAACGGAAAATACTACACCGGTGAAAACCAGCATGATCTCAATAACAACCAATCCTGAATTCAGTGTGAATTTCCCTACTCCGATTCCCGTGAAGGAGATCGCGTTAGCGAAACTACGAGTATATCACAGTTGGCCTAACATTAGGTCGGTAGCATTTGGAGGTCAACAACCGAATAATTCCTTGGTGTTTGCAAATAAGAATAAACAAGACGGAACTCCTGACTGGAACGTTGTTTCGATACCATCTGGGTCCTACCAAATAGAACAAAACAATAATGAATTACAGCGTAGAATAAAATCCATTTCTGGAAAAGAATCGAAAATCGTTATAACTGTTCATGAACCAACATTATCATCTACCAGCGAGATAAACTCGCCCGAGTATGCCGTAGATATCTATCAGAGTTCTATAAGAACTATACTGGGTTGGCTCGAAATCCCACCTCGGACATCTTATCAAATGCCAGAAACTAAAACATCTGATTATGTCACAGATATACAATCATATCATGAAATTACCCCGTCATATCCAAATGATTTATCTGATATAAAAGATGCAAAAGTAACCGATAAATTCGTATTTCTCGATAACAATAACATACAATGGGATTTTGTATTTGAGAAAATTCTTGATTTATTCGTTACCATTGCATTTACGTTAAATTATATCATTAATTATTTTAGCGAGATTAATCAATTACATAAAACATAACTAGAACGACTACGACGGAGCTTCCAAGAGTATCTCTCTGATATAACAAAACCACGTGATGAGATCATAAAATGTGTTAGGATATTAAATCAGCTTGTATTCGATATGGAATATATCAACAAACGAATAATTCAAGCACTACTTAATGATAAGAACGGAGATAAACAAAAATTCCTACCTGGTTACAATATAACAGAGGCCGATTTACCCGATTTCACGTTTGTTGGGTATAACGCAAATGAACTAAAAAAATCTGTTAATGATCTTATTCAAGAAAACTTTTCTCTGATACTCGCCAAATGGAAACAACAAACAATAGTCCTCAAACATAATAATGACCCAGACGGCGGTGGTAGACATATCGCTTCTCAAAATGTGAATATATCCTCGGTGATTGCATTGAATTTAGTATGTGATGTTATCGAAGGCAGCTATCAAATGATTATCGAGCGATCAAATCAAGCTCAACAAGGATATATTTTATATTCATTTGCACCAACAGCTCCTCCAGGGATTCTAATAATTGAGGATCCAACTAATCCAGTCTATATGCGATGTCATAATAGTTCGTTAACGAGAATTAATTTCAGACTCACTGACCAGTCCAATAATCTAATTGATTTACAAGGTGAGGTTTTACAAATTAGTATGTTTGTAAAGTCTTAAATGATTTTCATCCTAAAAAAAATATTTGGTTAACTCATGGCAGCAGAGGGGGTGAGTGGCAACGACATTGGCGTCTTTTTTTCGATTTCGAGAAAGCCTTAGTTAGCCAAATGGAGTCGATGCCTATAAACGTTGGTCTGTTCGCCCCCTCTCTTACTTGCCAAATGGACCCTTTTATTAAGCATTTACGAGGAAGCCTCGGTTTGCCGAATCGACGCCTATAAAAGTTGGTCTGTTCATCCCCTCTGCTGCTTAACTAAATGAAGGATGTCATAAGTCCATGAAAACGCAAATATAAAGTTTCAAACGTTCAATGAAAGAACGTAGTGGGACGCAAATTCCCGAAAGGTCATCATCATTACGCAATATGTTTCAAATCACAACTTGGAAATATCATATTGATGTACCGTATTAATGGTATATTGTATGTATTGTATAGATGTAGTTTTTAGAAATTAACCGAGTTCTAAACCATTCCATCCAATAGTCTAATCTTCACGCTGTTTCACCTCCCGCCTTCTTTGCAATAGTTGATATATTTGAATATGTGTTTAATATCCCACTGATCATCACTCGGTGGTTTACAAAAAAGGATTAAGTTTTCTTTTTATACACAAATATAACAATACTGCATTTATAAAGTTATTGCACTTGCATCTGTGGAGTGACATGTTTGCTGTAACTGTCTATATGACTCGCGGTACTAATGCGGTACTCATAGTAAAATTCTGCAGACGCCATTATATTAGAATTACACTAATTTTAAATAGCATTCTGGGTGTTCTGGATCGAACCTATATTTAAAAATATAGATTAAACTTAATGTAATATATTGTGTAAAGAAATGAATATGAGCTGCGGCATCTTCTGTACCTGCATGTGATTGAACCACGTGTTTTCAGTTTTGAAACAAAAATACAGCTGAGTAAGTTTAGTGTGAGTGTTGTTCGTCCGTCGATTTGACGAGGATCTGTCTAGTTATCCGAGGGTTGTGGGTGCTTTGTTCTGTTCTCTGCGTGCGCAGGTGGCCGATGAGGCCAAGACTTGCATGGAATGTTCGTTTTCAAAATGGACTGGATTAAGTGGTGCATCGCCAGGAGATTTGATGGCACGTTCTTTGTTGGGTTGCATCCTCAGCTGTGCAACTGCTGTCCTGCACAACGGGGATTCTATATGCACAGATGAATGCCAAGTTAATCATTCTTTTGTTCTTTGCTCTCTAGAATTGTGGTTTATGTTTGATGCTTTCAATGCAGTTGTCATGTTGTTTATGAAGCGTTTCTTCTGACCTCCGTGTTATCTCTGTCCCTGCTGTAGTTCGCCAGAAAATAGTCTCTTTGCCAGCCGGTGTTATAACATTCGTACAACGTGTCGCTCCCAGCGTAGCTGCCACTGCATCAGGATCGTGTGGATGCCAGAGAGAAATGCAGGGGTGAGAATCTCAGTGTCTGGAACCTTGTCCTGCCACTTGATGTTGAATATTTCCTGAGACCTGTAGTGTGAAACTGGTTCACGTGACTGTATTGGCGTTAGCGCATCGTCTTCGTCTCGCATGCGTTAAGTAGTGTAGGTAGCACAACTGCCCTGTATATCTTTAGATTGGTCTGGATGCTGATGCCTCTTATATTTCACACCTTGGCAAACAAAATGCCGAACGTTGCGTTTTCTCTAGCAATGTGAAGGTACACGTCGTCGTCAGTAGTGTCGCTCCGTGACAGTGTGCTGAAAAGGTAGGTGAGGCTGTTCACTGCTTTGAGTGTTTCGCCGTTGACGATGATAATGGGCTCAACATAGGGTTTTACAGAGGACTGTTGGTGGATGATTTCAGTTTTCTTGGTACTGATGGTGAGACCGAAACATTTGCAATAGCGGAAGCACGTGCCGATGCCGCATTGCAGGTCGACTTCTGAGCCAGCTTTGAGGGCGCCGTCATCGGAAAATAGGAAAACCCTTATGGTGTATGTCATTACCTTAGTGTTTGCGTGAAGCCAGCTGGGATGTAATAGTTTTCCATCTATGTGGTATTTGATACCGAGTGCAACGTTTCCGTAACTGAAAGCATGTGTTAGCATGCCAGAGAATAATAGACCTAACAGTATCGGAGCCAGAACAATTTCTTGCTTGACGCCATTGGTTACTGAGAATGGCGCCGATGTCTCTAAATTTTCCTGAACTCGTGCCAGTATGCCATTGTGGAAATGCTGCACCATTGATATATATTTTTGGGGCATCCGTACGCCATTACCTTCCACAAGTATTCGCTGCTGCTGACGGTATCAAATGCCTTTGTCAAGTTGACGTAGATGGAGAAAAAGTACGTTGTTTTTCTGTTGACATTTTTCTTGTAGCTGCATCGCAGAAAACGTCATATCGATGGTCCCACGTTCTTCTCGGAATCCACACCGGCTTTCTGGAAGTAGTCACTGGTCAAGGTGTGTAGTGATGAGGTTCAGTAAGATTCTAGCGACTATCTTTTTGCAATTAAGCGTTAACATCCCAGTGGTTGTCGAAGGCCTGACAGTTGTTTTTGCGCTTATACAGGTCCAATATAGAAACGTCTTTGAATTTATGTTTGATCATCTCGTGAAGATTTATTTAACACATGTATGTAATGGTATTTGACCAATCTTTCTTTTTGTGTTTATAGTTTATTCTATTAGTTATTCTTTATTCCTGGCTTTGATCATTTAGTTACTTGTACTGAAATGTACGTATATTTGTGACAGGTTAGTCCAGAAACTGCAACTACCTTATTCTTGTATATGTTCAGCTTGGAAATTACCTTCTAATCACCATGATATAGTGAGCATTGTGTTGACTTGCCGCTAACCCATATACACAAACATAGTCCATTTTGCCACATTATCCCACTAAATTCCTATTATCACAGAAAGTTCCAGTTGTATAGTGCTCTTCAAGATAACTAACAAACTAATGTCAAGGAACAAATGTACACCACTTCCAACTACCATGTCACTAGTAGACCTTACGGAAATACGTGCAACTTATTTCCTTGACAAAGGACAGACCATTAGTTATACGCCATGACAACACAATTTAAAATGACTCATCACCATACAGTTATGCTGCAAAATTTAAGCGACAACGATTGGATCATTTGAAACTGTCTCTATGGATTTAGTATTGAAAATATTGATGAAGAGTGCACCAAAGTCATGTGAACTTGATCCAATTCCAACATCACAGCTGCTTGAGTGCTTAGACTCGATATTGCTTTCGCTAACTGATGTTATTAATATCCTTCATCCGGGGAATTCTAATCATTTTTAAAACATGCCATCGTAAAGAAAGACTCTGCTGAAGAAACCAACACTTCGCCATAACAATATAAAGTACTACCGCTCAGTGTTTGATTTCCCGTTAATATAAACAATCTTTGAAAAGTTGTTTTAACCAAACTTGTATATCATTTCAATTCAAACAGTCTTTTCAGCAATGTACTATCTGTATAATGCCCTTGCCAAAGTACTGAAACTACTCTTCTGAAAGTATTTAATGACATTCTCAATGCTTTGGATAGTGGAAAGATTACAGTCTTCAATCTCCTGGATTTATCAGCAGCATTTGACACATTTTCATACTATTGCCCAGCAATGAGGAAAGCATTGCCCATTTAAATTTAGCACAAAACTACAGTGATCCCTTTTAAGAGTGCTCTTGAAACTGACCTTATGGGACTGCAAGGACAAATCTAAAGACGCAATAATGTTTTGTACCTTAAATATTTTCTGCATTTTATATGTTTTCCAATTGGATTTTTCGTCTTCTGTAGTCATTGGATTATAAATGTTGCTATGGGCTTAGAACGTCTGAAGACGAGGCGCTATACGAAATCCTCATGTTTCTTCTTCTTCTTCTTCTTCTTCTTCTTCTTCTTCTTCTTCTTCTTCTTCTTCTTCTTCTTCTTCTTCTTCTGTATTCTTCGTTGTTTTCTTCTTCTTCTTCATCTTCTTCTTCTTCTTCTTCTTCTTCTTCTTCTTCTTCTTCTTCTTCTTCTTCTTCTTCATCATCATCTACTACTACTTATTATTGTTATTATTATTGTTATTATTATTATTATTATTATTATTATTATTATTATTATTATTATTATACATACATACATATATATACATACATTTATTAATACAAACATACATACACATACATACATGTATACATTCATGCATACATACGTACGTACGTACATACATACATACATACATACATACATACATACATACATAGATACATACATACATACATACATACATACATACATACATACATACATACATACATACATACATACATACATACATACATACATACATACATACATACATACATACATACATACATACATACATACATGCATACATATATACTACATCAATTGATTTGAATTAGCACAAAATTCATGTGCAGTCATGTCGCATTAAACAGTTGAAATATTGTCATGTGCAAAACACAGATCTGAAAATGAGATGTCAAACAGAATATTTGACAAAATAAATAAACAAAGAATTTGACTGTTTGAGGTTACTGAATATATTTATATTTCAATAAAATAATAAATAGTAAGCTATATATTTGAGAATAAAATGTACGAAAACAAACTAAAACTCGATAGGTATAAAACGAAATGAATATAAACATGCCATATAATATATAGACCAAAAAAATGTAAATATGAGACCCATCATCGTGATATCCCCATAAAAACCCATTGACGTATGGTTTTACAAATAGTGTTAAACTCACCATGCTGACTTGCAATTTTATTTACTCCTGAATGTTTAGACTATCTCCAAAGTAACACAGCAAAATATTACAACAAAATGCAAAATTAAAATATGATTAAATGGAATTTGAATTTAGACTGAACAATATTTTTATTTTTTGCGCTATATAGTATTTCCTAGTATATAACATTAGCTTTCATTTTGTCTTTCTATAGTGTGTGCAATAATATGGCAATAATTAAAGCTTTCAACAAAATATTAAAGGGACAAATAAGCAAATATGTAGATGTGGAGAAAATTAAGTGAGTGAGAAGGTGTGTGTGTGTGAGAGAGAATGATTTATATATATATTACGATTATCATGTATGTATCAGACCCTTCGAGGGTGTCTATGCTTTTACTACATCATGGAAATGAAAAAAGTTCAAATAATAATTATTGTAAATAAAATGTATGTTTACATTGTTTTCAAGCCGTAGCGAATGTTTGAAATAGTCCCTAATATTTACAACAGTATATTTTCGGACTTAAAGAGCCTTTCTATTTTATATATACTTACCTTCAATATATACATATCTTCTTGAGCAAGGTCATATAGTTGTGTTCATTGGGTATTACATTCGATGCAAGGAAAAACTCTAAACTGTATTTCTTAATCTGTTTGATTATTTAATTATTTTATTTTAGGGCTTAATATGCGTCCCGTGATTGGCAACTTATCTTTTTTTTTGAGTTTAAAATGTGATGCAGGAACTTACTGATTTACATGCAATGATACATGTGGATATTGTTTAAATGGAAACAACAGTTGCTCACATATATATGGTCAGTGCAACGTAGGGTGTCAAGCCGGGTGGAAGGGTGAAGCATGTAAATCAGGTACTAATGATATATTCTGAATATACATGTTCTACTGTTACCTCAAATGTTACGTCTCTCTTCATTGTATTCTTATGTATAATAATGAGTTTAAGAAGTATTTAGTTGTTATGCTCGCGATGATCAGTTTTTAAATAATTGTGTTAGGGAATTCCATGCATCATACATCTATATTACATAAAGTGATTTAATGTGAAGTTTGTTATGAAGCTATTTTTATGGATTATCCAATAATGAATTGGATTGTTAAGACTTACAGTTCTAGCACAGTTCACATAATACACCTAATCTAACACCATGATATCAACAATTCAATACCTAAATAACTGTTACTTGACTGAAATTCCATCAATAGAAACAATGTCTGTTTTTTTCACTTCCAGGTAGGCTAATATTTAAAATTCATGTGCACCTAATGAACAATTGTGCATTTCAAGCTACATTTAAATATTTGAACTGTATTAAAATAATCAGTTAAACATATTATAATCAAGTTGTCTCATAAGAGTCACTCCTTTTATTACCACCATGAAAATCAATATGTACAAATATTATTTAAAAAATGAGATTTAAGTAACATAAAGTACCAAATATTAATGTCAAAGGACATACAATTTAAAACTAAAGTATGTTTGTCATTAGTCTATTAAAATGCAACTATAAAGTTATTGGAGGGGCTGTGTTTTGTTCTGTGCGTGCACTGTGTGATAATGAGGCCAACACGTGCATGGAATGTTCGTTTGCAAAAGGGACTTGTGATGAGTGGGGTATATTCAGGAGGTTTGATGGCACGTGCTTTTTGGGTTGCCTCCTCTGCTCTGTAGCTGATGTCCTGCTATATTCGCACAACTTGGATTCTTTATGCACAGAGACACGCCATGAAAATCGATAGCTTGTTGTTTGCTCTCCTGAATCGGAGTTTACATTTGATGCTTTCAATGCAGCTTTTCAGATGTATATGAAGCGTTTCTTCTGACTTCCTTGCTTTCTCTGTCCATGCTCTTGCTCGCAAAAAAAGTATTATTTTTGTCAGCCGGTGGTACAACATTCGTACATCATGTCCAGCCCGGCGTAGCGAGAACTGCATCAATATAGTGTGGATACAAAGAAGGAATGCAAGTGTGAGTACCTCAATATCTGAAACCTTGTCCTGCCATTTGATGTTGAAGATTTTTCTGAGATCTGTGGTGTAAATGTGGTTTCATTGCCGGGCGTGGCGTTATTACACGGTTTCGCACGCTTAAAATAGCGTGGGGTGCATAACTGCCCTGTAGACCTATAGTTTGTTTTGGATGCTGGTGCCTCTTCTCTTTCAGACCTTGGCATACAATTATGCCGAAGGTTGTGCTGTCTCTTGTAATGCGAAGGCACACCTGGTCGTCAGTAGTAACGCTCCTTGACAGTGTGCTGCCAAAGTATGTAAAGTGGGTTACTCCGTCTAGCCTTTGCCCTTTTGATAATTCTGTTGGGCTCAACATAGGGCTTTCCAGATGTCTGTTGGTGCAATAATTTAATGTTTGTGCTACTGTTGGTGAGACCAAAGCTTGTGCAGGAGCGGAATAACTTGTCAACGTTGAATTGCTGGTCGTTTTCTGAACAGGCAATGAAGGCGCAGTCATCGGCAAAAACGAAAACCATTATGGTCTATGTCATTTTAGTGGTTTTCGTTTGAAGACTCCTAGGATTGAATTGTTTTCCATCTAGATGGTACATGATGAAGCCTCCAACTTCTCCGTCACTGAAAGCATTTGTCAGCATGGCAAAGAACAATATACTGAACAGTGTCGGTGCCAAAACACATCCCTGTTTGACGCTATTAGTTACTGTGAATGACTCTGATTTGTCTCGAATGTATTGGAGTAGTGCATGGATACCATCGTGTACATACTGCTCCACTGATATACATTTTCTTTCGCATCAGTATTTGGCAATAACCTTGCACAAGCCTTTTTCGCTGACAGTATCAAAAGCCTTTTTCAAGATGACATAGGTGAAGCAAAGCCATGTTGTTTTGCTCTTGACATTTATCTTGTAGCTACATCGCACCAAACACCATGTTGATGGTCCCAAGTTCTTTTCTGAATCCACATTGGCTTTCTAGTAGTAGTCTTTGGTCAAGGTGTGTAGTGAAGCGGTTCAGCAGGATTCTGGCGAGCATCTCTCCAGCAATTGAAGAAATATAGGTGAATTATTGAAACGTTTTGAATTGATGGGGATCATCTCTTGATGCCACATCAGTTCAAACAGATGGTTGAAGATTTCTATCAGGGATCTGCCCCCTTCCTTGTAGACTTCAGTTGGGATGGAGTCGGAACCAGTTATTTTTATCCAGTGCTTCCTTGATGGATAATTCGGGGAGACGACTGATGACTTCATCATTGATGGATAAAGGGTGATTCAGGACTCTACCAAAGAGTTAAACCAATCGTTAAAGAATCCTCTCTCCTTCAGTAATTAGTGTGTTTCCGTCTGTGCTGAGAAAGAATCATGATCCAGAGAATGTATGTCCATACACTTATTTCAGGGCATTTTATAAGTTCTTCATGTCACGGGATCGCATCAGCTTTGTTACTCAACCATGTGTTTCGCATGTGACGGAGCTTCTGTTGTACAGTTCTGCGTATGCTATTATACGCAACTTTCCTAGAGATGGACTTGGGCTAATTACATTTAGTAATGAGTGTTCCAGACTCAAGATTCATAAGGGACAGAAATTCCATCAATACAATCAATGTATCTCTTTTGACATAACATTAGGATAGACTCCCAAAAGATGTATTTCCTAAAACACAACTTATATTATTAACCAATCCAGGCCAGCCAAACCAATATATACTAAATTGTATGTTAAACCATCTCCATGCTGGTTCCAATTTTCCATTACAAATTGTATCAATATTCCTGAAGTGTTTTTGTACACGGTCCTTTTCAAGCTATGTGAAAAACAATCATGGTCTTGTTGATATTGACCAGGCTCTTGTCTACGTATCTTGTTTGCAAATAGGTCAAAGGACCCTGGCACGTGTATGTATGAGTCACATATATTCCGTGCGATGCATGTTCTACATTTATACAGTCAGTTTTAGTATTCTAATGGATCGACACACATTTGTTCGAAGTCGAACCTCTGAAAATCTATAGACCAACATTTGTCCGATGTTGTTGTTGTTGTAGGGTTTTAACGCCATTTTCAGCACTAAATAGGTTTTAAATGACGGCCAGTATTAATCGCAGAGGAAAAACCCCGAAAACCTAGGAATAAACAAGATACCGAAGATAGGCTACTGGCAAGCTTACCTACATACCCAAATTGACCGAATCCGAGACTCAAACCCACGCAGAGAGAGGTAAGATTGCAGCGATCCGTAACGGAGAGCGCTTTAGACCATTTGGCCATTCTGGGCCCCATTATTGTTTCGAAGTTGAACATCTGGAAATAAAATATTATTATGTATTTTACGAAGAATTGTAAACAAATGTTCTTTTCACAAGTCGACATGTAAATACACAGCGGCAAGCTGTTACAGAAAAGGTTAATTGTATGTTTTCGTATGTTTCATCCATAATTAATGATAATGCCATATTTCTCATCTTCTATAATATTCAATAATATATTTGTTCATTGTTTCCAATATATGTTGACTGATGGATCTAGGAATAGTCTTATTGCGGAAAACCTTGGGGTATAAACAAGAAGGCCATGAGTCTATGGAATCCCTAGTCGGGACCATTAGGCGAATTCCCTGAACGTGCTGCCAGGGCAACAAATTTAACCATCTAATGGTAACCAAAACACAGCTATAGTATGCATGTTTTTGTTTCATGCACATATTAGGAGGGAGATAGAACCATACATAGAACCATCGACCCACGAGAAATTTGTGTCAAGCTTTCGCACATACCCACATTGGCTGAATATGAGGCTCGAACCCAAGCAGACGAGTTGAGATGGCAGTGATCCGTAACGGAGAGCGCTTACGACCACTCAGCCACTCGGGTTTTTTTTCTTTTTCTCAGCATATAATGTCTTAATCCGCTTTTTGGACATCTTGCTATAACATAATGATAACCACGAACAGATTGCTTACGTCCTTTTGAAACGTGCATCTATTTTGTTAATTCATCGAATGTAACAAACACTTGTCTTTCAGGGATGTTCATTTAATTTTCGAATACGCTTGTATTCCCTCACCTTACATCATACATGTAGTTAACATTCAAACTTGATTTTCTGCTAAACAATAGTTATTGATGTGCATATCCAGCACTTGTGCAAAATCAATTCCTGTTATGTTTCCATTTTTCACAGTGTGCGTTCACAACTGGCAACACATTCGTAGTATTAGTATCCACGGTTTCGATTTAATGTATATATTAAAGGATTACAAATTATAAATCAGCTGAATCTGCTAGTGGAAGCGTTTTGCTGTTAACGCTGTACGGGAATGAATTTTGTCGAATATGGCAATTGTGCGAGAGGTTGAAAATATAAAGTACGCCTTGTTCTCTTTTAATAGAATATCTCAAGGTTTGAGTGATTCAGTCCGAAATATTAGGATACTGGCTGCAAACTGCAGCAGGTGATGGGTTTGGTTCCCTACCATTTAACACAGCTTTGAAGTTAGCTTACTAATCTATGTATTCATCTTGGCAAATTTGATATATTGTCCCTCGGCTGTTTCAGTTTTTATGAAACAACATGATAGTTCTTTTTCTACTATCTTTTTCCCGCATATGTTATGGAAAATTGAACTGATTTCTAATTAATGTATTTTCCGTCATTGTTGAGTGATTGTGTCACGAGACTTGTATTGTATTCATCATATATAACAGGTCATTGTATTACATATAAAACGAATCACACTGTCATTTTATATTTGATTACATCTAACATTTTTAATGGTTTTGCACGTCTTCACGTTTCAAAGAATTTAATATAAACGCAGGTAATATTTCAATGCTTCGATAGACAATGTTCATCATATCACTACGCAATATCTTATATTAACACCATCGGCTTGATCTATTATCCAATATAGTAAACAAAAAATACCCAAATTAACATAAAAAAGATTCGGATACAATCGAGCGTCTTAATTTTAATGTAATACAATTAAATCTTCGACACTGCTTTACCTCGTGTTAATTGCATTACCGAAAATATTAGACTATTCACACGCATTTAGGACAAATGAGAGCTATAATTGTTTCTAGGAATATTTAAGACAATTTACACAACAATTATAGGTATTACATAAATTGGATGTGATTTCAAAACTAATAATTAAAAATGCTTTATCACGAAACGATTTCTCATTAAAACTATGTGAAACGCTTAAGAGTTGTCATGATATTTCGTTTCCTATATTTTTCAATGCAACATTATATCTGCTGGTATTAAACCCAATACTAATGGAAAACGAAAAATCTGAATAATTGTATTATATAATGAACAAAAGAGTGATATCCATCCTATTCCGTCTAACTCAAACCACATATCAAGATGCAAGTCGTGCTTAAAATTGGAAAACCAAACAAGCAAATATATTTAAACAAGATAACCATAAGTTGTAAATGTTATTTTTTAATATTTAGAAAATGTTATAACAATACGCGTGTTCCTCTTATTGGAACCAACTGACATATACAAATTATAGACTCCTTAGAATTGTCAGAGATATTGTAATTGCTGATAAATAAATGTGCTTTGCTTAATTGTACCAATCCTTATCACCTAACCTACAGGTGTATATAACGTGTTGTTCTAAACTCCAGCCAAACATTGTGTGACATGCATAGAGACAATATGTCGTTCATGTCTTTTTTTAAAATTGATTTAACCCATTTAAACATTTTCTGAATTACATCCACAAAGTCAAAACATTAAAATGCTAACTTTTATACGTATCACAAACTATTGTGTGACCCCAGACAACAATAAATATACATTATCTTTATGTTACCCATGGTTACAGAAACATAATAATTGTTTCAACAAGAAAGTGTATTTTCTATGCTAGAAGTGGATATAAGCTATATAAAACATATACATTCGCTATAAAGCAATCTTCGTTGACTAGAATAACTAAATCATTACCCTAGATATGTCATTGATATTGCTCTTTTTCTGCATTTTAGCTTCTTCTATGAAGCTACCAGAAACTGGAATCGAAATTAGTATTCTTGGAGGATCTGTTGGCGGTGCTGTTGCTGTTGTTGTCTTAATTTTGGCCATTGTGATAATTATATTCCAACGGAGACGGTTAGTGGCTTAGTTGAACAATATATTATTTTAAAATATTCATTCATGAGCAATATGTTTGAAACAGACATGAAATGGGAATTGAGTTCATTGTTTACGTTTTGATCCGTTCCTTAGAGTATCAGCTCTACACTAAATTACCAAACTATGATGTGTATTATCTTGCATTAGAGCTTTAGTATTTACAGTTTATAGTATAATTATCTTCATATCAAAGGATATCCTGCATTCAGAAAAGTTTTGAAATAAGATTCAGTAGAAATTATGTCGTTCCACTTCTTTCAAAATTTACTTCACACTGCTACAGTTTTAAAAAGCGCGATGATGATGCGTCCATCCCATTATATATATATATATATATATATATATATATATATATATATTTATATATATTGCTAGTATAGAATATTTGATGAAATGGTTCTCATTTTCTGGTAGTAATTATACACGTTTCAGTGTATTTATATAAAACAATGTTCAGTCTTTGTTTCAAGGTGATTATTGATTATTACGTTAATATATGTTATGTCGTTATCTAATCAAACTCCTTATATATTTATAAAAGTGAATAAGGATATATGTGGATGTTCATTTAAATTACCATTTATTCGATGTCTTTGTCAAAGCTTCGATGTATCGTTTTAGATCTCATAAATGTTTCATTTTGCAGGAGACAGAAAAGTCCAGCATCGGGGATAGCAGGAGGAAAGGATGATAGCAATGTTTACGAGAATTCGACGTCTGTTGGTTCGAGTTAGTATATGGTTTTATAAATAAATCCTGAACAGAACTATTTCTTTAGAACACATTTCAAAGGTCATGATGTATATGAAATACAATATACATTGCCGATATATATATATATATATATATATATATATATATATATATATATATATATATGCATACATTAAGTAATTACAAGAACAATACACACATATTTTCGAACAACTTCAGATACTAGTGACGTGAGGTTATAGATTTCTTATAGCCTATGTCCCTTGTGTGCTTATGTAAAATAAGTTGTATCATCATTATGTGCCTTGAACAGGAGTTTAGAAGCTCTCTTATAGTCAGTGGATGCAAAAAAAGCAAATACTTTGGTTAGTGAGAATGAAGTAGACAGATTTTACAATGACGTAAATGTTACATTTTTAATATTTATCCTCCAGACTTTGCTGTCGGTTCGGTCAGTGATCATGGAGATTCTACGAAAGGAAATGAAAAGAGAGCTATGCCAAGAGATTACAAAATGACAGACAAGCTTCATAGCAAGAATCCCGAAACATATTATAACGTATTAAAAGCTTTGCCAAGGGGAATGGTATCATTGTCAGACTTGTGGGATTATGTTCAGGAGAAATGTCTGGATGACAAACATTTTACGGAAGAGTTTGAGGTATATATTTCGGTTTATTAAGAACATTTGATTTAAAAGGTAAAAAGATTGAAACTGTTTAAAACATGTTAGTTAGCAAATGTATTTTAAAATGTAACCTCATTTGACTTTATTGTATTATAATAATTCATGATAGTGAATTGAAAGGTATATGACTTCTAAATTATCGGAGTCTCTGGGGCAAGAACGTCATACCCTAACCTCGTCCTGCAATACTCATATAGTTACGAGTGCAACAACTTGTTAAATATAAAGTTGAAATTGTTACTAATTAACGTAACTTTTGTAACAGTCTTGAAAGTTCAATCGTTTGCAAGGGATGTCAAATTAGCAAGGAATTTTGAAGTAATAAATAATACATGTAAATCATTCTGTTCACCATATCAACCTCCAGAAATTAGATACTTATACTATGTTACGGTGTCCATGAGCAGTGGCGACACTTTGGCTTTAGTTCCGGACACTTCTATTACACTCGTTAGAAATATAAAATATTGGCTTGATCTTGAATATTGTGTCTTAATGCAACAAACGTATGGAAAATCCATTAAATGAACCTTTTATCATCAAGTCGTATAGTCAAAGATTAATTGTGGAATTTGCGTACCTTGAACATTGATTCCGAGAGAAAACTATGTTTGACCTGTGCAGATTAAATACGTTTCATATCATCAGCAATCCTGACAATGCTACAAGACCAATGAATTACAGATGTTCTTAAGATCGAACTATTCTTATAAATATGTTTTAAAGAATACAAAATATTTATACATTAAGTGTCTGTTATTTTCTAGACTATGCCGTCAGGTCCACAGCTTCCAACTCATGTTGCTCTACGTCCCGAAAATAGGAAAAAGAATAGATACAAAGACCTATATGCATGTAAGTATTATATTTTCCATTCCGACTATAAATGTTCCACAAAGCATTCGTTTCAAAGAAATATAGTAAAGCATTTATATATGTTTGTAAAATTATCATTATGGATTTATATTAAACATTAGGTTGTGATATAACATCAGGATTATAAACTCGGCACAGTCAATCATTGTTTCTGTAGTTGTTTCATTACTCATTAATCAGACATCACCATAGGAACATAAAAACGGTTTCGCACATTTCAAACTTGCAACATAATCTTTGCACTTTTACATGTGTTTCTTTGTGTGTGTGTATGCGTGTGTGTGTATGTTTGCTTGTAAATGTAATGTGCATGCTTGTTTTGCAACAATCGTTTCCAATTTAAATATTCACAGGAATTTTTCAATACAATTCAATCATAATACCTTAGATTGTTTTGGCAAGTGTTTCTTTAAATCTTCATGACCAGCCTGCTCTTGTTTAAGTAAGAAATGACTTGTACTGTCTAAGGTAAATGCATCTAGGGTTTGGTCTTAAAAATATTTTAGGTAGAATATATTATACAAGGTATGAATCATGCAATTAAAATTAACATTAATAACCAAGAACAAATGTTAGAAGGCTTCTGCCAGTTAATATTCAAATTCATTTTTCTGTAATGAAATTACATTTCCTCACACTGACGGTAAGATATTGTATGAGGCGTTGCAACAATATCAGTAATTACGTGTAATATTCGATCTTGTCGTTTATGTACTGAATATTTTATATTTAAATTACCTCTACCTGTATGGAAAGCAATTTTCGTATTGATAATTACAACTGCATTTCTATTTATAAAAGTGCAGAACCTTTTAAAAAATAGAAATATCAAACATATAATACATGAAAATCAGATGGTGGTTTGTCTTTTGTCGTTTGCTTGTAGACGACGTAAACAGGGTTCAACTGAAGCCATTGGGAAACGATGAAAATGATTACATCAATGCTTCCTTTGTTGACGTGAGTACCGAAAGTATTCAAATAATCCGACGGTATTCAATTGCAACGTAACTGCGATTTTCTCTGTTTGGAAAATGAACACTTTCATCACACTATGCAACAAAGCTTGTGTCTACGTATTACATGTTATTTCCTAATTGAATTGCTTGTGCCTAAAACGTATCGATAATGGTATTGATACCCTGCACACATTGCTTTCGTGACCATGGCAGTGGTATTTTGAAATTTATCTGTTTCCAATTAGAAAACGGGCGAATTTGTATCTTTTCGTTGACTTAATGTCAGAAAGAAGGAACATATGGATCACAGTTAACACGTATTTACACCAAAGTAATACAAAATTACCAAAATAGATTTAGAAAAGAGTAGTGTTTCAAGAGTTACGAATATACTGTAAATCACTTCCAAGAGTCAGCTCCCAAATGTAGTGTTCCACCATGTACTCGTTTATCTGTCCCTAGTAGCATTGTTAAAAATTCAGTATATCCCAGTGGAAGCGCTCACCTTGCTTCTCCGAGTACGCTTCTATGTTCTCCTTGAATGTATCAAGATGAGTGTCAAAGATATGGACTTTGAGGGATATCATGCAACCCATTGTGCCATAGTTCTTCATCAGAGTGTCAACCATCTCCATATTATCGTCGGCCTTGTTATTGCTCAGGAAGCCCCAAACCATTGCGAACAAGCTGTTCCTAAAGCCAAATTGTATGTGCAGTGGTGTCATCCGCACCTTATGTGGGTATGGCAGTGCAACATTGTGTGGCACCTGACACGAGGAATAAGGATGGTCCGGATAAGTAACAGCAGGTCCATTCTTGCGAGTCTCGCGTTTAGCTGATGTAGCAGATGATTGAGTGTTCAGTGGGTTCTCGTAAAATTCTTGGGATAATGAACTTCATGATTCTCTTTTCCATTATGTACCATCCTATCAATATTTATTTCATTCGTGACTAATATGTACGAGATTCTCGCATTTTTATATATCATAAAAAAATCAATAACATTGAAAACTGCAAAACATTTAATTTTTTTGTTTACATTTTAAAAAGCTTAATTTGTTTTAGAACATACAATACTAAACAACAATTGCCAAGCTTGCATACCATAAATGTTTTGACAGTGCCTGCAGGTGAAATGAGGATCAGAGGGTTTATCTTCATCTGAAACCGGGATATTGAAATATGCCTTGTATGCCTCACACATCTTAGCAGATTCTTCCACTTAGTACATGTTCGCTCTTGATACATCGGCTGCAGACATATAAAAATATGTATTCTTTATGCTTGTAGCCTCTTGATGCCACCGCAGAAAAATGCATATAGGTATCCACTTAGGCTACTGGAACTAACTGAACTAGTGGGCTTAAGGCCCTTGTATTTATACTATTATTTATATTACTGGAAAGTTATAGAACGTTCTGGAAGTTTAATGAGTACTGAATATATATTAAGTGTTCTGGAACAGAGGAATATTTTAAAATATCATTGTCCTGGTCACAAAAGCAAACTGTGTGGGGAATAATTTCCATTTTCGATACTTTTAAACGAAACATATTGTTACACCGGGTTATCTGTACTTACAGCGAACATAAATTAGTCTTTGCCATATAGATTTAAAACAAAGAAATGTCAGATAAGACCAAGAAGAATACATTTATATTTGTATCGTTATATCTTTTTTTATATACTCGTGTATTATTATCTTCAGGATAATTTTAATTTTAGCAATGTAGTTTAATTTGAATCAGTATCTGATTTGTGTATTGTATTTATATGCAACAGATATACATTATGTATCATCTGATTGAATTATCATGTTTCCTGCTTTCTCATCCTGACAATTTAGTCTTCGCTGTTTTATTGCTATTGTTGTTTATGGTGATTTAATGCCATTTCTTAGTGCAATAAGGCGGTCAGTATAACTGTTAGAGACAGAAAACTGGCAAACCCCATGTAAGAACCAACGACTCGCACGAAGCGTTTGGTAGTATTCTCACATACCCACATTGGACAAGTACAATATTCGAATCCAAGCGGACATAGATCAGATGGCTGTGATTGGTAACGGCGAGCATTTTAGACCATTCGACCACTCTGGGCCCAAACTATTTGATGGACAATATATTTATATTCAATTGATATTAATAACGATAATCACAATTAGGATTGTTATGGCTATGGTTATAATAATTATTATTATTATTATTAGTAGTAGTAGTAATAGCAGTAGTAGTATTTTTATTATTACTATTATTAGTATTATTGTTGTTGCTGTTGGTGTTAATGTTGTTATTGTTAGTTACCAGTAGTAATAGTAGTATATATCTTATATTTTAGGGTTACTCTACTCAACGGATGTATATTGCATGTCAAGGTAATCATATATTCTATTTCATAGTCCTTTTATTGTCTTTAATCCAAACAGTGTACAATTAATTTGTCACATGTTCTTATTCTAATCTGCGTTATGGAACCAATAGTAGCAACATACATTATTTTATTATATGATGTTATACCCATTTTTAAGCTACAATCTATACGTGTGGATAACCACCAAGAAAAATCGATTTCTCACGGTAAATTTAATAGAAATGATCGTGCAATATAAATCAACAGTGCAACGTTGGCAAATTGAATTTCTACTACTGCAGGTTCTAACATTTTTTACGCCGGCCCTGAGTGTGTGCTTTGGTGCTTGCACACAGAATTATTGTCATTCCAACGCCATGAGTTTAATATAATGAAATTAATTTGAAAAAGATACGACTAAATGAAGTTAAAAATTGTATTAAAGATTTCCAGATTGATGATGATATTCAAGCAAAAGAGCCACAACCATTCAATGAATATGCGGACAATATACTATATACTAATAGTTTCCAGACCAACTGTAAAACGACTTTTAATCTAAATTATAAAGATAGTTTGTCCATGACATTTAAACTAACGACAATATGATTTAACGATGAAGGAAAAATTGCATAGATATAATAAAACTATAGAACCATTTCTCTACACAATGGCATACCATTTTAAACCATCGCTAAGCTTCTAGTCGTACGCTGAGAAGGAATACACACGAAGTTTAATGTAAACATCACATGCAACGCGGTATAATATGACGGATGGAAAAACTATAAATTGGTTATGGACTATCTGAACAATAAAGTTTTTCTTTATATAATATCTATAACATATTAGGCATAAACACTAAGCTGAGTGTTACGTGTTAGAATGTTCGATAATAATAGGGGAAAATATTAAACTGATGAATAATTAAATCACATGTTGTACGACACGATAATCCTACATAACATTGATACAGGGCCAACACCTGCCTTGTCATAGGTTTAGAATTTTGCAATTATTAAGGAGTTTTTTTTTTAATTGCTATGTTTGCATTAATATCATTTAATATCACGCAAATGCACGCAATGTTATAATTAGAATATTTTCATAGGTACAACCGAACAGAACCTTAATGACTTCTGGCGAATGTTGTGGCAATATGACGTGGAAAAGATAGTTATGCTAACAGGATTGTTTGAAGGTGGAAAAGTACGTGTTATGACATTTTACTGATGCATGTAACTATAATATTGTGTAAAGCTTGAAATGGATAACGCCAGGTTTAATGGAAACGAAAATACTATTTCAGTGACAAAAATAATTGCTAATAATGTATCATAATTCATTTATTTTGTCTTGGATTAATGTGTATTTCAATTTTAACACGAATGTTATAAACCTATGATTCTTGAGTAGGAAAATTTAAACATTAGAGATAGAGGTGTCAAAACCTAATTCCCTAAATTGTTGACAAAGAGATGTATTGTCCCTATAGCTACGAAAGAAATAAAGAAAAAATCTAAGTCATACATAGTTTTTTTGAACAGTATTCATTTATTCCAAATGTAAATGAAATAAGTTTTGCATGGATATGTTTACTTTTTTACAGCATAAGTGCGAATTGTATTGGCCGGAGGAAGAAGGTCAAACAAGTACATTTGGCAGTGTGTCAGTGACACTGATACAGATTTATTTGCTGACTACGTGATCCGTACACTAGAGATGACTGTGGTAATAATATATATATATATATATATATATATATATATATATATATATATATATATATATATATATATATATATAGTAGATCCTATTAGTGATATGCTTAAAATATATAAGTCAATGAAATAAAAAAAATACATAATGTTTCTCTTAAATATATTATAACCGTGTGATTTACACACAATTTAGTAAATGTACATAAATCTGAATCTTTGCTATTTCGTTAGATAACAACAATGAGCGATACTATAATTAAAAAACGGTCCAATTCTGACATTGTGAATTTGTACATGAATCATTTTAAATTCACACTGTTGTGCTGTTAAATCAAATTAAATAATTTGAATCATCCTTAATGTCATATATTCATGATATTCCAGGGTAATAAATCAAAACGCCTGACCCAATTTCATTATACAGCTTGGCCTGATAAGGGAATACCTAGAGCCACGTCTTCAGTTGTTTTATTCTGGAACCGGGTGAATAGAGTGCCAACTAATAAACCCATTGTCGTTCATTGCAGGTATTGTTTCTTGCATATTATTTTGCCGAACGAAAGTGTATAATTTACTTAGAACAATGTTTGTCAATCGTATTGTTACTCATTGATATACAGATTCGATTGAAGATGTCCTTACATTTTTATACACGTTTGATCCCAGAACATTACAAATAACGCACCATTTACACTGTCATCCAAACCTTTGAAGGTATACGAGACCGTTGTAACACTTCTTTGTTTACATTGATGTCGTCAGTAGATGCGTTTTGTTATTATGAGATTGAAGCCTGATTTTGTTACTATACGTTCTTAATATTAACGCTGTATGTCCGCGTGACGTGTTTGGGCATTAACCTTTTCTGTGTTTGATGGGTACACGAACTAATATTCTGACAAAATCAGAAAAGAACTGTGGATCCTTCAGGATTTGAAAAGTATATATGTGTCCTCATTGTTTGAAATTTCCATTTATCTGTGTTGTCTGTGTATCAATATAGTGCAGGAATCGGGCGAACTGGAACATATATTGCACTGGACATTCTAGTAAGCCAAGGAAGGGTGGAGGGAAATGTAAATGTGTCGGCATGCGTCTCTAACATGCGGCGTCAAAGAGTCAATATGGTGCAAACAAAGGTAATATGTTCGCCACAACCTTAATTGCAATGACATACAAATATTTACTGATGAAAAACCTCCAATATACTTTTGTGCTGATACGTAAAGTTCATTGCGAAAAATGCAGAATAATGTGATTGCATCATAAATATTTGCTAAACTACAACGAGAAATCAATTTTATCGGCAAATAATATTCAAATTTTTTATAACATGTGAACTTAATGTCAGCTAAAATTTTGTTTCAATCTAAATTTAGGTTTTGTTTAATAATGCTAATACAAAATACATTAAATGATAATTCCGTAACAACTAAAGAAAATCTGTTATGGAATAGTTATGTTATTATGATTAAATTCTACTGTCGTATTTAACACAGGAACAATACATTTTCCTTCACGAAACCCTGGTAGAAGCTTTGATGTTATCTGGAACAGGGATTACAGCGGACAAGTTTTCAAAAGTCTTCGAGGAACTGCTGGAAGTTGATGAAAGTGGTAAACTTAAATTACAGCCTGAGTATGAGGTAACGTTATGTTTATTTTATTTATTATTCACCATGTGTCTGAACATTCGCACTGCAAATGCTATGTTCATGATCAAATTTATCTGACATACACAATGACATTATAGACATGACAATTTCATTCTTTCAATATAAACCATATTAACACTAGTAAAATCTGCTATACGCCTCATTTACATCAAAATTTTATATGAATAACTAATAGGGAGGAATATAAATTACTGCAGAGTTTAGAATTAAATGAATACATAATATCTGGTTTGTAGTTTGTTCAATTGACCATGTACCATTAACTTCCTGCCGATTTTCAGAGATTACAGCATGAAGATGTAAACCACGAAACAGTGTATGCATCCATCTCAACCAAGAATGCCTTAGACGAAGAAGAATCACAACAAGACGAGTTCACTGATGCAAAGAAGCCTGAAAATAAAGCTAAGAATAGATATGACAACATATTACCAGGTAGAGACATGCAAATATCAGCATCAACAAGTATTTTTGTAAATGTACTATTATATTCAGTTGGTTTTGTCTTGGATTCTTTACATTGCTACATTTATCCTTAAATTATCTTACATGAGATGATGCCGACAATGTATAGGGATATTGTAGCAGATAGTGAGAATAACTGGAGTAAATGTTCATGCTAATTTAAAACTGTAAAACTGCTTTCCTGAAAATATTTTATTTACAAAGGTGAGCAATTCCTAATTCAAAATACATCGCTGTAGTTAATTTGCGTGAGAATCAAAGGAGTTATGACTTTTTTTGAATTGTGACCACTGTTACATGTAACAGGAAAAACAATAATCGTTGTAATCCATGCAGTACAGAAAGCTTTAAGCTTATATACATATGGGAGATTATGCTATACTATCATATGCGGGGATAAGGTCTGCCAGTGGAATACATACATACATACATACATACATACATACATACATACATACATACATACATACATACATACATACATACATACATAGACAGATAGACAGATATATATCCTTAATATACATACATAGACAGATAGACAGATATATATATATATATATATATATATATATATATATATATATATATATATATATATATATATATATATATATATATATATATATATATGTGTGTGTGTGTGTGTGTGTGTGTGTATCATATCATATATCATATCATATCATATCATATCAGACGTGAAACGTCTTCGGAGCCGGTTTCGCTCGTCCATTTAGTACTCTTTTGTTTAATTTTCTGATCCTGTATTTCCTGGATGATATATCGGAACAAATATACAATATAAAACTTTATTTTGACTGGAAATATACTTTTACAATAACGAATATAAAGAACAATGAATATTTTCTGTTTCAGCTGACCGACACAGAGTTTTTCTTAATTCGTCATTTCTGGGCAGGAATGATTATATCAACGCTGTTGTATTGCCAGTTAGTATATTCCTTTACGTAAAAACAAAAACATCTTTATTAAATATTATTAGATGAGATATTGAACTGTGTCAGTTGGAGAAATTGATATCGCTCCAATTGCGATACAACTCTTATCGCCACTTTGAAAATATCAATCGTGTACCTACATTCGATTTCACTTTTAGAAAATATATCCACCATTATGTACGTAACTCATACGAATAATTTCATATGAAGACCTAGTGCATATGTTTTCTTCTACGTAGTCTTCTTCTTGTTCGTTTTTCTTCAAACTCTGCCTCAGATGGAAGCACTGAAAAGGTGCCATACACAATTCTGAAAACAAACTTGATATACCAAATAGGCTTTTAGTATTAACACGTATCAAATAGTTTTCATAATAATCACGCAACGCTCTGTATGACTGAATTGTCATGTTCTTTTTCTATTTCACACGCAGTGCCACATCTACATCACAACTGTAACAGATTAAAGAGTAAGATCTGTTATGCAAAGTATGTTGATTAAATATCCTACCTTAATTGTTTTATTGCCAATTTTATTTAAGCTTTTTTAATCTCATAACCATGCTTAGAAACACTGTAAACATAATGGTTACATGAGTCGTGATCGCAATTTCGATAATTTAATTGACTAACGATATTTAGGTGCAGCGCACGTGCCAAAGTACATCGCAAACTTGCTTTCTTTGCATAATTCACATTTATATGCCGCAGTGAAGATAATGGATTCATACCATTTTAGCCGGCTTCAAAACTATGATAAAGTTTTGTTTGAAACTTGACAGACTCCGAGTTCTTTCCGACTTATTATAAAGTAATCGTGCAGTGAGTGCAAGAAGTCACCAAGCACAACTATCGTTGACATGACCGATATTCAATCGATAAAACTAGTTCTCTACTTGCTAATTTAACAATAATGAACTATTTAATGGATTTCCGAATGATAAACCACCCACTTATACTGTGTGTTATGATTTGTGACTACTTGGTCAGTGTCTATTGACAACCATTCAATATTTCAGAGCCATCGAAGGAGACAAGGATTCATTTTGACTCAGATGCCTCTTACAGACACTGTAATTGACTTTTGGAGGATGATACATGATCTAGAAGTCCGAACAATCGTCATGCTCAACTCGGCGACCTCCAAAGCTCATGACGTAAGTTGAAAGTTTTATGTATAGTCTTTGGGTAAGATAGACAAACGAAACCTGGTTTTCTTTAGTAACCTACGGTAAACTCAGGTGATCAATATAAAAAGGAGTTACTTGTGAGATGCAAATGGAATTTGATACATACAGCGTAATTAAGTTGATAAAACAATACGGCACAGCTATGTATAAGACAAACTCTGTCATCTTTTTCACATCCAGCGCCAATTAATACAAATGCATAATGCATCAGGAGCAGATGACTAAGTTCAAATTTGTTTCTTACCGAATCATGTTGTTAACTACTCAATATTTTCGTAGTATGTATCAGTAAATTTCAACTAAATGTTTGAGAAACGTTTCATGTATCATATGTCTATTACGATAATAACTACCCAAGATTGTAATCAGTTACAGATATATATGCATGTCCAGCATGAAACAAAATATATTTAAGAAACATCGAATATCACTGAAATGCAATATACAGTCATTTATGCAAGTAATTCTAACACAATGACGAGTCAAAGAAAATAGTAGTTTAGACCGTTAATACAAAATGGTCATGTCTTTAACTTCTTCCAACCATGCAGCTTTAGTCGTTGAATTCTACTGCATAGCCTTCATAATGTATTACTGACTATTAATTAAGGTCAAATAAAAAAAACAGCTAATGTTGATGATAGTCACTAATAAACACGGTGCACAAAAGAATGCCGTATGTGTTTTCTATATTTTCAAGGTACATTTGATATTTAACACAAATCATCCAGAGTACCAGGGCTACGTTAGGTCAAGTGGGCATTGATCAAACATTTCAGAACAGCCCCGATATTCTGCCAAATGGCACAAACAAACATACTTATATGAGTCCATTTACCCAGTACCTGTAAAATACCCATTAAACGTGTGCAATACATTATGATGGTCATATTTCAAGTGACAATTGACTATACATTTGTGTGTGTTTGCTTATATTGTAGCAAGTGGGGACTGAATACTCGGTCCTAAATGATGATATAGAAATCTTACATAATAACAAATACACTAATAGTATTGCAACTCAAGCAGTCGATATTTATTTTAATAGTTGTACATCCAAATCATAATCTCGAAACGACTGCAATCATGTATAATAATTAATATCCTTATATTTTACAAGACAATCGCGATAATAAAAACGTTTGGGAAAAAATGCACCGTCTGTATTATCTTTGAAAACAAATTTTATTTTGAACTTTATGAGGAAAAACACAGATGATAGATTGGATATATTTAAATAGCTTGAGATTATACGTGTTCGTAATATTCATTTTCATCAAAAATCCGAATACCAAGGAATCCATGATTAGGCGTTAACACACTGATTTAAAACAAAATATAGAACCTATATTCTTACATAAGCAATATAGTATCAGTTTATACAGAAACTCACTTCTACATAAACAAACCGTATAGAAACAAATCTGAGAAGAATGCTTTAAATAGGAGAGTGATAAACGTTTCTAGGATACTCTTGTATCTAATATAGATATAATAGGTTAATTACTGTCAAATATCAAGCTGAGGTTCATTTGGGAGACACGATCGTTTAGAAAGTGACGAAGATGCATGCATACCACTCATGCTGTTGAGTGCCTTGCACATTGTTTCTGTTTTAGTCATTAAACTTGGCATTAGAATATAGACTGAGACGCACATCATCACCACACCAAATAAAATATTATTGTGACTTAACCTGCATTGTTCGTCATCATCATTCGGTGTTTTTAAATGGCAATATGGACAAATAGGTTATAGTAATGTCTGAACATAAATGTGTACGGCAAGCTTGCCATCTTTAGACGCCCCGTCTCCTGATACATTGCATGAGACTCGATTAACTGAGGGATACAATTATATATATATATATATATATATATATATATATATATATATATATATATATATATATATATATATATATATATATATATATATACATTGTCCGCTAGGACACATTAATAAGAAATTGCCTCATAACGCTCCTTCTATGTCAAATGAATTTGAATGTAAGTCAAGACGTGTATCCCAACAGACCGTATTGCACGTATTTATCTCGCCCCCTTTAATTGTTCGCCCATGTGCATACGCTCTTTTTTCGTTATTACAGTATATACCGGTGCTTAATAACAAAGGGGCAAATAACTTCACTGATGATCCATTGAAGTAATGTTTGTTACTTAGTTCTAAATATTAAGTACGTCACGGTAACAAAACAACACGTGCATTTTAAAGCGAGTTCGGACGCCTTCTTCTGTTTTGTTTTTGACAACACCTCTCATTACATGCTAAAGTGAAGAGTACGGACCATTGGTCAACATGTATTATTGGATCACAAGATAAATATTAAAACCTTCCAGACTCCGTTATATATATATATATATATATATATATATATATATATATATATATATATATATATATATATATATATATATATATATATATATATGTATATACTATCTTTTAGATGCTTGTTCTGTTTTGGCTTTTGATAAATTTAACATTTTATTGCAAATATATTTAACGATATAACCCACTATTATGTTTATTGGAAAGTTCGACTAACATGCAATGTGTATGATTGCTTATCCTTATAGCATCCGCTGTAGAGACAACAGCTTTAAAGCCACATTGACTGATTCTGAGATATTTATTGATAATGGAAAATAGTAGGTTCGTAATATGAGTTTCATCGTATTCGTCAGGTAATTGAAACTGGTCTTTTACTTTTTCTCTTTGCAAAGGCTACAAATAAAAAGCACACTGAACACATGCGGTCTTTTACATTGAGAAACTTTTGTTTTACCACTCTATCTTTCTCTCGCTCTCACATATACAGACACATTTCAATGTCAATGTTTTATAGTTGAAAAATAAGATTATTGTTGCTGTAACAATACAAGTTTGACTTAATATCTTGACAATGTGGACTCATATCACTGCGTACAATTTAACAATGAATAATACCCATAACTAAAACATCTTCAAACCATGGTCCCCACATTACAAAACATAACAGCCACATATGATCCAACTACCGACTAACATGCATCTTCTTTGTATGCATATATATATATATATATATATATATATATATATATATATATATATATATATATATATATATATATATATATATATATATATATATATATATATATATATATATATATATATATATATATATATATAATCTCTCAAACATACAAACATTATTATATTATCTTTTCGGGTCCTTGTTCAGTTAAAATGGTGCTGCTGACGAATGCTCGTCTGATGTTTCATATTATTATCTTTATTTTACGAAACATAGTTTACGATAAAGAAACAACCTTATCTTTCAGGTTGGCGTTTACTGGCCTAAAACAGATGATTCACGGTATGGACCATTCTCTGTTCGACTTGCAGAACAAGAGGAAGGAAGGAATTACATTCAACGTACACTATCTTTCTCCGTTATTGGGGTAAATACATATATTAGTACTAGAACGCCTATACAAATGCTCAAAGAAAGACTGACAATCAGACGGATAAACAATGCATTAGTTTAACATGACGCAAACACGACATAATTTCCAAAATGGTGAGAGCTGACCAAAATCTTCTTCAGTGCCAGTGAACTCATGCAGTTTAAAAAATATACACTCAACACTCGAGTTCGGATATGTTCTTGCTTTATCCATGGTTAACCTTTAGGTTAATTTATTATCAGATTAAAATGAACTAAAGAAGGAAATAATAACTGAAGAAAAAGGTATCACCATAAGGAAAAGTATGTTTCTATTTTACTGACTTCAGTCCTACTGTATTATATGACTCACAGTAAACAAAATCCTTTTTAAATGAACATGACGCTGGGTCATTTAATTTGGATCCAGTGTGGTTATGAATCAACACCATCTACACACGGAGATGAAACATAAACATTTAAAGGCAATGGTATGGTTTTGTCTGGTGATTTTTTGCACAGTAGCAAATGTTAGGGTAGTTTGCTTGTCCAAGAACAAACGTTGGTAACTGATCCAAGGTGGTTTGATGGTAGAATAATAACCTGCTTCTTCTTAGTCGTGATTCTGGTACTTTAACCCTTGAGCCACTGCGTCTTCCTCAAGGAAATGGTGAAACAGGATAATATACAAGATTCGTATTACTAGTACTAAAAAAATAATAATAATAATACGCTAAGGAATTAGAGAATATTTATGTTATAATAATACTGAGTATGTATAATATATCTAATAAACTGAATACTTGCTGATGTTCCAACAAGATTGCATTTAGAATGTTAGACGTTTGAATATCAGCCAATTTCACCAATGAGTGGCCATTATGCGTGTGTTCTGTATCGATCCACTGCAAGTAAGATACGATTGTTAACATATCGATACACAGGATGGTTCGTCATAGTTGCTGGTATACGGTAAATAAATAAAAAAAATCTTCCTCAGTTATGCCGTTTAGACTTCCTACTTTAAGTTAGTAAACATATTGTCGTTGGTATAATGGAATTAAATTCATGCATATTAATATTATGCAGACGAAACATATCGATATATATATATATATATATATATATATATATATATATATATATATTTGAATTCGTATAAAAGAAAATGAGATCACGAGAATATACAATATCTAGCAAAGAATGTACATTATACTGCATTAACTATTAGATTATCAAAGATATGTAACATTTAAAGTACTTTCTTTTTCTCAGGTACAACATGAACGGTTCGTAACACAGTTTCAATTTACAAATTGGCCTGAGCATGTTGACGCACCAGAAAGCACTGCTGCATTCCTAGAGATCCTTGATATCATTGGAGCATGGCAAAACGAAGAAAAACCAATCATTGTGCATTGTCTGTAAGTTTGCAATGTTTGCATAAAAGGAACATTCCTTATTTTATCATGTTCAAATGACACATTCATTCTTTTTGGCAATCATTGTTATATACGTACTGATCATTCAGTCCGTCATTGAGCCTACCTATCGTGCAAAATATCATTTAGGTGAAGATTTGTGTCGGTCTGTATATAGCTGTTCCAACTTGAATTTCGTAAATTCTCAATCTAAATTCTAACCGTCAAATTATCAATAAACTTGACAATTGAGAGATACGAATCTTTGATAAAAATACGATAGTAATGTTATAATAAGGAAGATATATAGTTGTGTTGTTATCAGATTGGTTGACTAAATATTGAGTATAAAAAGTGTTGCAGATGGGGACTCTCAGTGTCTGCATTTACTAATACAGACAATCCTGCCATGTGGTACTACGAATATGGACATGTATGTTTCATAAGGTATGCATGATGGTTATGTGTTTTGAAGGCATATAAACACGTCGAACGTTATATCGTAATTAGACAGCAATTGTAAAGTGACTCAACCAAGAAACAGAGCTATAGCCGATCTGGTCCTGCGCTGCTTGTAATAAAACAAATGCCATTATATTTCAGCGATTTATGTCCTGAGCCATATTGGCTACTTGGGTCACAAAATAAGGATTGCTTAAGGGAACACTAAACATATTGGTCACTTATGTTTTATATTTAGCTTGAGGAGAATTAAAAATGATGGACATACTAAATGAATAATGTGCTTTGAAAACATCTGAGCAAAACTGTGGGCAATTGTGTGCAATATATAAACGTGGATATTTTATATTAGGATGATGTTCATAGTGCCAACACTAAGTCGAACCTCCGCTCGTCCACGCACAAAGAGACTTTCCACGCACTAAAACAAGATTCAATGTAACTGAAATGTGTTATGCACTATTTGCAATTCATTACATGTGTACTTTGCTGTCTAGAAATGGCGCAGAGAGGAGTGGATTGTATTGTGTGATATCCACTGTGATAGAAAGGCTTAAACTGGAAAAAGATGTAGCAATTACGCAGACCATCAAACGGATGCGATCATTTCGTCATCAGATCATACCAAACTATGTAAGTGTACATTACATAATTCTCACTGTGTTTTTGTTGTGAATCTTAACTGGCGCACTTCACAGATAATATATTATCCATGTCATTATGTTTAAGATACAGCTTTTTCTAAACACGTTTGGTTCAAAATAAGCAAAGAATAATTCTTGTGCAGTAGTCTTCAAAGCAATTTGCTGTGCCGGTGGAATAGTCATAGCTCCACTATCCTTTCTGAACGTTTATGTGAGTGGGGCTATTCTTAGTATTGTTAACAACAATTTGGCATACATCGTTCCTACTGATCGACAAACGAACATTAGGAAATGACAAAAAAGTATATATCCAATTATATCTACTTACAATTAAGATATAGCGTGTGGTCTGTTGAGAGGTTTTGGGAGGGGGCGGCGTCCAAACTGCTTTATGTACCCCACCCCGTTATGTGTTCTTTATATTTTTGTAAAGTTTGGTACGTCTATTGAGTTTGCATATTAGCTATTTATAGGTAATAACAAGCTTAAAATTAGATTAGAATACTAAATGTTTGGGGATACTTCCTATTAGATGGTCCAGTCCAATGGGTGGAAATATTGTTATTTCAATTCAAGTAGGAAGTATTAGGACATGAATCGAATAGGAAAGTATTGTGATGTGCAACAAGGGCGAATGAAATAGCGAGGGTTGATACATTTGTCCATCCATATTCTTATGGGTCTTTTGATACCAGTCTGCAAATGTTTGTAATGTTGTGTTGAGATGTAATTTGAGAGGAAACATTTGTATGAAATATTCATTGTAACTACAAAGTGATTATTGACTCAGCACATTAAAATGTTTTTGTAAGTTTTACTAATTTATTTATATGTATGCTGGACAATGTCATTGTGATACATCAATATTGTTGACACATCCGCACATTCAATGACATTGAATTAATTCGAAATAGTCGTTTCTTTTGGATTTATATAGATTAGTTTGAATTTATTTTATAATACCGTAAGCACTTCGTGGATTATCGTTGTGATACCTTTATAAATGTTTAAACATTCGGATTGTTCGTTTTAAAATGCGAAAAGGTCACACATTTATGGATTTGCTTTTATGGATTTTAGATCATTATGTTGTTTGCGCAAGAAAAATTAAAGAGGAATTTGCTTCGATGTTTATTTCTCCCGTATGTGTCAAGTTTAAATGACAATAAATATTACTGGAAAAATACCTTACAAAGTTATTAAGATAACAAACGTGGTTTAATACATCAAATGATGGAACAAAAATGAATAAAATAAAGATATTGCATAACACATTATAAAGAGAAATATACATATGGAGAATATCTTTGGAAAACACACATTGATTAATTCAAGTTTTGCTATAAATTGCAATAATATTTATTATTAATATAATTATTTGTATTATTTGTTTAGGACCAGTTCCGGTTTTGCCTTGAATGCATCATAGAGTATATGAAGAAGTTCGAAACATACGCAAACTGTTAGTATAATGTGAAATATTGTTGCTGCTCTATGTCTGGAATCCAGTCTGAATACATTTTAGTGACAACTCCTATTATATTAACATCGATTTATCCAGAATATGTTTTCATGCTATTTTCTACTTGTGTTAATAATTTAATACATTGCACCCAATTACTTTACTACCAATTGAAATCATAAGCTAGTTTGCAAATGCATGCTTTAAACAACTTATGCAATGCTTGATGTTACTAGTGTTATAGGGCACCTACGTATATGCAATCTCTTATATCAAAAACTTTAAAACAATGTTTGTTGCCTTTTATATTTTGTTAAAATATATTTATTTATGTTATTCATAATGTATAATTATGTACTTCAATTAAAATATTATTTTGAATCTGCATACTCAGTCCCCTCAATATACATATTTTATTTTATGATATATTTGGATATACTCATAATTATTTCTTTTTCTAGCATAATGTGAACAAGTAGTGTGTGATTTATTTCTAATTTTCTTATATTTAGCTTTCAATTAGTGGCAAAAATGGATAATTAAATGTGAGTTTAAATTTATGTGCCAACATATAGTATAAAACCTGTCATACTACACTGCACACATGAGATCAAGAGATTGAAAAGTATTGCATTATCTATTGCGCACATATGAACTATCAAAGACGTGTATATATGTATTGGGTGTATACGTGTCGTCAAATATATAAAGAAACCTATCAAGGTATGAATATGTATTATCTGACTCAGATTTATTATCTAGTAAATCTGATTGCAGTATTATTTACATTCCTAACGTTTTAATAGTTACAGTTTGATACGATGAAAACGCAAAAAGATAATCATTGACTTGCACGTCTGTACTAAGAACTTAGAACATGAATATATGTTAAGACGTTAACATTATTGTCGGAGAAATATGTGTCAAAAATGTACTGCATTGTATTGTATTTAATGAGATTACGAAGAGCAGGTTCTGGTGAATGTCAAAGCATGCAAAGATATCCCGTACAGCAGACGTTAGATATCGACAAATATATCTTTTAAACAGAGCCCGCTTTCGAGGAAGTAGTAGTATAAATATGTGGAAGAATGCACATGAATAAATGCCGATATATAGGTATATCGTGTTCAACTCCAAAGCATCGATTCAATATCAAAATTCACATACACTCCTTGAAATCAAATAAGTTGTATTATTAATATGAATTTGTTTTACACCTATACTTATCCTGATCACATTGGCTACTATTTCCGCCAGAAAAATTAAATTTAAGCAGATAATAGTTTCGAGTACAGTATATATATTAATGTATTGAAACAGGACTTTTTGCATCTATAAGAAGCTTCTGTAAGGGTATTGCGGTTCTTTTTAAAGTGTTGTGAATTTCTGATGACATGTTTGTCATTTCTCACAGTACAGTTTTGAATCTGGCATAAAATATATGCACTCAAATATATAAGTGCTTGATTAATAACTCGTTACTGTGATATATGTGGTGAAGTAGCCCATCTACCAATACATACAGCACCATAATAACTGAATTGTAACTTTCCTATAAAATGATCTAGAGAGTAAGACTAGTATGAGTCTATATATGACCATTTTGTTAGTATAACTCTATGTTAATAAATCCGTACTATCAATTAATCAACACGTGAAACGTAAGTCCACTGTTTTAATGTGGTGTTCACTATATTCATCGTGTCTTGATCATTGTTGTTGTTTGAAGAATATTCATATTTGTGCATTTAAATATAACTATACTTTAATTAAATGTTAAAAGTGGTTTGTACTCTTTGTGATATTTAATGATAAGTTTTGAAAATCATTTAAATTATACCATACTAAAATAACCTGTTCACAAACTGTTCTCACAGTGATGTGTGCGATACAGAAGGAAGATCACTGCACTTTTGCCCATATTACAATTTGAACAAACGTAGAAAATGCAGTGCACAGTAGGGATGTAATACCTTACACTATAAAGCATATTTTGCAGTTAGAAGCATTGTATATTAGCCATTATTATTTCCTAACCACTACCTGAAACCTGGGGCCACAAAGAGCTATAAATCCTGTTTTTCTCGCTGAGAAGGTACTGCTTATATAGTATTGATATGGATCTCGCATGAGCTAATGCAGTGTTGAAGCTATATTTAGGAATGAAACCCACATGCATACAAAATACACATGTGTAGTGGAACTAATATAACTACTACTACTACAATGCAAATGTTTAATTTATCGACAGTTGCAGGTGTTTCTCAAACATCTAGTTCACCATATTTATTTTTGCATGTTTTTCTACCTGTCTGTAAGATAGTTATTCTTTTTCATAAACTGAGGCTATATCCAAGCCGATATTCTTTTGAGTATATCTTATTACTAAAAAAATCTATCTAATATTTTTATGATGACATGGTGTGAATATAATCTGTTATATTTGCTTCATCTAAAATTCAGTATTTTCTCCAGTTTCATACAATAAATAGTATACTTAATTAGGAACGTCTTTACCTGTTAGTTTCTTCTAAATTGATAACTGATTATACTTACAATAAACGTAACCATCAATTCTCGCAAAATTTACCGACAAACTATTTAGGTGCATTATGTTATCAACGATCACATTGCTCATCAATTGTCTGTTATATGATGTGTTTTGTGAGTCTGTATGTGAGAGAGACTGTATGTTTGTGCGCGTGCGTATCGATGAATGCACTGTTCAATTCTTTTGTTTTAATGTATTTCCTTTAGTAGTATCCTCTTTTAACTAATAATGATTGATACAATTAAATCTTGTTCACATTATACAGATTTGTCTTTCTCTTAATTGCTTTGATAATAATAAATAAAACAACATGTGCTACGATTACGACTGCACTTGATCCCTCTTGTTGATTTAATTTTAACTAGCAGAGCAGTGCAGTTTAACACTAATGTATACATGTTTACAATACGTTGTTTACATAGACATGTGCTACAGTTTAGTTTACTGCTTAGAATATCCTATCAACGAAACTAATTTACGCGTTTCTGTATCTTCGCAGACTAGTTATTGTAGAAATCATAAACATGTAGTGCAAATTATTATTATTTTTTTTTCGTTAGATATGTCGAGTAAAGTACATGCATCAACATAAATGTCGCATTGTCTCATTCTGCTCGTCTATGGGTATTCAACATGAAAATGGTGGACTATATATATCTAAGGAGCTTTACAATTTATGTTGAGTCATTGGAGCTATCCACTAGAACTTCACAATGGGACTGGTCACTGTGACCTCAAGGGACTTACACGTTTTCTTTCGTTCGATATCATTTGGTATATAAATGTAGCATTACCGTTTGAACACTAGGGATTTATGGACATGTAACGTTACGTTTTGGACGGCATGAGGTCTACACGAATTTAACATTATGGATATCAATATGCAGTTGTAATTATTTAACATAATGACTACATTACGTTGATTATGAGATGTTAAGTTCAATATTTGGTTCACTATTGCTCATGAATGAACATGAGCGATTAAGATTCCGCATGAGTCACAATAAATGTAACATAAAGACCGAAAAGTGGATAGACGGAAGTACTGAACACCAAATGATCGTATGACTCCCTCTTAAACAAACAGAATAATCCGCTAGTCTTATCAAACCTTCTTGCCGGAAACATTTTCACTGTTAAACTTTTTAACCCAAAGAAAACAATTATATTTTGAAATCTAAAATACAGTCACCCGATTTAGATCCGAGACAGCAGCATATTGCAATATACAATACGAAGTCATAAGTTATAAATTTGATACCATGTTAATGTACCTTACTTTCTATCACAGTTATTTAATGGAAATGAAATATTTTATATACATACATACATACATACATACATACATACATACATACATACATACATACAAACATACATACATACATACATACATACATACATACATACATACATACATACATATGGAAATAATGAAAGACTAATATTACTAATTGATAAAATAAACATGCAAAAGTATTAATTTAGTAATACTTTTCAAATGATTGAGAAAAGCATGCGTATAATCAACATCTGACTATTTTTAGTTTACGAACTAGATACTACTATAGCTATGGTTTCTGCAAGAGAAGAATTGTTTGTATTTACAATCCGCAGGTTGAACCTTAACGTTTAAAGATATAATGTAAGGCGATAGGACGACCAATTATCCTTCAACCTAATTGACACCAAAATGTACTATTCAACACAGGCTCTTAAAAAGGGTATATCAAAGAGTATGATATCATACTATGACACATATCCGAACTTGCAATCAAGCATACATATTTATTTACAATCACACATGCATCCTAAAAACTATAATATTAGCATAAGAAGTAAGATATATATATATATATATATATATATATATATATATATATATATATATATATATATATATACTCATAAGCTGTCTTACCTCCGTACAACGTAGGAACCAACATGTACATGTTAATGATGATCTCCGGTCACTAACAAACAAAACATACCCTTACAAGCTTAAATATCAGGATATGCAATGCTAACAAATAGAGTTTCTTGTAAGTAAACAATAAGGGTGTCACGGAATGTTGTAGTTTTTATTTAGGAAAGACATGTACTCGGGTTTTGTTTATCGTGTGCAACGATACCCGAGGGTGATTTTTTTATTTATATATATATGGGCAGTTGTACTTCGGAATCGTGAGTACAATTCGCTATATGCCGCTCGTGCAAAGTGTTCTTGATACGGAGCACGAATCCGTATAAATACTTTGCTATATGTAAATGGTCTTTACATTACTACGGGTTTTGTCAACAAGCGGCTGGTTTCAAGGACTGTAGCTATAGGGTTATAGATCCGAGGGAGGGAGGATTGCACAACTTTAGCTGTAGGGCTATGTGTACGAGGGTGTTAAACGTCCGGGGTGCCCGGAGCTGTCAAACGTCGGGAGCTGTGATTAAATGCACTGGTGTGTCCAAAGCTGTTTAATGTGCCGGAGTGTCTAATGTCTAGCGTCCGGAGTGTCTAATGTCAAGGGTGACAAGGGTGACTCAGCGTGGAGCTGTCTAAATGACCAGAGTGTCTGGAGGGTCTAATGTTTCGTAGTATTCCGAGGGTCCGGAGTCTGTAGAAATTGTGAAGTTCTATTGTACCAGCTGTGGAGCTGTATACTAATAGTTCATTATATATATTTATTCGTAAATTGTTAGCCGTGGGCTAATGTGGGTTTGCGGAACCCAGTATATGGTTTGTTACTTGAACGATAAGTTGTTATCTGTCCTGTTATTATTTTTCCAATATAGTTTCGCTATTTGAGCGTAAACATTTTTACTATATGAGTAATCCTGCATTGTTTACTACGTGAGTAAACTGTATTCATTTTTTTTTGTATATTTTTTTCGCTGGGGTTTTGTATCATTGTTTTTGTATCATTGTATCATTGATTCGTATCATTGTTTTGTATCATTGTATCATTGATTTGTATCATTGTATGATTTATTGCATCTTCTAGTCTGTGCGTAATTATGTTTAATTAAATCCAATATTTGGATACACTACGCACGCATTTCATTGTTTTGCTTATACATATATATCGCCACATTAAACCATAATCTTTTTATCTGTATCATCAAAGCGTGTTTGGTTGTTAATCCGAAGTGGTCCGTCCCGGTTATCTTGTTACAAAGGGGCTACGCAAAACCCGTCTTAATAACAAAAGAAAAACAAAATAAATTTTTGAACTTATTATAGTCCATAGCTCCATTACATTAACTCGGGTGGATATTTTGTAGCGTATGTGTTAACTCCGTTAAGCACCCAAATAATATCACATTTATACCTGACCATACTAGTTATGTTAGTGTATCGTTGAGAAATGTAAGTTATATCGATGTTTTTATGTCTGCCTAGTGAGATATCCTAGCGGAATTTGATTGTTATCCAGGACCACATCATCGTAAACAATCACTCTGTTGATGTTTTCATCGATATCCTCAACACAGAGGGCGTCCTCGACGCTGTCAATAAATTCAATAGTATCCCCGCCGGTTATTTGTTTCGCATGTTTGTTATAATCTCTTAATACTTCATAGCCGTGTTGGTATTTTGCTGTTGGGGCTATCGAATAGAGTTTATCCAATTCGATCCACTTCATAATCAAATTAAGATATAATAATATTTTACCACTTGCTGACGGTCCAATAATAATCATTTTCATGATACGCGGCAAGATTTTATGAAGTTTAGGTAGTGGTTGTTTTTTCAACGCGGAGAAGTCAGTACCATATGTTAGACATAACATAAATATAGTTTGAATTTATATTGTGTGAAGTCTAGATCACATGCGCCAACAATTAACCCAACACCTATCACACATAAAAATAACAGGGACACAATCACTGCCAAGTGTACACAGTGTGGCATAATGTTTTCTTAGATTTGTCAGTATAAAAAACAAGGAGGTGAGATCCATGGCCAAAATATCTAGGCGAGAAACACCTTCCAGGATATACTTGTTGTGGTCCTAAACTATATAGATATCAGACTCGATGATCAAGATCAACCTCTTCAAGGTGAATATAAGATAAATGCTATCGGTGAGGCTTGTCATGCTCATCTTGTTGCATATAAAAGCATAGACCTTCAACAACGTCACATCTCAGATATAAAACTAATTCATGCGTTGAATTATATCCCTGATAAATCCTTCAAAGAAACATTAGCTTCATGGTGGATAAAAACTGTAATGAAAACTAAATTAGTACTGAAATATGGTATTTATTTACGATTTATAATTGTCCAACCGGATACTGGAAATGTAGCGCCGTGATTAATAAACTGTCCAACGCGGCAAAGATAAAAAATACCACCGCGACAGGTTGGATATCCAAGCAAGCAATATGACAAATTTATCTACCACCGCCAAAGAAACTTCAATATGCTTCATTTGATCTTAATGCCCCAAATGATGTTCATCCGGCCGATATATTATTTCAGCCGCATGATACTGTCAAGCAAAGTGTTTACAAATACGCATTTAACATTGCGAGTAGGTATAACGAAGCTGAACCGTTAACGAAAAAAACATCATGTGAGGTTGCCTCCGCGTTTAACAGAATCTGTTGACTATGTCCTCTACGATGTCCAAATCTCCTCCAGGTTGATCCAGGTAAAGAGTTTCAAGGTGAATCATCATCAACGATGAAGCAACATAACACTGCACTACGACGAGGACATACTGCAATACACCGCTAGCAGGCAATTCTTGAAAGTTTTTATCGAACATTAGCTGAGCGATTGTTTGGATAGCAATAAGCGAAGGTATTCATCGATACAAAACGATCACGTGAATGGGTCAAAAGATTATCAGGGATAATTACCGCGTTCAACAACGAGATTATTCGAACCATTAACATGAAGCTTATTATCGTAATCAGAAAATAATATAAATTTACCCCGCCGTGATTTTACAGCGCCGATATTACCTAACAATGTCTCTGTAAGATATTTGTATGAAACTTGTGAACGTGAAGGTGGTACAAAAAGAGCTACTGATCCTATATGTATTTTCACATCACAAACAATATTTAGTGTTGTTACATCTAAAGACAGACAAGCAATTTGTAGATTATATTCAACTGCTACACAACGGGGATTTACCCGTGAACAATTACAAGTTATCCCAGTGAGTTCCAGGTCCGGTGCTGTTATCGAGATTAATGATGATTCCGGTTTCAGCGCTGTTTGGTTGTTGTGGTAATTGATCTCGCATAAAAACACCTCTACATTTTTTATCCCTAGTTTTGTAGCAGCTTCTAGTAAATCAAAATTTGACAGCGGAACCATCTGCGATATTGTTAGTAATCTGTCCCTAGTCTCGGGCCTTTTCCGCTGTACAATGAATACGGAGCTCCTGGTAGTCTTAGACCCTTTCCTGATCGTGTCTTTTTTATATCCCTTTCCAGTTGCTTTCTTTAGTGCCATCCATTTTGCTGTACCAACAGCTCCTAACGTAGCAGATTTCGCCACCGCAGGGGCCGTGGCTGCAATTAGTGATGAAATCGCAGCGATCAGTGGGAATATTCCGCCGAAGTTAATCATGTCCTTGATCGCAGCAGCAGAGAGAGTGATCTGAACACCTTTTTTATCTTTGATATCATCATTGAATTGCTTAATTTGAAGAGCTGTCAGTGATAGTTTATTCTGACCGCCAGACATCTGATTGTGTTTCAGCGATATCGTAGTTCCACGTTTTCTTTTAGCTGATTCCGACTGCCATTGTCTAATTTGACAAGAAGTCAACGTGACATTAACATGACTATATGACATTTCATTTAATACGATATTGATCTAATTGTTTACATATTTTCCACTGACTCATCAATTAATTTCATCCGTCACCAACACCTTCGAGTAGCATTGATTTGTCACAGAGAATGACAGCAATTGCTCTGTATTTACCACCCACAGCAGGAAGTCGTGTTACACGAGGTCGGAAGTGTATGTCAACGACGGATTTTCTGGTTAAGTCAAGATGTTCCAACGAAAAGTAGTAGATGGGATATTGATTTTTAAAATCCAATTGTGATATTTGCAGTTTAGTATCTACATTATTATCACGTTCCATAAATGTCTGCAACCGATGTTACGCGCGTGTTATTTGGTTGTGTCCGTACTTAAGAAAAATATCTTCGGATGCTTCCAGTTGGCCGTTTATCATCAACGAGACTTCATTAACACAGAGTTGATCAAATATCATATGGCTACGTATTTGTGAACCCACTCGCTCCATATCCTGTAACGCAATAAATTTATGTCGTTGCGCAGCAACACCTTGTTTTGATGCCAGGTGCCATGTAAATATACCATTAACAGAGGACTGCATCTTATCTGTGGTCACTGTTAGAGATGATATCAATGATTTTCCTCCGTGATCCATAAATGATAGTAATTTTTCTACTGCGGTGATCGATGGAGTCATTACTTGCATCCACAGTGTTAGTTTTGTTATATTTACTTTACCACGGTGAACATCTGGATTTGCAAGATGTGCTGGAATCCTCCAGATTGCATCATTATCATCGCCTATTCGCAAGAGTTCTACTGTATGTTTCGATCCAAAGATAACTTTTCTAACATTTTTGCAAAATCCAAATATATGATGCAGTGGAATCGCGCAGGAAAATAATCTACACTGACCTTGCAACATAAATGCATGTGTTTCAGACCCTAAGATGTAATCAGGATCATTATTTATAATCATATTCTCGACATCAACATCAGCAGTAACAGCATGTTTTTTTTGGTTGTCTTATATGGAGCCTGTCCAGCGCGATCATTAACATCCTTAGAGAACATCATAGATGGACCAGATGATCTTGTTTAATCATCACAATATCTTGCTAAACCATCTATTGTTGTGGCAACATCAACATCACGTTCTATGGATTCAATATCTCTTCCATCAATCATGTATCTAGCACTCTCAAATAGCGCCATGATAGCATTTTTGACAAAGCCGACTTTGGCATTTATGTTATATGGTGCTGGTACAGCAGAAGTATCATCAGCTGTTACAAGTTCACCTTCTACTTCGATAAACGCTTCAGCGGGTAGAAAGTATTTGCTGGTATCATGGACCTGAATTTCGATTCTTGATCGACTATCTGGTTGTACTGCATTATAGGAATAAAATTAAGAATTGTGGACGGAGTTATCTTTGTGCACTGGGGCATCTAAATCGAACGCTGAGTCGGGTGACGATTTGAACATTTTATTATATATTTCTTGATCTAAATCGCGATCTCGCTTGGGATTTCACACCAATTCTCGCTATCATATTTGCAGTAATATTTCCCTGAGTGTCTTATCCCTCATTTATCCGTGATGCTATATTCTGATCCAATGCGTTATTTATTATTTTACTAATACTTGCAGTTATAATCTCCGTAGATAGTAGTTTCCCCACTGATTTTATCACCGGTATCTTTCCTCGCCGAACTAATGCCAGTAATTTTTCTTTGACTGCAGAAAATGCTTTGCCGGCAACATCACCAACAGCGTTAATACCCGTATCATGAATAACATCAATATCTTTCATTGATAATTGTTCTGCGATTGATGCTATTTTTGGAGCCATCCTTGTAAATAATCCTTGAATAACATTACCGAGACCATTTCCGTAATACGCCTTATACCATGGTTTGTTTTGGTTGTAGTGTATGATCATCTTATTTGAATGCTATTTATCTAATTTGATGATTAGCTTATAAATAAACTCTAGATATACAATATTGGTACATATTGGCAAGTGTCTTTCATAGGGTGTTTTTTCTGGATATGTTTCTCTTTGAAATTTTCTCTTTGAATTGTTTTTTCTTTTACGTTGTGACCGTTTATTTTGGCCGACGGTTCTTTCTGAACTGCCCTGTGGGGTTACCCTAGTGTGACTTAGATCTGTGTGCATTCACGCTACTGTTTATTTTGGGGGCGCCTATAGGCATATCTGCGAAACGATTTTTAAGACTGTCTATGTATTTGTTGTTGTACACCTCCCCAAGAATCTCATTCCCGGGGTGCAAAATCACAACTTCACGTATTTGACGTGATGGGAGGTGTACATGAAATACTCTTAGGCTGGCGCCCCAAATTATATAGAAAAACCATCAAGAACGGTACCGTCGACAATAATGGATGGCACGAGATTCGAACGCTGGGCCTCGGGACGAGATCCAACCGAGTACGGATTACACTAAATATTGCAATCTACAAATATATATCTTTGAATATAATATATAGTTAAATTGCTGTGTATCACGTAAAGAAATTAACGAATTAAAATCATGATAGTGTATACTGTTGAGATTTATCACTGTAGTTAAAAATCATAGACGGTATAACGATATATTTGTATATTTAAACCAACACAAAAAACAATTCCAGTTCGCTTTGAAAGTGCTGATTTATATATTCGTTCCGCTAGTCTTCGTAGCGAAGAGTAACAATTATCAAAATATTTTCCGGCTTCAATCATTTATTGAAATACTCTTTCTTCGCCGGAATGAATATTTTTTTATTTGAGAATTTTCCGATATTTTTGGTAATTTCCGGTTCTGCCGCGTTTGGTATTTTCGTTCTGAGTAATAGCTTGAAGATTAGCCAAATAATTATTCCTACGATCTGAATCAATATGACCAACTACAAGACCATCCTTGTTTCTCCCCAAAGAAACATTCATGGACGAATCGATATCAATAATATTTTTTTCCCTACAGCATTAAACATCAAATACCCAATACCATTGTCAAACCCTAGTGGTTTCTTCAGTCTGCGCTGTGTAACAATACCGTCCCGAGATGCTTCATAATCGATAATCACGGGATGTGGTCGAAATTCTTGGTTCATTCATATATATATATATATATATATATATATATATATATATATATATATATATATATATATAGATTATTGTCTAATTAATTGTTTGGTTTAATTAGTACTTGGGAATCTATCAATGTAGTCTTGAGGTGTTCTTATGATTTTGTCTTTGACGGAGTCAAGGTCAGAATTAATGATTCGTTTATCATAATAGTGCTTTAGTTCCCTGTATCGCTTACCACCACAATTGGGACACAGCTGCGATTTTCCTCTCACACCCATCCCACATCGTATGCAAGGTAGTGGATCCAAGCTCCCACGTCGTACGCTTTGTGAATGATATCCACATAATTCATTTCTGCATGATTTGTTACAGACGGTTACTCATCCTATTCTAAGCCACTTACAGTGATTCATTATTTATAAATTCCTTATTTAAATACTTTTTTTTAATTATAATATGGATGAGTTCAAGAGATTATCCAAAATAAAACCCTGAAAAAATGCTAAATTCAATCTCGATAGAGTCTCTCTAGATGTACCAAAGGGTCTAATAAGTGATATAAGTATGATATATAAAATCCATGGTGCATTTAATGAATTAAAGCGCGATAATGCATCTCACTGTTGGTCAACATTTCAAATCGATGGTGGCGTTGATGCTATCATGAACGACCAAAGAGCAGCAGTGATAATCTCGCTTCTTGACCATAGAAAGTATTTTTTAGAGTGAAATTCATTATCCACTCAGAAACGGGAAATTGGATTATACGCGACAAATTTGATCCTATATTGAAAGAAAACAGAACTGTCACTGTGAGTCAGGATTCCAAACCAGGAATGCTGACTGGGATTGACAAACCGTATTACGAGATAGCTTATCCCGTGATCGCGGTTGTTTATCGGATCTATCCGTTAAATGACAAACCGAGTATTGAGAAATTAAAAACAAGGAAGCACTCGTCGCTGAATTGTGTAGCAGAACGAATAATAGAGCATTTTACAAATGCGTTGCGTGGAAACAAATTGACCGATCTAAGACGCAAAAAATAAAAGAGAATGGCTTTAACAGTCAGGGAAAGTGATGCTACAATTCAAAATGTAGCTGAGTTACAAACATCATTAAGATTCACAATAACCGTAATGACGATAACAGAAGAGGTATTACACGAATCGAAATATAAATCAAAAGGAGCTCCAATCAAAATAATTAACCATAATGTACACGCTTGGACCTCCGCGGTAAGAATATTTCCGCGGTATAGAACCATAAAACACTACACGGGAAATTTGTTTTATTTTATTTACCAGTTAAGTAAAAACGATCCTGTGTCAGTGTGGTTATTTCAGAGTTGGGTCTTACAAATTGATCGAATTTACACTCTTCGTCCTCACGAAGAGTGTAAATTCGATCAATTTGTAAGACCCAAAGGCGAAATATATCATACTGAAGCTCTTCACAACAAGATAAGAAAACTAGCTCGTGGTTTTTCAACGGAACACGACGAACAATTACTAACAAATTGTTTTACAATTCCGGCAGTTGCAGCTAATTTCGCGAGAAAGAGAAATCTATGGAAACCAACAAGAACCGAATTTCTCTCAGATGTCGAGGCAAGCTGTGTTAAACTCGGCCATGGTGGATTATGGAATACCAAATATTACCCCAAAAGTGTTATTTCGATTGACATGGTTACGTGCTATCCAGGGAGTTTTCTCGGGTATGGAGAATGCTCTGAGTATTTTAAATGATTAGGACATACCACACATGAGATGGCAAGGAAAGCGATTCATGGGCCACTACCGGATTCGCTCGTGTGGTATGATTCGAGACTGCTAAAGGACTTCAAACGCTGGATGCCAATAGTGTTATTACGGTATATAATTGATTATAAAATACTAATATCGCTGATTGTCCGTGAAGCAATTATATCATGTCGGAAATCAACTGATGTCTGGTTACCACAACTTGATAGTCCAGATAGTATAATCAGCGCAAACACAAAACAACTTTCTGGTCTCGATGAAGAATATATCATTAAATGGTCCAAGCAGATCTTTGAAGAAACACGCAAAAAATCTCGGTAGAAAATAATTGGTAAATTCACCCAAGGTGGAAAAAAATGCGACCACAAGCGATATTCTTCGCAATTAATTATAGATGAACGTGAAAAAGACTTTATTATCGCGGATGCAACATCTAGAGGTATATATATCAATCGTGAAGACGTTTTCTTGTCCGATGGAACAAAATTCGGTACAATTGTTACTTACAACGACGGATATAATCCTCAATATAGCCATCTAAGGGCGTCTATGCTGGCTTATGCTTCTATCAATTTATTTTCAATGATAAATGGATTTTCTGACATCGCGGTTAGAGACGCCACTGATTCATTTTACATAGATGTAAAACACAGCGAAGCAGTGGCTGAATTTACAAATTCCAACGAGAGTTGGGGATTATGGAGAATTAAAAGAGATAGTTCGTGATTATTCTATATCAGCAGATGTTATGATTGAAAACAATTACTGGACAAATAATCAAATGTCAGAACTATCTAATGCACCTTCGTTATCCTATCCAATATGTAGATATAAAACCAGTTACTTAAACGGTTGTGGTGGGTCAGGGATGGCGACTCGTGCGATCGAATTATTTTGAGTGAAATCAAACATAATTGTGCTAACACCAACACACAGACTTGCAAGATAGATGAAACAGCGGGGGTTTATTGCTTGCACTTATCATAGTTACTTTCGATGTAATGATGACGAATGGACTCCTCATCGAATGGGAGAGAAATATATTCCTTAAATTATTATTATTGACGAAATATGCACAGTGTCGTTAAAGATATTAAGAATGTTTCTCGATTGGCTATTGCTAGCGAATGCAACTGTGATAATGTGTAGCGATCGTGGTCAACCACCTCCATTTGTCTTTTTATCTCCACATAATTGGCTAAAGAATGTTGTAGACTATTATGAAGAAATTAATACCGATCATAGATCACTTGACAATGAATTATGTGAGTTTAAGAAACTAATCAGATTACAACTGGATATAATCCATTGTGAAATAGCGCGAGAAATAATTTCAGAAACCCCATTAATTGATTTTTGCAAAGCGTGGAGTCCAAACAATTTAATAGTGGCAAGTAGAAATAGAGTCAGAAACACACTTCAGATGAAGTTATTTGAAACACAGACATAAAAATTCGCAACACTTCCATTGTCATTGTGTTATAGACCAAAGGATACACATAGACAGGATATCAAAGTTGATATTCCAGGACAAAGTGAGAAACAAATTCTCGTGTTAAATGATATTGTATTGGTTGATATCGGTGTTGTCGAAGATGCGTTTCGTGCTGAAATATCCCCATGGAAGCTAGGATACGCAACGACGACACATTCTTGTCAGGGATTGACTATATCCGATACAATTGTTTGGATCGTAGATAATCGCATGGAATGTTCAAATTTGGTTTATCTTGCAGTGTCCAGAGTACGAAGAATAAATCAACCTCGAAGAGTTGTTTTAGATGATAATGACATCAGAATTAGTGATATAGTCAGCGATGACATAATCAGAAAAAAATTCGCTAGTTATAAACAGCAGGATCAAAAAAATAACATAAAATTTGATATTGATGCTGAATTTATAATTACGCTGAAACAACAACATAATAATCACTGCGCCAGTTGTAATTGTATAATGCGCTGGTGTTGGTTGGATAAAGATCCTCGACAATTTACCGTAGACAGAAAAGATAGCAGTGTTTGTCATACCAGAGATAATGTCATGTTGACATGTCTCGAGTGTAACAGACGCAGAGGTGCTAGTTAAGACCACGCGGTGGTAATTGAGTATCCTCGGGTATCACTTGTAATTGTTCTCATATAAATCATCGCTGAGGAGCAGTTGAATCCAATCTATAAATTGCTGGTCTAACCGTTGATCTCGCTATCCCAGATAGTTTATGTGTAATGACACTCGAAATAGGATCAGTAGCTCTTTTTGTACCGCCTTCAAGCTCTCCTGGTTCATATAAATATCTCACAGTGACATCACCGAGTTCACGCTGTTTTGAAAAATCATTTTGTGGTTTGTTGTACTGGTATATCCTTCGTTTCATGTCATTAATAGGTTTCATATTAATTTTTCGATTTATCTCATTATTTTGCGAGGTAAATACACCCGGTAATCTCTTGACCCATTCACGAGATCGTTTATCCTGAATAAATTCCTTCGCTTATTGTAATGCAAATAACCGTTCAGCAAGTTTCCGATTAAATCGTTCAACAATTGCCTGATCGCGATGAAGTGCAGTATGCCCTCTTATGACGGTGACATTATAATGCTTCATTGTTCATTACACTTCACCCTGAAATTCCTTGCCAGGACCAACTGTAGAGGACCTCGTCTATAAATCCTTTCAAATGCAGAAGCCACCTCAGTTGATGACTTTGTCTTTAGCGGCTCTGCTTCTTTGTATCTACTCGCAACATCAACTACAGTTAGCACGTGTTTGTAAACAGTATCATGCGGCAGAAATAATATATCAGCGTGGTGAACTTCATTTGGGACGCTGACATCAAAATGCGAGAAATTAATTTGTGTAGGCGGTGGTACATCAATTTGCCATATCGCCTGTTTGGATAACTAATCCTTTGCTGTAGTATTCTTTACTTTTGCGGCTTTAGCAAGTTTACCAATTGCTGATTTACCTCTCCAGTATCCTCTTGGAGAATATTAAATAGATTTCATGCTGTTATTAAGTACCAGTACCCATTATTAATTTACCTTTCATCGCCGATTTTATCAACCATGCAGCCAATTTTTCTTTGAACAATTTATCAGTGATAGAATTTAACGCATTAATCAAGCTCACATCTGCGATATGCCTGTGTTGCATAAGCAACATTATGAGCATGACCTGCATTATCAATATAATTTTTTTGATATACATCGGGTCGGGGATGGTTCTGATCATCGATTCTGATGTCAAGTCTGGTCCCGGGTCCACAATAACTATATCCTGGAAAATGTGTTTCTCCTGGATATTTTGCCCATGGTGTACTTGGTAATTTTGCTAGTTTTCCTGCAATGTCAGCTCCTTCTTATATAACAAATTTAATTTGTTTTATACCGCATCGTTCACACTTGCCAGTGATAGCTTCTTTGTTATTTTTAGTTGTAACAGGCATTGGGTCAATTGTTGTTGTACGCGTCCTACATTTCGCACAATACAGATCCATAATTTATTGATAATAACATGACTGGAATTAATTCGGCGACAAAAACATGAGAACCCGTTAAGCATCATGCAGCGCTACCAAATTCTTTTCGCATGATTATAATTGGACTATCTGGAAGTGGCAAGACACAACTGATACTTAATTTGGTAACAAGATTATATGAAATAGGACAAGATGTATTTGATAGCCCCGAGTGTAGATCATCAGCGATTTTACGAGGTGTTAAAGGATTTTAACGAGAAAGCAAAATCGGAAATCGATGAGGATATTATTGAATTGATAACCGATATCGAGGAAGCACCAAGCGTTGATGTTATTGTTGGAAATATTACCAATCCAGTCGTATATGATGATGTGATGCTAGACAATCATAAGAATCCCTTTAGGATATTTTCCAGAGGTAGGCATATAAATACTGATGTGATATATGTCACTCAGAGATATACACAAATATCAAATGTGATCAGAGATAACTGCAATATTCTTGCTGTATTTAATGGAGTTGACATACATACTCTACCAAATATTTGGCAAATTTGGTGCGGCGGTGATATGAATTATAATCTCTTTAGAAATTTCTTTAGTCACGCTCAGTCAATAACAGATGGATTTGTAACGAAATATTTGCACGATCCTATATCAAGATATCGTATCGGACTTGATAAAATATTCGTTTAAATTCCTAAAAACTACCATAACAATCTGTATCCCGCAGCTCCATCGGCGCCGGGTCTGGAGACTGTGTCTCCGTAGCAGCCTTTTTCGGTGCGATATGGCTCTAAAATCGTTAAGTCTCCATTTGGCGAAAGGAGTCTTAAATGTTTTTCTTTAAAATCTAACTCAATTAGAGATTTCCGATTCACTCTCTTTTTGCTGCTGAGGGAAAAGTTAAACTACACAGATAACTAAATGGAAACAAGAATGAGCTACCAACTTCTATTTTAAATTGTATTTTTTGTCGTCTTTGATCATGGACCAGGTTAGTCAATGGCTACATATCTGTCTCTACTTGTATTGATTGTACATGACTGATCTTTAAATAACAAGAGGCGTGAATGCAAATACTTTGTATCAGAGTACATGGTCATGAAAAGTGTATATCCCTTAAACAAAAGCCCTGTTTTCGCATTAGAAATAGATTTAGTGTTGTTGGTCTGGTTTAACACCATTGTTCAATACACGATAAAATCTACACATGGAAATCAGTACAACTGATGGAGGCAGATCACTGTGAAGCAACTGTGAACAACTTCTGACCTATGGCAATCAACTGGCAAGCCAGTGGCTGATTAAGACATGCTGTAGTCCTTAGGCTGTCGAAATTATCTCCTATCAATATTATTTTGATCCGTTGAAGCGGGGCCCTAAAAGGCGTCGGGCCCATAGACCAGTACCTCTTCTGCATATCTGGTACTCCAGCATTGTTTATAAGAATCACCATCGTAATGGTAGGTGTGGTAAGAAGGTCTAAACTGCAGTATAAACAAACAAACTAATCTAATCGGAATTGCGAATTGCAATGAATAATACATTGCTAAACGTCCAATTTGGAAAGTAAATTAAGCCAGTTTTCTAATTTCTAAAGTTGATCGAAGTTTGGATACCTCTGGTGCTTGTGGATGTATTGCACTTCGATACTGATCCTCAGCTTGATTAACCGTACTTGTTACTGGTTGAAAATTCGTTAGTATAATATATTTGAGTGAACAATTAGGCATAATCATTAATAATTTAATTATTATAGGTAATACTTTGTTCTACTAATTCATATAAGCTCTAGTCTCATGGACATTTTCGAACATTCGAACAGATCACATTAGTACTACATGAGTATGATCGCTCGATATATGATCTTTGCTTATATTTTAAAACACATACAAGACAATTTATGTATATATATATATATATATATATATATGTATATATATATATATATATATATATGTGTGTGTGTGTGTGTGTGTGTATATATATATATATATATAGACTGGGAGAGAGAGATAAAGAGAGAGAGAATTCCACCATCATCATCTTTGTCTTTGTACCGATCCAGATATTCCGTGTCATTCATTTGCACATATGTTGAATAATTAGCGTTATTAAGGTGGGTTGTTAATTGTTTATTCACATATAGTCCATGCACATAAATATCGCCAATAAAGCCGTTGTTAGTGAATCGTAGGTGCACGATGGGATGAGATGATGAAGGCATACACAGGCAGTTAAGTTCCTTGTTTCGACCTACATGTTTCATAGAGAAGATTATGTAAGAAATACTGTCAGAGAAAATATTGTGGTTTTTTTTTCTCTCATTTAAAACAAAAGCATGCCATGCACGAGCCCATACTCCACCTTTCGCAAAGCAGGTTGGAACGTGAATTCAAAATTGTTTTGAAGGACAAATTTTTAGATTGTATCGGGCTAGTGTTACCAAAGAAAATATATTTTGAGAGAGACAAAGTCATATTCAAGAAACAAATTTGGCTAAGTGTGAATTATATATGTAGATCATTGCGATCATATCGACAGCACGGTTATATAACTGTATTTAAAAGTGCATGTCTTTCCCAGTTAACCGTAGCTAGAATATATTGTAGAATATAATTGTTTAAAGACTTTCTAAAATATCAATTATATTAATTATCGTAATAGACTCTTTTTAAAAACCAAATACATGAATGCCTAGAAAGTTTATAGGATCAAATAGTTCTAAACCAGTTGACCTACCATTCTAATAGAGTTATATCTAACAGGGTGGTATTAGAAAAACTAATTAAATTAAGTAAACGTATAACTAGGCGTATACTATATAAATATAAATGTTATGTTAGTAAAGATCAAAACGTTTGATGTTCCACTTCAAAATCAATAATTAGGAAATCACTGTTGTGGTTCCTTTCTCTCAACGTCTGACACATGCGTCTATTTGATGTTCATTGATATGAAATACAATTAAAAAAATCACAAAATGCGTCCATGCGATCAAATCGATTATACTTTGTCCAGATGTTTTATTCTAGTTAGCATTGTAAGACAGTTGTATAAATACGAATAAACATTTCCAGGACAAGGTTTGATTGAAGATAGGCACATACTAGGAAAGCAAATGTTATTAATATTTAATTGGGTAATGTAATGAATTGTTTTGGATATTTATTTTGATTCATATTATTCCTGTACTTTCAAGATAAGAGGCATTGTCCATACAGCCGACTGGCTATAATTTAACGTGGTAATGGAATTATTGGGAAGTACTTCTTATTGGGAGTTTCATATGTAAAAAGCATTATAGCTTACTGCTTGTATACTTTATCATGTCTTCAGCTTGAAAATATAGTCTCAGATATGCTGGACCATCAACTTGTATAAATATTGGACTGAAAACACTGTGTAACATCGAAACAATTAATCCATTAATTATTCCTGAGCAGCAGAGGTTGTGTATCCGACAAACATTATAGGCTTTCTTCTCGTAAATATTTAATAGAAAGGTATATTTGACAAACCAAGGCTTCCTCGAAAATTGTAAAAAAAAAAAGCGTCGATTCGGTAAATTGAGGCTTCCTCAAAGACGCCAACGTCGTTGTCACTCACCAACTCTGCTGCTATGGGTTAACAATTCTTTACGATGAAAATCGTTACGATTTCACAAACAGACTAATTTGTAAAACCTCACCTCGTAGATCAATTAGATTATTTGATTGGTCAGTGAGTCTGAAATTAATTCTCTTTAATGAATTATTATGACATCGCATATAGACTAGATTAGTTGGATCCTCAATGATTAGAAACCCTGGAGGAGCTGTTGGTGCAAATGAATATAAAATAAATCCTTGTTGAGCTTGATTTGATCGCTCGAGATTTATTTGATAACTTCCCTCGATAACATCACATACTAAATTCAATACTATCACCGAGGATATATTCACACTTTGAGGAGCAATATGCCTACCACCACCATCTGGGTCATTATTATATTTAAGAATTGTTGTTTGAAGTTGTAGTGCTGTTTTTTTCATGCGTTGTGGATTTTTTTGAAACCCTCATCGATGGCATCATTGAGAGATTTTTGTAGTTCTGAGATATTATATCCATGTAATTTGAACGTGGAAATATCTTCTACGCGTATATTATACACTATCGCAAACTCTGTTCTCGTTTTAGGATTACTTTCACCTAATATCTCTTGAATAATTTGCGAATGTAATGTTTCCATGTCATTGATGATTTTGTTACATGTTTGTACAATGCTGACAAATTCATCTCGGGTGAGAGTACCGGATTTAAGAGATATAAACAACAGCGAAATATCATTATTCATCGCTGTGAAATTTTCAGTGATTTTATCATGTCGATTTGAGTAATATCTTCGGTTGCTGTCGTCTATCATTCCAATGGAAAAATTCAACTTCGTGTATTCGTTATAGCTTTTTACTGGATTATCGGGTTTTATCCTGTCGGTAACATAATCAGATTTTTGTGGTTCAGGATTAACTAGTTCCTGTCAAGGTGGAATTTTAGGCCACCCCAGTATTGTTCTTATAGAACTCTGATAAATATCTACGACATAACTTGGTGAGTTTATTTCAATCGCGGATGATAGTGTTGGCTCATGAACTGTTATAGCGATTTTTGATTCTCGCCCAGTAATGGATTTTATTCTACGCGCTAATTCAGCATTGATTTGTTCGATTTGGTAAGACCCGGATGGCAACGAAACAGCGTTCCAGTCTGGAGTACCGTCTTCTTTATTCTTATACGCGAACACCAAAGAATTAATCGGTTGTTGACCGCCAAATGCTACCGACTTAATATTAGGCCAACTGTGATACACTCGTAACTTTCCTAACGCGATCTCCTTGACGGAAATCGGAATCAGCAACTCAATAAAAAAAGTTACAGACACTACACAAACAGGTATAAAAATGAAAGATAAAAGTATTGTTCTACTTGTCATTAAAACATTGTTTTTCTCAATAGAAAGTTCCATCTTATGTGATGTAATGTTGCATCATCTATTTACCTCTGCAGCCAAGAGCAAAAAAGTGATGAAATAACTCTCTTGATTGAATATTGCATCATTCTTGCAGCACTGTCTGTTTGAGTAATTTACTACAAGACAATGTAACCTGAATTTCTTATCCTAGAAGAAGCTGCCTAATTACTTTTTCTATTCTTTACCATGGTACATCCCTAAGACATGGGAAGACGACAAAAGCAAACCTCTGGGAACAACTCTGGTAAGTTTGTATTGAATTGGTAAACCACACTCTTAAATTGTAGTGTCTGTAACCAATATCCCCTTTTTATACTGTCTATGACTTTATCCCTGTTTTTTTTTAAAAAATGAAGCCAAATTATGTTTCCTATTACAGTATTGATGTGTAAGGCTAAATTTTGACATATTGTCTGTCTGCAATTTGTAATATTTTGGTATATTTATAGTTTCTTTCATCTAGATTTCTGATAACAGGCAACATTTTCAGTGATTTCTTATAATATGCAATTGAAACTGAGTATTTTTGCATTCCATATCATTAGACTAGTAAATTCAAACAGAAATATTATGAGAATTCAGTGAGCTCAGACTTAGTATTGGATTTATTGCTGATATTGTCAAATGGTTACAGACACTACTAGACATGTGAATTGACCCGACTGTTGTTTACATTATTAAGGAAAGTGTGCAATCATTGTAAATGCTAGAACATTGAATAATCATCAGGTTTTATGCTATTTCTTTTTCAATCAGATACTTTTCTTTAAGAATCTACAGGTTATTCCAGTTTGCTTATGTATGAAAGCATATTGCGTACTCATTACAAGTATGTTTTGTAAAGTCTAAATTTCATCCGTATACATAGAGGAACAAAAATGAGAATGAAGTTGTTTGTTTTTAGGAAGCAAAGATAAGCCAGAAGAAGATGAACAGAAGATTAAAGCTAGAAGGGAAAAGACGAGGCTAAAGGTACAAGCCTGGAGAAAAAAACAGAGGGAAAATAAGGCGAAACATGAGAAGCTAAAAAGGGTTGATAGAGAAAGAAGAAAAGATGCAAGACTACTAAAAAACAGCAATCACTTTCCGATTCAAATCTTCAACAAGAATTAAGAAGGAAAAAACGTGAAGAAATGAAAAGGTATCGCCAGAAAAAGAAAGAAAAAGCAGCCCTGGTATTATCGGTTAATAAGAGTGTTGATTTAAGAAGTCCGAAAACTGTTGAATTACGTAGAAAGAAGAAAGAAGCTGTGAAAAGAACCCAAGCATGGAGAATGCGTATCAAACTGAATGAAAGTATACAGCAAGAGTGTATTCAGACTGATTGTGAAATAGGAAATACTGGGTCAGCCAGAGATTCACCAATGAATAAAGTGTTACCTAAAGCAACTCTGTACAGACAATTAAAAAAGGTAAAGGAAGTATTACCAAATACCCCAAAGAGAAAAGCAGTCATCATAAGTAAATTAATTGAATCTCCATCAACATCAAAGTTTCTAAATAGGAATAAAGTCTGTAAAGTCAGGAAGCAATGATTATGAACTGAGCATAAGAAATCTGAGCTGTTATTGACCGGAGATACAACTTCAGCGAAAATGTTAATGCCTGGGAAATGAGAAAGTTAGTACTCAATAAAGATAATTTAAGTCAGAAAGGAAAACAACTTAAAGACAAGAATCCATCAACAATAGAAAATAATGACAAGAAAAGAAAACAAGGAAGTAACCAGAAAGATCATAACTCAGCAACAAGCGAAAAGCCTAAGAAGAAACGGAAGTCAACAGAAAGACAAAACATTGTGACAAAGAAGATCAAAGTTGACAAAAAGCACCAACCAACACAGAGAAACCAATAGAGAAATACCAACCTGGAGAATTTGTTGCTGTAGGACTTAAGCAAAAGAAGGGACCTCTAGATGTATACTTAGCAGAAGTAATAGACATTCTTCATAACGAAGTTAGACTTAAATACATGAGAAAGTCTGTCAACATGTATGTTTGGCCTGAAAAAGATGATTATTCACAAGAGGCTCTAGATGCTATCTTGTACAGGGTAAAAGCTCCACAAATAGTCAATGAAAGGGGTCATTTCAAGTTTAATGCAGCTGAATTGTCTAAGCTCAAGTCAAATCCGGAAAAAAATCATAAGCACTTCTATTTGAAATGACAATATAAAGTCAAGGTTTAATGTGTAGTGTCTGTAACCTTAAGATCAATCACATATAGGTCTGTGTTTGAGTCAGCACCTTGGGTTGAACAATACTTTAGTGACTATGATTTATTGAACATTCATTATACTTCAATATTTTACTCTTACAAACACTATTTAGTATTAAACTTTCAAGTGCTATTTACCAGTTCATAATTTTAACACAAGTATTGGACATATACCTGTTACAATGTGGTTTTATCTTTTTATTAACTAATCAACATTCATTTAATGAATAATTCTAGTCAATGTGTTGATGTTGAATTATTTTTGAAGTGAATTTTATGGAGATATGTATGGTTCTGCAGCTGTATTGAAATGCTATAGTTTTGTAGTGTCTGTAACCAATTTTATGGACAATGTACTTCTGACTCTTATGGAAGTTTGCAATACTTTTGGCCAGTATTTATGATTTTGTTTGTTTAAATATTCTTCTTGGTGTTAGATAAATGCCTAAATAAGATTATTCTATGTCTTTTATGTTTGTTGTGCAAAAGTTTCATGGTTAGGTTTTTTTCTAAGTGATACCTTTGTCATAGATGTTTTGATTTTGTTATTAAGTTGTTTACCACTTCCAGTTATGTTGTTTACTTTAAATGTTGATATCCTGTTACTGATGTTACTGTGAAAAAAAATAAAGTTTTAAAGTTTTCATGCTGTTTTTCTTGCATGTTATACACCAAGTGTAGTGTCTGCAACTGTTGTTATACCACAGAATTGAAATAATGGTTAAACAAAATCGCATGCATGTTCAAGCTAAATCTAACTTGATCTGACTAGGGGACACCCTAGGGTATATAATGAGATTCATTGAAATGTTCTATCAAACATTTCAAATTTTTAAGTGAGTGAGACTACTCTCAGCACCAATACCGTGTTTTAGCCGTAGCCAAATTTTTATCAGTGGATGTTATCGTGAACTGTTCAGTTGTATTCTTGTCGATCATCGTTGATATCGAATTATTGACCCCAGATGAACTTGTTGACGAAATATTAAATTGAGTTGGCGTCACTAGTGTTAATCGATAAATACCTTTGACGGTCGCGGTGATATTTAATATATTAGTGGATGGTGTCCACTCAAATGATCCGTGTTGAATTGTGTATACTACGTTGTTGGTTATCTCATGAGGAATATTTTTTTTCAAGTATTTTTATCATCTTCGGCATATCATCCTTGATAATATCATTGATTGTTTTAATATCAGTGTTGATAGCTTATATTTGCCGATTGATCACGGTTATTTCATCTAGAGAATTTTTTATATCCGCTAGTTTTATTGTGACCGTCGGTGGATTTCCAAAAAATTCTCTAACAACTCTATTTCGAAGTACATTACAATCCTTTTCATGCTTCTCATACTTGTTTTCAAATTGATCAATTTTATAATCAAGCTCAATTAATCTATCCATGGATTTTTTTATTGATGGTAAATTAGGTGATATCACCGCTGGTTCGCCGAAGAAAGCCATAATTGATTTTAGTTCGTCATTGACAGTTTTTATATTGTCCACAGAGATTTTTATTAATGATAAATTCGGTGATGTTGTCGCTGGATCACCAAAAACACTTAGTATGAATTTTAACTCATCGTTGAGAGTATTTAATTTATCTGTAATCGTCGAAACGAGTATGCCGGGTTTGAGTTTACCCTGATCGGAAAATAACGCAAGCGTGTTCTCGGTTACGCCGCTTTGTTTAACTAAAATATCATCCAGAGAAACATTACTGGTTTTCAATTTACCCTTACGATCTTGAAATACAACTATTTCATTAGGATCAACACTTGCTAAGTTCAACGTCTCAGCTATTTCATCTTCGATTATTTTTTTTATATCACCGGTTACAACGCCATAAGGTTCTGGTTTCTTCAGCGCTGATAAAGATCTCCCCCAAATATCAATCATGTTATTCTATATAATCTCTCTCTAAAATCTCTTCGTTGACGACTTCGTCGTTACCAGCGACTGCTAGTGTATTCATTTATGAGAACATGTGGTGGTTTTCCAGATGTTGAAATAGCGTCGAGGACATTGAATACTTCGTTGCCGCATATTGGTGGGTCATTCATTTGTTGTGTTTTTAGCGTAGAATACCAACGAGGAGTTTTTAAGCGGTTTATATAACGCATAAATTCCTTCGGTGGTGCTAACCCATATGAATCAAAATAAACGATTGCACGTGGATCAATCGCGTATGCAACCCAGTGAGTTCCAGGTCCGCTGCTGTTATCGAGATTAATAATACCGGTTTCGGCGCTGTTTGGTTGTGCCGGCAACTGATCTTTCATAAAGACACCTCTGAAGTTTTTAATCGCGAGTTTTTTAGCAGCATCGAGTAAATCAAAATTTGACATTAGTGTTAATAAACCGTTTCTGGGATTCTCAGACCCTTTCCGATGTACCATGAATACGGGGTTCCCGGTAGTTTTAGACCCTTTCCCTTTTTTTATATCTCTTCCCAGTTGCTTTCTTTAGTGCCATTCCTGCTGCGGTACCAACGGCTCCTAACGCCGCCGCTTTAGCCACCGCTGGGGCCGCTGCTGCAATCAATGCCGAAATCGCAGCTTACAGCGGGAGTATACCACCTGATTTTTTCATGTTTTTAATCGCGGCTGCAGAGAGAATGATCTGAACACCTTTTTTATCTTTGAAAGCATCATTCAAGTGTTTTACTTGACGAGTTGTCAGCGACAATTTGTTCGCCCCGCCAGTCATCTGATTGTGTTTTAGCGTTATTGTGGTTCCATAGTTTTTAGCTGATTCGGATAGCAATTTCTTGAGTTGACCGGGAGTTAACGTAACACTAATATATACAATAACAGATTGATCTAATTGTTACATGTTTTTGGACCACTACATCTTTTCTATCGGCGCATCTATTACTCATTCGTCCACCAACACCTTCGTGTAGCATTGATTTGTCGCTGAGAATGACAGCAACCGCTCTATAACCAACAGCAGCAGGGGCTATACGAGCTCTAAAGTGTATATCAACGACGGATTGTCTTGTTAAGTCAAGATGTTGCAGCGAAAAGTAATAGATCGGATACAGATTTTTAAAATCCAACTATATTTGCAGACCAGTATCAAAATTTTGATCGCGTCCCATATATGACAATAGACGATGATACACACGTGCTATTTGGTTGGCATCGTATTTCAGTTGTATATCCTCGGATGGTTCCTGTTGTCCGTTTATTCTCAGCGAGACATCACTGACACCTAATTGATCAAATATCATATGGCTGCGCTGTTGAGAGTTTAATCGATTTTTTTCTATTCTGTAGCGCAACAAATATATGACGCGCAGCTGAAACGCCCTGTTTTGATGCCAAGTTCCACGTAAATGTACCAGCATCAGAATCCTTGGTATCTGTACTCGTTTATAGCCAACTCAGCAACGATTTTCCTCCTTGATCCATAAACGATAGTAATCGTTCTTCTGTTGTGATTGATGGAGTCACTACTGGCATCCACAGTGATAGTTTTGTTAAAATAACTTTACCGGCAGCAACACCAGCACCACACCAGATTGCAGCATTATCAGTACCCTTTCTCACGAGTACTACCGTATGCTTTGCTCCATAGATAACGTTTCGGACGTTTCTACAGAATCCAAATATATGATGTAGTGGAATCGCGCATAAAACTGCCTCTTCAATGTTGATATGCGTGTTGAAAATCCTAGATTATAATCGCGATTAGTATCTATGACATCAAAGGAACCAGCTGGTCTTGTATATCTGGATGGTGCTGGATCAACTGCAGTATCTCGTGTTGCCTTTACTCTAGAATATTGAACGTGTTCAGCGTGATCAGTGATATCCTTAGAGAACATCATAGATGGACCCGCTGATCTTGTATAATCATCGGTATATCTCGCTAACCAAATTATTGTTGTGGCAACATCAACCTCACGCTCAATAAATTCAATTTCTCTTCCATCAATGAGATATCTTGCACTTTCAAATAGCGCCATGATACCATTATTGACAAAACCAACTCTGACATTTGGGTTATCTGCGTATGGTGGATCGTTATGATCAGCATCATTTGTTACAAGTTCTCCTTCTACTTAAATGAACGCCTCACACGGTAGAAAGTATTTTCTGGTTTCATGAACTTGAAGTTCAATTTTTGATCGAAGATCACGTTGTGTTGCATAAGAATAGAATTGATAATCACGTACGGAATCATTCTTGAGCACTGGGACGTCCATATCAAACGCTGTATCAGGTGACCGTTTGAACATTTTATTATATTTATCAGCGTCAAAATCATCATCGTCGAGGTCGTCGTGGTTTTTTTAAGCCACTTCCCGCTATAATATTTTCGGTTATGTTATCTTGGTCACTTTCTGTCAACAAACTCGCCAGCGACGCTAGTTTTTTATATACTGCGTTATTTATTATTTTACTAACCCGCGCAGGCTCTTCCGCTTGAGATGGTAGTAGTCCCAATTGTGGTTTTCTTGGCCGTCAAACTAGCGCTGTTGGTTTATCATTCGCGGCCGAAAATGCTTTTCCAGCAAGATCTCCAACAGCGCTAATACTCTTATCACGAATAACATCAATGGCCTTCATTGATAACTGTTTTGCTAGCAGCGCCACTTTTGGAACCATTCTTGCAAATAACCCTGCAATTGTATCAACGAGACCGTCACCATAGTACGCTTTATAAACTGGAAATCGCGAGTTTACTACATAGACGCTGGTTGGTTTATCATGGTTGTAGTGTATGATCATTCTTATTTAATTGTTATTTATCTAATACGATGACTTCGACATGAGATTAATCACTATGGTAACCATGATGGTGAAAATCCGTAGGATTTTCCACTAACTCATCAATGAAATCTCGATATATATCAATGCTCATGATACCACTTTGAAATAACCGCCTACAGATATCAGCTGCTTCATTAATTATTTCCGGTGAGTTATTTCCAGCTCGTTTCCCTCCTATGAGAACTTCTAATCGTGCTATATCACCAAGAACATTACCAGGAATACTAACTAGACCACTACCTGAAATTCCACTCCCAGAAAATCCCTCCCCGCTACTATAACCAGTTGCACCCTGTGTATCTGTTTCTTGACTTTGTAAATAATTAAGAAATTCATCTTCATCATCTTCATTTCGATCAGATGGTATATACAATGGTTCAGGTCGTAGTTGTTGTTGAGGTTTTTTTTTCATCTTCGTGTTTGTGCCCGTGTTGGTGTTTGACGTTTTATCTCTTGTTGTTCTTCTATTTCTCGTTGTCGCTCTTCTATTAGTTCTTTTTTATAATTACAGATTCCCTTTTGAAATTCCTTATACCCCAACTCTTCCTTATTCAAACGACCAATCTCTTTCTTTATTTTATACAAACAATCACCCAAATCATTACTTGATATTCTATCATCCTTATACTCGTCCTTTAAAAACATCTTTTTTGAATTATAGCTTTTAGCAGCAAAATCACCAAAAGCTTGATAATCCTTTAATTTTAAAAAATGAATTTTTTGTATTGCTGTTTTAGCCTTATCGGTAAATTTATCCAACAGAGAAACATTCGTTTTTTTCGGACCAGGAGGTGGTTTTGTTAACAACGCTGATGTTATTTTCAGTTTCAGTTGCTATTTTTTCAAGTATAGGAAGTACAGGAGCTTCTTTTCTTGATCCTTCTTTGGGACATCTCCGTATATAGCTCGCTCAGTGGCTGATATTACCCCTTTCGTTGCAGTTGTAATCGGTCTAAACAAATCTTCAGATCCCTCAGTAAAATCGGTCTAAAGAGTCTGTCTGGCTTGTAATTTATTCCTGATAGATTCACGAATTGGTAAAAATGTTCTAATCGCAGACAATCTCTCTCTCTCTCTCTCTCTCTCTCTCTCTCTCTCTCTCTCTCTCTCTCTCTCTCTCTCTCTCTCTCTCTCTCTCTCTCTCTCTCTCTCTCTCTCTCTCGCTACTCTTGTAGTCAATGCTTCATTGACCATTATTGAAACAGTAAAGCAATTTTCAATTAATGTATAATGTAGTGATTTTGTCATCATCAAATGATTTCTACGTTTCAACCCAACTCAGATAGACAAGCATCAATGAAAAATAACAACAAAAAAAACACGCACTAAAATATTTTTTTTGTTAATTTACTTCTTTTGTCATTGATCAAAGCCGTTATTGATTGTACAGTTGAGCGCACATACGTTCCATTGTATTTGCAACATCTGTTCATGCAGTGCGAGAATTTTACTAACGCGCTATATATGTCAAACCGTTAGTTATACAACCAGAGGTATCCAGCGGGGTTTTTTCATTTTCTTAAATTAACGCCCGTATATCTCTAATCTTCGAATTGACCTCCTTTTTCAATTCATAATCCAGGCCCAATTCTTTTTGTATTCCTTCCACGATAGTAAATAACTTGACAAAACATACTTACGTCACTACAAAATGCAAGCGAGTCCCGAATAGAATTCTGGATTTTTTTTTATCAGCGCATACTTATTTGGCAGCATATATTTGTTAGTTATAATACCGTATTCTATATCTTGAAAGTCAGACATAATTTGGTCAGGGTTTAAATAATTAGATAATTTAATCCCTTGGTTTTTCAATTTTGAAATTCAAGCTATAATCATATTTATATTTTCAGAATTCATATATGATAATACATATTTCTAATACAAAAAAACCCCATAGAAATTGGGGGTAAATTTTGACCCGTTTTTTAGACAGCACAATGCCAAAACTACGGTTTTAGGGTAGTTTCTAGGCATACATGTTAAGGACAGCACAATGCCATTACTACGGTTTTAGGGTAGTTTCTAGGCATACATGTTAATGACAGCACAATGCCATTACTAAGGTTTTAGGGTAGTTTCTAGGCATACATGTTAATGACAGCACAATGCCATTACTACAGTTTTAGGGTAGTTTTTAGGCATACATAAAGGATGGATAATACAATGATCGATGTCAATGAATGATTATACAATTCCATTCGAGTGTTTTGGCAATTGTATAGGGACAGCACACACATGTTAAGGACAGCACAATGCCGTTACTACAGTTTTAGGGTAGTTTCTAGGCATACATAAGGGATGGATATATACAATGAATGATGTCAATGAATGATTATACAATTCCATTCGAGTGTTATGGCAATTGTATAGGGACAACACATTTATCACGAAGCATATTCCTCTAAGAGTGAATCTAACTCGTCAAATAACGGGTTAGAATTACAAGAGGATATTTTTAGCGAATGGACAGCACAAACAATATATTATCACGAAGCATATTCCCCTAAGAGTGAATCTAACTCGTCAAATAACGGGTTAGAATCACAAGAGGATATGTTTAACGAATGGACAGCACAAACAATAGATTATATAGGACTGTACATTTAAATATATATATATATATATATATATATATATACAATACAACTCCAAATGGCAGTTGTATAATGAATGAATGGATGGATGGATATATACAATGACAATGAATGATAAGGGACAGCACAAGACAATACTACATATAACATTAAATGAATGGATTGATATATACAATGAATGAATGATAAGGGACAGTACAGGGGACAATACGAAATATAACAATGAATAAATGGATGGATATATACAATGATAATGAATGATGACACCCCTACATTCAAATTGCAACCGCATATACCCCCCACAAAATCACCTTGGGTTGAATGAAAAATCATTCACACCACGGCGTGGTGTGGTTGGAATAGTGGTTGCAATTTGAATTTCGGAGGTGCCAACCCCCCAATTAAAACCATCTGTTGGCACCGTTGGCAATAATGCCTGTTACGGGTTTCGAACCATGACCGCTAGTATGGCACCGCGACACGTTACGATTGAGCTAACGGTTCTTATATACGGTATATGTTTTTGAATATAATATATAGGTAAGCTAATACAATCAATAGCGAACAGGTGTGATGTACAATGAATGACGTCAATGGATCGATCACAAGCCACAACTGACTGAATGAACGAATCCATATCCCTTTTGTGTATGAAACAAAACCAATACTTGAAAGAAAAAAAAAGAAAAATACAATTATTTGTAAAACACAACATTTTTGATTCGTTTTCTTACAAAATAGATTATATTTCCACTGTGATAACAGTTCTTATATACGGTATATAATATATAGGTACGTTAATACACAATGAATGGATTACAATGCATGACGTCAATCGATCGATCACAAGCCACAACTGACTGAATGAACGAATCCATATACCTTTCGTGTATGAAACAAAACCGAATACTTGAAAGAAAAAAAAACACAAAAAAATAAAAATACAATTATTTGTAAAACACTACAAATTTGATTTGTTTTCTTACAAAATATATTATATTACCACTGTGAAATAATCGGATAAACCCATTGAGATCCATAACTCTTTCATAAGCCGTAAATATACCCACATGAGTTATCTCTCTTCGTGTTATATAGAATAATGCAAAAACATGATTTAGACATACGAAAATTGAATCTTTTGTCCAGTCCTTTTTCAAAATGCCGATCGGGTTATTCCCTCTGCAAAATATCGTACTGAGGCTATATAAATATCAAAATATCTACCGTCTTCGGACATAGATTGGAATACAATTTGTTCGTTAGTTGTCGTATTAAAAGATTTTACAGGTCTCGCTTTTTTCGAGTATTTTCCAGTTCCTCCTTGTTTTAAATTCTCACTCTGTGTAACAGCTTGCACATTATTCAAAGAATTATTCCTTCGATTAGAATCAATGCGATCAACTACAAATCCATCCTTGATCAATCCATGGAAACACTCGTATATTATTCTGTGATTGTAATACACTTTCCCTCCAGCTTTAAACTTCAAATTCCTCATACCATTGTCAGAACCAACTGGCTTCTTCAATCATCTGTGTGTGACAATACCATCAGGGGATGCCTGACAATTGGGGATCACGGGATGCGGATGAAATTCTTGGTGCATTTATATACTATATTATTGTTTGTCTAATTCATTGTTTTGGTTGAATTATTACATTACTTGGAAATCTATCAATGTAGTCTTGGGGTGTTCTTATGATTTTGTCGTTGACGCTGTCAGGGTCAGAGTCATTGATGGAGATCTTAATTCGTTTATCATAGTAGCGCTTCAGCTCTCTGTATCGCTTACCACCACAACCGAGACACAATTGTGATTTTCCTCGCACACCTACCCCACATCTTTTACAAGGAATCCGACCAAAGCTTCCGTTACGAACGCTTTGCATATGCTACCCATAAAACTCCTTTCTACATGATTTGTTACACGGGGTTACTGATCCAATATTAAGCCATTTGCAATGATTCATTATATAATATATTCTCTATTTAAATAATTGTTTTAATTATAATATGAAGGATTTCGAGAGATTATCGAAAATTACGCCTTCGAAAAATTCTAAATTCAATCTCGATAGAGTCTCTGTAGCACCAAAGAATCTAATAGGTGATAGAACCATGATAGGTAAAATCTGTGATTGTTTTAATGAATTCAAACACGATGGAGCATCTCACTGTTGGTCAACATTTCGAATTGATGGTAACGTTGATGCTGCCATGAATGACAAAAGAGCAGCCAAGATAATCTCACATCTTGGGCGAAAAAGGTATTTTTTTAAAATAAAATTCATTATCCGTTCAGACACTGGAGATTAGATTATTCGGAATAATTTTTGAACCCATCTTGAAGGATAAAAGAACTGTCACTGTGAGTCAAGATTCAAAACCAGCAATTCTGACTGGAATTGACAAACAATACTACGAAAGATCTTATTCTGTAACAGCAGTTGTTTATGGGATATATCCTTTAAATGATAAACCGAGTATTGAAAAACTAAAACCCATGAAAATGTCATCGTTGAATTATGTAGCATAACGAATATTAGAACACTTCACAAATGCATTGCGTGGAAATAAATTGACTGATCTAAGACGCAAAAAAATAACCGTGTGGGGGTTAACAGTAAAGGAGCACGGGGCAACAATTCAAGATATAACTATATTAGAAACATCATTAAGATTCCCAATATCGGTAATGACAATAACCGGTGAAGTATTTTACGAATCAAAATATAAATCAAATGGAGCTCCAATCAAAATTATTGACCATAATGAACACGCATGGACACCTGCGGTAACAATATTTCCACGGGATAGAACCATAAAATATATACCCGCAGAGTTCTCCGGAGAAGAGAAACTATTGGATTTTATTTACCAGCTGAGTAAAAACAATCCTGTGTCAGTGTGGTGACTTCACAGTTTTGAAAACGAGGAGGGTATATTCGATCAATTTGTAAGACCCAATGGCGAATTATACCGCACTAAGGCTGTCCAACACGCAATGAAAAAACTAGCTAGTAGTTTTCAACAGTGAACTCGGAGAGTTTCGACGACGAACAATTACTAACAAACTGTTTTACAATTCCGTCGGTTGCAGCTCATTTTGCGAGAAGAGAAACACATGGAAACCAACAAGAGCTGAATTTCTCACAGACATCAAATCAAGTTGTATAGAATTTAACCACGGTGGATTATGAAATACAAAATACAACCCTGAAACTATTATTTCAATTGATATAGTCGCGTTTTATCCGGCGAGTTTTCTCGGGTACGGAGAATGCGCTCAGTACTTCAAGCGATTTGCACATCCCACAGATGAGATGACCCGTGTTGCGATTAATGGGCCACTGCCTGATTTTTATTTAACCGGATTCGCTCGTGGGGTATCATTTGAATTGGCTACAGGACTTCATCCGTGCTGTGATGTTTGGATTGGTAGACATATATCTGAAAAACACTGGATGCCAATAGTGCTGTTACGGTATATGATTGATTATAGAATGCTGATATCGCTGATTGAAAGTGAAGCGATTATATCCTATCGAGCTCAGACTGAAGTCTGGTTACCACAACCCAATCTAGATAGTAATATCAGCGAACGAGGATCTTGGTAGAAGAATAATTGGTAAATTTACTCAAGGTGGAAAATACGACAATAAAAGATATTCTTCACGGTTGATTCTAGATAGCGTTGAGTACGAATTTATAATCGCGGATATAACATCTAAGGGTATATACTTCGATCGTAAAGACGCTTTCTTGTCCGATGGAACAAAATTTGGTACAATTGTTACTTACGCAGACGGAGAAAATCTTCAGTATACACATTTTAGGGCGTCTATGCTAGCTTATGCTTCTATCAATTTATTTTCAATGATAAATATATTTCCTGACACCGCAGTTAGAGTAGCCATTGATTCATTTTATATAGATGTAAAACACAGCGAAGAAGTGGCCAAATTCACTAATTCTGACGAAAGTTGGGGATTATGGAGAATTAAGCGGGAAATACCTTGTGATTATTCCAAATCAGCAGATGTTACGAATCAAGATAAATATTTGAAAAATCGTCAGATATCAGAACTATCTAATGCACCGCAGATATCTGATCCAATATGTAGATATAAAACCAGCTACCTAAATGGCTGTGGCGGGTCAGGAAAGACGACTCGTGCGATTGAATTATTTCGTGGGAAATCAAACATGATTGTGCTAACACCGACACACAGACTTGCCAGAGAGATGACACAACGGGAATTAAGGCCTGTACTTATCACACTTTCTTTCGATGGAAAGGTGACGAATGGACTCCTGAACGAATGGGTGAGAAATATATTCCTGAAGTCGTTATTTGGGATGAAATATGCACGGTGTCGTTAGATGTATTACAAAGGTTTCTTGATTGGTTATTGTTAGCGAATACAAAAGTAATAATGTACGGCGATCATGGCCAACCACCACCATTTGTCGGTGTATCCCCACATGATTAGCTAAAGGATTTTGTAGACTATTATGAAGAAATTAGTACTGATCATTGAGCACTTGATGAACAATTACGCGAGTTCAAAAAACTAATCAGATTACAACCTGATAGAATGCAATGTGAAATAGCGCGTGAAATAATTTCGGAAACACCATTAAAAGATTTTTGGGAAGCGTGGAGACCAAACGATTTGATAATCGCAAGTAGAAAGATAGTCAGAGACACACTTCAGATGAAGTTATTTGAATTGCATAAAGAAAAATTTGAAACACTTCCAGTACCGTTGTGCTATAGGCCTTCAGATACACAAAAACAGAATATTGAAGTTGATATTCCATGACAGCGTGAACAGCAGAATTTAGTGTTAAATGATATTGTGTTGGTTGATATCAATGTTGTAGAAGACGCATTGCGCGCTGATAAATCTCCATGGACATTAGGTTACGCAGCGACGATACATTCTTCACAGGAATTTACTATATCAGATACAATTGTTTGGATGGTGGATAATCACATCGAGTGGTCAAATTTAGTTTATCTCGCAGTGTCCAGAGTACGAAGAATAAATCAACTTCGAAGAGTTGTTTCAGATGATAATGACACTACAATAAGTGATATTGTCAGCGATGATGTAATCAGAAAAAACTTTCTGGTTATAAACAGCAGGATAAAAAAATAATAGGGAATTTGATATTGATACTGAATTAATAATTACGTTGAAGCAACAACATAATAATCACTGCGCGAGTTGCAATTGTATAATGCGTTGCTGTAGGTCGGATAAGGATCCTCGACAATTTACCGTAGACAGAAAGAATAGCAGCGTAGGTCATACCAGAGATAATGTGATGCTGACTTGTCTTGAATGCAACAGACGCAGAGGTGCTAGTTAAGACCACGCGATGGTAATTGAGTATCCTCGGGTATCACTTGTAGTTGTTCACGAGTAAACCCTCGTTGAGGAGAGATCAAATCCAATTTATAGATTGCTGGTCTACCCGTGGATCGTGTTAAACTAGATATTTTATGCGCGGTAATACTCCAAATAGGATCAGTAGTTCGTTTTGAGCCACCTTCGAGTTCTCCTGGTTTATATAAATACCTAACAGTGACATTACCGAGTATTGATTGTTTTGAAAAATCTTTATGCGGTTGTAGGGGTATATACTTCTTTTTAATCGCGTTGTTAGGTTTCATGTTGATTGTTCGAGTAATCTCGTTATTCAGCGCGGTAATTACGCCTGGTAATTTCTTGACCCATTCACGAGATCGTTTATCCTGAATAAATTCCTTAGCATATTGATATCCGAATAACCGCTCAGCAAGTGTCCGATTAAATCGCTCAACAATTGCCTGATCGTGATGTAGTGCAGTATGCCCTCGTCTGATAGTGACATTATGATGCTTCATTGTTGATAACACTGCACCCTGAAATTCCTTGCCAGGATCAACTTGTAATAGATTTGGCCAACGCAGAGGACCCCTTCGATAAATCCTTGCAAACTCAGAAGCGACTTCAGTTGATCATTTTGTCTTTAGCGGTTCTTCTTGTTTGTATCGACTCGCAACATCAACTACGGTTAGCGCATACTTGTAAACACCATCATGCGGCAGAAATAATATATAAGCCTGATGAACCTCATTAGGAACGGTCACATCAAAATGCGAGTAGTTAATTCGTTTAGGCGGTGGTAGATAAATTTGTCATTTCGCCTGTTTAGATAACCAATCCGCTGCAGTGGTATATTTCACCTTCTCGGCGCTACAGAGTTTACCGATTGCTGCTTTTCCCCTCCAGTATCCTTTTGGAGAATAATAAATAGATTTCATGTTGTTATTAATTACTAGCACCTAACATCAATTTACCTTTCATTGCCGATTTTACTAACCATGAAGCCAATTTTTCTTTGAAGGATTTATCAGTAATATAATTCAACGCGTGAATTGATTTCACATCTGCTATATGTCTATGATGCAGAATATTGCTTTTGTAAGCGATAGCGAACGTCATAAGCATTACACGCCTTATCAATAGCGTTAATTGGATATTCACCCGGTCGGGGTTGGTTTTGATCATCGAGTCTGATATCGAGTCTAGTCCCGGGTCCACAATAACTATACCCTGGAAGGTGCTTTTCTCCTGGATACTTTGCCCATGGTGTTCCCGGAAGTTTTACTAACTTGGCTGCAATTTCACCTCCTCTTTTTTTAAATCCTTAGAAACAAATCTAAATTATTTTGTACTACATTATACACACTTACCAGAAAGTGCTGGTCGGTTATTGCTAGTTGTAATCGTCGTCAAGTCATCTGTGCCAGTACGCTTCTTACATTTCACACAATATAGATCCATAATATATTATATGAATATGAAAGTAATTGATTATTCAGCTACCTGACGACGGGAACCTATTAAACACCATGCGATGTTGCCGAATTAAATTAGAATGGTTATAATCGGACCATCTGGAAGTGGCAAGACACAACTGCTACTTAATTTGATAACGAGATGGATGAAATGGAAGAAATTGTATTTGGTCGCCCCGAGTGTAGACGATCAGAGATGTTACAACGTGTTAAAGGATGCTAACGAGGGAGCAATATAAATCAGCGGCGAAGGTATTATTGAATTTATAACCGATATCGAAGAAGCACCGAGCATTGATGATATCGATGGAAGTATTAACAACTTAGTCGTATATGATGATGTGATGTTAGACAATCAAAATAATCCTGCAAGGATATTTTCTAGAGGCAGACATACAAACACCGACGTGATATATGTCACTCAACGATACACTCAAATACCAAAAGTGATCAGAGATAACTACACTTTATCATGTATATTCAACGAAGTTGGCACATATACTCTTAAAAATATTTGACAAACTTGGTGCGGCGGTGATATGGATCATAATCGATTTAGAAATTGCTTTAGTCACGCTCAGTCAATCCCACACGGATTTGTGACGATAAATTTATCAGATCCTCGGACGCGATATCGTGTCGGATAAAATATTCGGTTAAAATCGTTTACTGAATCTCGTAAAAAATTGTTAACCCATAGCAGCAGAGGGGGTGAGTGACAACGACAATGACGTCTTTGAGGAAGCCTCAATTTACCAAATTGACGCTTTTTTATTTTTACAATTTTCGAGGAAGCCTTGGTTTGTCAAATAGACCTTTCTATTAAATATTTACGAGAAGGAAGCCGCGTCGACGCCTATAATGTTCGTCGGATTCACCCCCTCTGCTGCTTCCTGCAACTCATCATCCAGTTAGGCTGTTTAATCTTATTTACTGGACATGATAGTCTGTACTAAACAGGTGCATGCTGCTTTGTGTTTCTTTGAACACCTCGATTCATCTTCTGACTATGTCATGTTAGATCACGTTAATATTTTTCGACGGAAACATGTTAACATCGCAAGGATATTACATTGTTGGGCACGGTGTGCTGAGCTCGTGTATCTCTCTTTCTATTTCTCTCTCTCTATGTATATATATATATATATATATATATATATATATATATATATATATACATATATATAAACTTACTGTGGAAGTATTTAATTATATATGCTTAATTAGACATGTTTATAAACCCTGACCCTAACGGCTATGACTCGCTCCAGAACCACACTCTTGAAACAAAAATGGCTTAAAGTAAACCGGTCATTTCTTTTGTTTTTTATATTTGGCTATTAGCACTTATTTAAATGTTATTAGGTCAAATATATCGTAATCAGTATTTCCTTTCACTTTCGAATAAAAGGTTTTGACGAAATATATTAACCCAGTTAATGACCTCAGGATTTCAAAACAACTGAGTGAAGTCGCGAGAACAAATATCACACGAAGCAAGAACGGAATGTGTCTGGCATATCTCAAAGTGATCTACGGTTTAAGTATTACGATTTGGTCACAATAGAATATAAATGTAATGTCTTCATTTGTGCCATCGAAACATTTGTGATTTAGAAATAGGAACATGATTTCATATAAATTTGTTTAAAAGGGTTTTGATAGTTATAGCACATTTAATTATTAAATCAGTTCAGTTGTATGTGTCCCACACAATGAGTAATTTAACGATGGAATTCAATTTTTAACAAATACGGTTTAATAAATATTCGGATGCAGAAATATTAAATGATCTGGACTACAATCTTCCCAAAGGTGCAATCGCCGTAAATCAATGAACTAAAATATCTATTATGTAAATGTGTTCTCTCGTTTCTATATGTTCAAACACTATTACATTTAATCCATCAATTGTAATGAAATACATCAACATTTTGTGGAGAATGATTTCTTAGAAACAGGTCATGCCAATATAAGTAGTTGCTGAATAACAACAGTGTCGCTTAAAATCCAAACGGATTCACCTCTATCGGGAAGAAGAGAAATTTGTATAAAAATAACTTGAAATATAACATATTTAGCACAGTTTGACCTTTTTGAACGAATTCAGGTAAATGCCAGTTACGGAAGGAGAAAAAAAATCTCGGCATTTGCAACTCCATATAGGCTTTATTAGCAATTTCTTTCGCATAAATTGAATCGTAAAGCAAAATAGGGAACATAATACTAACATAGGAGTATCAGTGTAAGTATTCAAAACATCGCTACTTCTGTAATACAAATAACACATTAAGTTTCTGTATTGGTATATGTAAAGATACAACTAATTCAACAAACTTCAGCATACTTTAAAAGTGTAACTGTGTACAATCCCATTGTGTAATTTCACATCTTATTAAGCCACCACTACCCCGCAAGTTTTTATTTCTGCATGGTTAATATAATCGCCCATATGGAACATATTATAATATATTTGCATATAATGTTTGCTCGAAGATATAGCGATATATGTAATGTTTGTCTCGTCTGAATTACACATGCCTCCGATGTATTGGAACACTTGTGATTTGCAGTGACTCTCTTGTTCATTATCCTTTTTATAAGTAAAACATTTTACATCAGAACGTCAATACCTACTGGTAGAATATTTTTATCTTGTGCTCAACGTAAGGTGTCCATGTTCGTCTGTGACTTTGTGCAGAAAGAATTACATGTAGTTATGGAAATATAACATGAACCATTAACGGTTGTAGTAATTTTCTAATATGATTATCTCCTTAAGACTTTACATATTAAATATATTCAAGAAACTTGAACACTTTAAATTTTATTTTTCATTTACTTTGTAATTATGTTAACAGTTCAGACTTAATCTATTTCTCGCAGCTGTTTCAGGAAGAGTAAAATCATTAAAATGTATTTGAAACAGGCAAAATGGAAACTTAACACACATTGGTCTTCAAATGTCGCTAGTGCCATATTTCTTACGGTGGAAACATTTGCAAACATAAGTTTGAGAGATGAAAAATCCTTAATTTAATGTTCAGATACTTTAATTAGGCAAGAATTTAATGTTTCTAAAATGAATTGAAAGAAATCGACAAAACTAACTTGGATATCAAGCTATATCAAATCCAAATAACTGAAAAGCATATGTTTCGATGGATACTTAGGTTCGTATCAGTAACCCTGTTTTCTTTTAATGCACGGGTTTGCGTATGTCACCTTTTCCGTAATATCAACTTTGTTAACTGTTTGTGAATATTGATATGATCTATGCACGATCTCTAAATTGGAGTGCGAATTGCATTAAAAGGTTTATTAAGAACACATATTATAATCAAGATAACCATTTTAGTCGTGACTTCAAAATAAAACAGCCAAAAGTGTCTGTTTTAAACGATTTTGACATAGAAATTCTGTTGATTTCCAATGCTCAATACTATTTATACATTTTTGCGTTCGTAGAAATGGGGATACATATATCCATTGTTTTATTCAAGCTAATTAAAACAAGAAAGTTTATTCAGGTTCAGAATTATTCTAGTTGTAATTGTTCTTAATCAAGTCATACTTTAGTGAAAAGCAATTACAAACGTAGACAACTCATTTTAGTTGAAGAGTTCAATAACTACATCAATATAAAGTCAAAATGTATTTTGATGAACATATACTTGAGATTACGTTGCACGTATTCCTTGACACAATTCCAAATTGATAGGGAAAAATACGGAAGCAAATTGACGAGAAAGCAAGGATGTTTAGAGTGAGAATCCAAAACAAGACACCCAAGATGTCTACAGGGAATCATCGAGTGACTACAGCGTCAAACAAGACACTCAAGAAGTATACAGGGACCAACCACAGGAGCAGAGGGATAATCGGTCACTAACAAGTGATCATGGGATTATCCGGGAGAAAAAAGTCCTTTATAGGGCTCTTGTCTTTCATTGTTTTAATAGGGTCTTCCACATGGTTACGGAAACCCTCCTTGACAAGCTCTATCCAAAAAGCCTAACTTGATCATTTTCGGACCCACCGCTCAAAATTAACAATCTAATCCTCTCTGACAGTGGCTACCTTTCAAATGTCGTTTTGTTATATCAGCAAAAGAAATTGTTAGGGACATATAATATGTACACTTTTGTACTAGAAGATTGGCATAGATAGGAACGTTATTTAATTCTTCAACTTGATGAATTGCATCGGTGGCTTACACAATTTTGGCATAGGGAAATCCACTAGAAAAACTTGATTGAATTTGGAATAAGCATACGTACTTTCGATTGGTTGATAGGTTGAGTGCGTGATGAGTCTATTCCCACTCACCCAGGTTTAACATTCATATCATCAGCCCCACTTTATGGGTATGATATGACGACCAAATTAAAAAGCGCACTCTGTGCGCATAAACGCCAGGAAGATGTGGCACCATTCCATCTTGCTGGATAAATTAAATTACTGCCATGTAAATAAATGGCAGTGCAAAATAGTGAACATATGACCCTAGTGGCCGGTTTCACTTTAAATCCAACTATTCATTCATTCCTTGACACAGTATGTTTCCTGTCTCAATAAGTCTCCATCTCAGCACATGGTTAATGGGAAACTGAAACAGACTTAATCAAGAACTTACAAATACATTCTTGTACAACCAAGAAACCAAAGTCTGATAACACTGATCAGAATTTATCATCTCTTCCTACGTTCCATATTGTAATAAATAGGGGACGTTAAAACTGATTGCTTTATATTAAAAATAAACAGAGTAGATCAAATGTTCTGTTTATCATTTATCAAAGTCACGATCATGAATTAGAAAAATAGCCTATGGTATCAAACAAGCCAAACTTTCAGTCTGAATCAATAATTGGAGAAGTATAAACCTTTCATATCGATGGGTTCTATATCATGTATTGGTGATTCGACTAATCCTTCTCAGTGTCTTTAATGTCAGGTACTTTGCCCTTAGACTTCGTTGAAGGGACAGTGACTGTTGGCGTTGTAAAATGTTTACCCATAAAGGCTGTTCATTTATTGCTAGGCAATCATTTAACTAGATATAATTATTTTGATTCATCCACTTGCAACTGACAAGTACGTTTGGAATTAATGGTTGAGCGTATTGAAACAGACATCCTTGATTTTTAACTTTCAAGTGAAAAAAGATTAGATTCACAACTATGATTCAATAGTTAATGTAATACTAGCACGCTAGCGAATATACACATATAAAATTTACTCGGAATAACTTAGTGTAGTCTCCGGATTAGTGCGAAACGGATTGTATAATTTAGGATAACTTACTAGGAATTCATAATTCTGTTAAATTGCTTTAATATATTGGAATCAACGTTTGTAAACCTTTACGAGAAGGTATTTGTTCTCTTACTTAATCTCTTCTTGAGCAAAATCAGTAGTTAAATCGAAACTGACTGATGATAAAATTTATTTTATTATCCCTAGATTACGGTCTTTCAGTTTATACAGTTTTTTCTCTCATGTAATACTGTAAGGAATGTTTTTGAGACCTCAATCCTCTAAAAAAAAGTTTTTGCCCTATTATCTATCGCAAAGATCAAACGTTGGCTTCATATAATATTGGCTTTGGATAAGTAGTACATGCGTGAATTATTTAAGACAATAATAAGTGCACTCAAACAGTGAATGAGATTGAGATGCTTGAAAATAGCAGCAAAACTAGACAATTTAGACAGTCAAAACAGTTTAATCATATAATTATAGACCTTACCATTTGATATTTTTTACTGCAATACTACAGTTCGTTTGAAAAAGTTATATATTGAATGAATATGCAAACTTTTGTCGATTACGAACCTTACATTTATTTCAAACCTTTAAACTGACTCCGGAATGAACGTCAATTTATCTCCACATAATACCTCTTTTAACATGTATTATGAGATGCTTCCTGGATAAAAATAATAGTCTATACTGACTCTGAATTGTAAATAAAATGAACACGGTAAAATTATTATTTGTAAAATAACATTTCTAAAATTTCTTGTAATCCAAGTTTTGAAAATAGATGAGAGTTTAAATATATCTTTGCGTATTGGGCATTTGTTATGTAAGTCATTTACGGATCATTACGCTATTTCTTGGACATAGAGATAAAATGCCAAGGTTTCGTTTATTCTTCCTTTCTCCACTGTTATTATTGTGTTTTATATTTTATATACTAGATGATGATAATTGTTATTATAATTAACATTATTTTATTACGATTATTATTATTATTTTTATTATTATTATTATTATTATTATTATTATTATTATTATTATCAAAAGTAGTAACAGTAATAGTAGTAGTAGTGGTAGTATACATAACATTTTACAGTATACTTTGCTGATAAACCAAGTGTGATTTTAAATAGTATCGTAGACGTGGTACCTAATGTATTTTACAAACAAGTACCAAATTTAAATATTTTGCTGCCAAGAAAACAAGATGAACAAAAAAGACACCCACACAAAACAAAAGTTACATTTAAGATATAATTTGTCTTGAATCCCTTTTTAGCTCATGGAATATACACTAACGCGATTCTCTTTATTTTCTTCAAAATAAGAATGTACGGACATGTCCGCAGCAACTTTGGTCCCTGAACTGTTTATCATTCTTACCTATACTATTCCAATGATCCAATGACTAATGTGTTTATATAACTTATTGCGTATCAAGATGTCATTGAAACAAGCAATTGTAATGTATTCTAGTAGCATACTTTATATTACAACGACTACGAGGACAACGACAATATCGACAGGACAGTAGACACCGATAGCTACTAATACCAGTCCTAATGAAAATATAGTTAATTATTAACAATTGAACTGACGGAATTTGTATTATAATCACTCTATTTCATTTTCAGCTTAGTATTATTAAATGTATGCAATATTGTAAATATTGTAATATTTATCAACGTAATATAATGTTGTAATTATTACACAGACAAAATGTTCAAAATGCGCATATTTAAAAATGAGGAAAGAACCATTTTCTTTTCTACGAAAGCGTTAGTATCGATATGTTTAACCCACAGGTTGTTATTATGTGTTTTTGAAGCACGCAACCAAACAATTTTGCCCGAGAAATTGAAGTTGCTAGTATTAAAAGTAAATATTCTGAAATTGTTGCAAAGAACCGTTTACGATGCATTTGTCATGACGATATTATACATACATACCTAAATGAATGTATGGATTGTAAGCCTGTCCAGTTAACAACATTGTATTATATTTTCGAATGGACTGCTGATAAGGCTGTAGACGGGAATTCCTATGGCAGCAATCCAGATATTTCCAGGACATGTAGCTCAACCAAGAATACATACAACGTATGGGTAAACCACACTTGGGAAGTTGACATTGGGATACCAGATCATTGTAAAGACTATCGCTGTATACGGAAGCACTGACGGTATGGCAGCATCACGAATACAGTTTTATTTATTCCTCAATATACTTATTTCATACCTGTAAAGACTTATCACACAGAAATCTGAGATAGAATCTTTGTTCTGTTGTGCTTTTTTTTTACTCCGTAACCCTGCCTGTTTTTCAACGATTATTTCTTCTGCTTCTGATTTCTGTTCAAGATGATATTCAGCATCATCTTATTAGCAATGCGATCAAACTAATAGTACTGTACTTTTGGCACAGCTGGAGATCGCCTTGTTTGGGAAGTGTAAAATCAGTGACTTGGTCCACTGTGTTGGTCATTCACCTGTCTGCGATATCTTGCTGCAGAATCTTGTTAGTAGCTCATTCGCTGATTCCTCTCTCCTAGTATTGATATGTTCAGCTGGGATGTTGTCTACTCCAGCTGCCTTGCGAATGTTCAGTGCTCTTATTGCTGACTCCACCTCTTCTTTAAGAATGGGGAAATCATCATTATTTGTGGAGTTTAGAACTTCAAGCACCTCTGGGCCTCCTGTGGACGGATGGTTGTAGAGTTCGTTACAATACTCAGCCCATCTTGCCTAAATGTCACTTGCTTCTGTGAAGCAGTTTCCATTTTGCGTCTTCAATGGTATTGACTCTTTATACTTTATGTAAGGCTATACCAATCAAACCGAAAACCTAGATTTTAAACTAAAAGATACGTTTTAAATAAATTTATTCAAATATCATAACATGGAAAATATTCCTTCACATGTTGTGTTTAGACGTCTTTTGAAACAAAAACATTGTCTTTATCTCATATCTATATTGGGCTACATAAGGTCCTACCATCTCACTTCTCTGTTGATGAAGATTCAGAAATGACCAGACAACGGATATAAGTTTTCCCTCATAAGAGACCCAAATACTAGACTATATATATACTTACTATGATAATTCAGCACTATCATATGTATATATTGCACAGTAATATAAGGTTAACCCTAAATGTTGTGAGGAGGAAGATTTGTTGTATTGATCTAAACACGTATGCAAATCCATTGATTGGAGCACGTGACTTAGTTACCCAAAGATTAAATATAAAGAGTGTACACATACCCATATTGCAAACAGTTTCAATGAAGTAATGTGTTTATGTAACAGAATTTTATAGAATCTAATAACATTATACATGGTAATTTGTCTGGTAATGTAAAGAAATTACCAGGTGCTGATCTGGTTACGTAATATGCAAAAACACATGTCCAGCTGAATTTTAAGATTTTACTTTTTTTAAAACTGGATTGGATCGCCACCCCTGCATTAATATAATATAAAAAGATTTAACACATCTAACTGTATGATTGACGAAAATACGAAGTAAGAGGTGTGGGAAAACACTGACAAATTTACCTACCAGTTCATCTCTAGTAATTCATTACATGTTAGTAAATAAGGTAGGACATATCATCAAACGCGACGCGAGTCACATACCAGGTGGGATTAGTATGATATGAAGCACATTATCTGTCTATATGTCAACTCAAGTTTGGTATTACAAATTCATTTTAACTACTTAGACAGACTAATGCATTGCAATTTTACGCACTGTGCAGATATACCTGTGCAGCTGAATTTTAAGATACAAATCTGTTTTACTGGATTGATTCCATACTCTTGCAGTAATAACATATAAAAAATAAATAACAAAAATAATTGTATGATTGATGAAATTAGGGAGTAAGAGAAAGTGTGTGGGCAAACTCTGTCGGGCACCTGACAAATGTACCTACCTGTCCATCTCTAGCAATTAATTACACGGAAGTAAAGCGTTTACGGCATATCATCAAATTCAGCACCACTTGAGTCACAGACCAGGTGGGCTTATGTATGATATCAGGCACATCTGTTCTCTCTAATTTGTTTTTACTAATTCTCTTCTACTACTGAGACTACTGCATTTCGATTTTACACACAATCACCCGATGGTCTAGTTGTTCCCAAGTAATGATGCTGGGTGGACATCCAATATGGAATCCATAATGGCTTTGTTGAAATGATGCTATTGATACTTCTCCTGAATGGATGATCCTATCAGCATGAAGTTCTAATAAAAGTAACATGTCCAGTTGGTCTTACAGAAAATCCCGCTGATCTGATATCCAATACGGCTGTTATGGCTATTTCTTCTGAATGGAAACAAAAAATGCCATGCGAGTTTTACCAGAAGTCTTGTTATGATGTTGAATTGATTTTATTTGACTACAATTGCATTCATGAAAATTCTATCACTTCCTCGGAATTAATGGTCACATCATCATACGATTACCACTGAAATACTATTAAGTCAAGTTAATGGTGCCAATCCGACTTAATAAATGGCAGCACAATGGTTATCTTGAACATCGTGTTATCTCCATTGCATTTTCAGCATGATTTCATATTTGTTCCAACTGGAAATGGTGCCAGTTATGATATCCGGTATGGCCACCATGAAATCCATCTGGAAAAAATAAAGTCATTTAAACATGGGATTTCCATTACAAGGCTTCTGATTATCTTTTTCTATAAAATTGCCAATGAAAGGGCCAAAGCAAATACCTGTCTCATTTTTGCAACCTTATTGTTTCATTGTATGACACAAAAATTTGTTTTGGCTCAAATGAAGTAAATTTAAACGATTAAGAATATTTAGTGTTGCCCATCATTTTCACCTAATGAACCCGAAACAGTTATATATTTATGGACCTCACATAAAAAACGTTTACAAACGTTGTTTTTATAAAATACATTTAAACCAAAACGGTCAACGAAAGATAAAAAATGAATTGTTTCTTTACTATTGGCCTTAAAATACTATGATTTCATTGTATTGAATTCATATGTGGATGTGTGAGAAAGTTACAATTATTTTCGTGTGTATCGTTGGTTCTTTATGGTGCTTTGTTATCATCTTCTACTAGTGATACTGTTTGCCATGAATAGCTTAAATCTGATACGTGAAATGACATTAAACCCCAAAACAATATAAACAACAAACACGAAACAGGTTGATATCGTTTGTAGTTGTTCGTTTGATTGATAAGGATTTATAACGTATCTTTAGCAATTGTACATTTATATCGCTAGGATGTCTGCAGTGAGGTAGGTTATAGAGATATCTAGCACTGGGGCATCATGTCGCAATCATGTGGCATGATGTTCCACCCAGCCACATTATCCTGACACAACTCCGACCAGTCCTAACACTAACCTCTTAATGCTGAGCGTCATGCGAGGCAGCTGTTATTACCATTTGTTTATGTCTTTGGTATGACTGGGGCGGGGAATAAGTCCATGACCTCCCGCTTCCGCGGCGGACGTTCTTAACTACTGGGCCACCGGAGCAGTTATATCGTTAATATACAATAGTAATTTCTACTGTTTCCCTAAAGCATAAGGGTCTTATTAAGATCATTAATTCCACGGAATAGAGTGAGTACATTGGTTGAATGATAATGTGCTAGGCATAAACTGGGACCCAGGCTTGATAATACAGTTGGACCGAGTTGAAGGAATATACACGTTATTAGCTGCTCAGCAACAGGTTGTGAAATTCCAATGTAGTTTAATTATATATTATATATATGAGGCCACGATTGGCCGATTGGTCAATAGCGTTCTCCGTTACGAATCACTGCCATCTCACCTCTGTCTGCCTGAAATCGAGTCTAAAATTCGGCTAATGTGGTTATGTGATAAAGCTTGCCAGTAGCTTCTCGTGTGTCGGCTTTTCTCTCCGGTGTTTTCCCGGGTTCTTCCTTCACCAATACTAATTGCCGCCGTGTAACTAGCCTATTGTGTACTACAAAATGGCGTTAAACCCTACAAAAACAAAACAAAACATATATATATATATATATATATATATATATGTTTTCTTCAAATAAGATTCAACAAGAATACTTTAAAATTTTAAAGCTGTCCAACAATTTCCACCAAATCTTTGTTAATTGATTGTAAATATCACCTAGGATTATACACAATGTTGCAGATGTATATCCTCACCGGCACGTTACTACAAGATGAAGGATACTGTCAAAATCATCTCATTTGGGAAAAGTTTAATTTAATTTGTGTTTTTTTTTTAATATACTATTTATTATAGTGATCTTAATAACAGACAAAAACTAAGATAATTTAGTAAAGTTCAGTAGACAATTGATTTATGTTTAAGACAAAGTTTAAATTGAAAAAGAACTAAGATTATTGTAAATTAACCCCAAATAATCATAAACTTTCTATCACATGTAAAATATTTAATATTTACTAATTATGACAAGGTGGGTGTACGTTTTATATGTTCTTATCATTATATATTAGTGTTTCATTCTGTGGGATATGAGTGATTGGCACTATCTCTAAAGTAATATAGTTAGTATGTGTGTTAATGACACCAAAATGCGTGTTTCTTTTAGTATCATTCGTTGCAAACGAAAAACATACAATATATATATATATATATAATTATTTCTGGAGTAAGTTAAAGCAGGCAAAAGTTAAACGTGATGTTTGGAAAAAAGCCTCGCTCAGAAGCTATCTACTATCTGAATCATTTGTAAAAATGTTTACTTCCATGTGAAAAACGTTTTAATGGAGCATCTGTTAGCTATGCTTTCCAAAACCAGTATCCATTTTAACATTTATATTTTCAATACACGCACAGTTAACATCGTTTTGACATGTATGAAATTAACCATTTGGTGCATTTGGTTTAGGTCAGATTCATTGATTTAATATTTTATATTTACACTTTTGTTCTGAATATAAAAAGACTGAGTTGCTGGGCGGAAGGTGGTTACGTTATTGCACATACTGCATTACAATGTCACTAATATTACCGTATCACATCGCATCCAATCCACGTTTCTCATTTTACGGCAGATTTCCGCCACATCTATGTGGCATAATCCCTTGACCTAACATGAAATTTAATAATGTTACTTTTTATCACATATAATCTAACACGTATCATATGTTATGATGCACTGTGCTTTTTAAATGGCTTAATTTTTAATCTTATTTATAGCTCTCTTGGCATAGGTGTTAGTTGGAGTGTATCGGTTACATCCCCTAGACCATCTTACGCAATTATAAACTGGTACATGTGTTCTGTAATGTTTAAATTACAAAATGAAACTGTAAAATATCTCTCAGAATAAAATTATCATTCTTGCATTATCTTGTTAGCTGTAATTTGTATGAGTTGTAACTTATTTTTCATAATACGTAGGTAATGTTTGTTATTGTTGCTGCATTTTCACTTTGACTTACATTACCATTAATGAAAGGAAACTAATGCTTTATTGTTATATTCAATAATGATGAATGTTTATTGGCCCCTTTTGTTCTGAGTCATCGGCATGCACACCAGCTTATACATTTTAAATATTAGTTAGGTTTAGGAACTTGTGTTGCACCACATATTCTCTCTAAGTATAACGTTCTGAACCGTGTGTGTGTGTTGTTATCAAAATGATTAAACATTCCCCCAAAGTATTTTATGCTCTGTTTATGTGGTCATCGGTTTCATCATTCTTCGCGCATGTCAAACCCTTGCTGTTAAAAACTTTCTTGGCTTGAAATGAAAGTTTATCACATTTAAATAACTCATTGTTTGGTTCTATATTTGCATCATTTTGACACTTTATTTACACTGTGAACTATTAGTTTAGTTTCAAAGTGTGAGAGCAGTGTCTAGTATTTACTGTTAGAGTTATCGTTTATACTATTTATATGCATGATGGGAAGTTACCCCACCGTTTGAATGGCTGATATATGCGGATAAATTTGTGATATTGGAAGTTTTAAAAATGTTTTAGGAAGAAAGACATTGGTACAAACAAAATATTGTTTACTACCTTGTGGGTCTGTACTCATCTAACAGCAAAAGCTTAAGAATCACTGTATTATTAATATGTATGACGATATATCATTACAGAACTACCCTGTTCTAATTACATGACGAATCATCTCAAGATAGCATTAGTAAACCAGATCAAGAGGGGTTAAAATGACTATGGGCTAAATAAAGACGTTTGAAGAGGAAACAAGGCTCCAATCCCAGAGTTAATGGTGGTGCAGGATCAGAAGAATTAAAATTACATCAAAAATATTAGCAAGGTACAGACGCCAGAAGGATCCCACCATCTTAGCTAGAATATTGAAATCAGCATGAAATATTACAACTGGAGCTATGTGCCAATCGTCGGCAACATAAACACGAATCAGCAAAATACTATGCAATAAACCAAATTGATTCTATCCTTGTAGAGTGATTGTAAATTTCTTATGTCCTTGGATTGCGGCAAGTCCGAATTGTAAACTATACAAATCCCCAAAATATCCATTCTTTTGGTGTATTTGAAATGAAGTGTCCACAAGTTGAGAGAACTTAGAGGTAAAATATCTGGCAAAATATCAAAATAGAGTTCTGAAACTGAAAAAAATCACAATTACTATTACCAAACTCTGACACAGGTTGCAGTAACGGGATTACAGTGGTGTCATCGTTTGATCTGGTGTCAAATTGACCAACATATAGAAACAATATATTTCAACCAATCAGTTTGACAACAAGTAAAATACAGGGTAGGTTACGTTTACTTAAAATACTGCCTGTATCAAGGATCTTTAAGATCCAACATGTGACTATGATTGTACAATGGGACTTCTACAAATTTGGAAGCACACAGGCAACATACCAAAGTTGATGTATCGAAAACATTGGCGAAAGGGGAATAGGAGAATCAAACAAAAATATTAATTTCTTGTGTGCATTTCTTCATACGTTAATATGAATCATTAGTGTTGAATTTGCTGTTTTTTTCATTAATTTCGCTGATACTTAACTCCCTCTTACTGCTTAGAAAATCAGGTGTATTTCGTGTAATACCTTTCAGCTGCGATTTTACGAAGAGTGAATCCTTTCTCGTCGGCCATGACATCATCTCTGGTTATAAAAAGGTTAATTAAACCATATGATCGCGTCTGTTAAGTTCGCCTGTCATAATATCCGTGGTTGTAACACCTTTACAGCTGTAATACCCATTGCGTTCTTTGATGCGTTTTCCTCATAATAAAGTGCCAAATGTAGATTAACTCATTTAATAATAATGACAATTAGGTACTGTCAAGACGTTTATCACCATTACAATCTACCATCTGGCGTTTCAAACACTAATATACCCTGTCAGGAAAACAATGGCTTGTTTCGTTTATCGAGTTTTCATAATCATAAATAAAATCAACTTTAAACACCGTTTATCACTTGCTGATATCAAAACATGGACAGTCTGGTAACGTGACGGAGTTGTACTTGTTGAATTTGGACAGAATCGGGATGCTAGACCCTGGACCAAAGGCCCTACTATTGACTAAACCTTGTCTGGGTTGATGAGCGGACAATTCAATAACCACAGTGAAAAAGACATTACTACCGATGGTGTTAATGCGGCTACAGTTGTGCACAAAAACTTAACGATGACACATATATTTTGCACGCAAAGAATACCATCGGTGATGCATAAGAGAGATAAAAAAGACCATTTACTGTCTTTTGAACATTTTCAATGCACCACGCTTGTTGAAGTGGTAATTTATGATGACTTTGAGTATCTTTGATAACGATAACATCAGCCGATTACGACCTTAATCAATCATCCACTAGAAGTACCAAGAGTATGATCCTTGTCGCAATGCTTAAAAGGTCATCCGAGTTATCCTAAATATCCTAAACCTATGGCGTTGTGTCTATATTTGACTTCTAGTCGCTACCTACCATAACATCAAGACTGATATATACTGTTATAGTACCCATTTTTCTCCGGAAACGGTAAAGTACTACCACTACAATTACTATATAAATAATACAGGAAACTACTGTAATTGTAACAAGTGTATATAATACAACTTACTTCCCGTACCCCAAATAGTTGTATCTTGGCATATATGAACACTATGTTTTTACTCGTTGATGACAAATCTATGGTTAATAAAGTATCACATACATTAAATCTATTTTGATGCGTAAAGATGTATTCTTTACCAAACAATCTAGGTAATTTACTTGCATAAATGAATTAACCATCTCAATTTCATTTTAGAATGGTTGCATCGATAAAGAACATCGCTGGTTTGAAACGTGACAAGGATGGACGAGAAACAACAGATGAAACTAATATGTTCAGCTGCATTTTTTCATAAGTAGGCGTTTATCAGATTCCATACATATATTAAAATTAACAGACCAACAAGCAATTACGTACACATCTAATGGTTTAGAGTGTTTTATAATTTAGTAATGGATCGAAATCGGAGCAAGTAAAGAAATTCAATACACTATATAAGCGTTGAAGATTAATGAATAAATGCAAAAGGGCAAACATTTAATACGAGAACGAAGGAAATTATATACTTATTTATGTAACTATAACATGCAATACACGAACATAAAATAACTGGTTGAGATTTTGTTGCATTTTACAAATGGAAAAGAGTTCTAGTTACAAGGTACTGATACAAAAATACACTTAACAAAATGGAATACATTTTTGCTTCCCTGTTAGCCGACTTGAGGCATAACACGACAAAACATAGTCGTCACTATCGTAACACGTTAAACATAGATTCCTGAAGGGAAAAGTATAACAGCACAGAAAGTTAAATCATGAACAATATGAGCAACCATCTTCTCTTTCAAATCATATTTTCTGTCCTCGTGGATAATGGACTAGGTAAGTCAATGCCTACATGTATATCTCTACTTCTATTCATCGCACATGACTGACCTTAATGTAACAAAATACTTGAATGTAAATACTTTGAGTCATAGAACAGGATCATGCAAAGGGGATATTAGTTAAACAGTCTGGTTGTCGCATTAGATAGGTATTGATTGGTGCTGTCATGTTTTAACACCATGTTGCAGCATACGACATGGTCTTCACTTTGCAACCAGTACAACTGATGGAGGCATAACCTTGTGAAAAAACTGGGAGCTACAAACTAACCCAAGGAAATCTGATGGCAAGCTTTCTCACAATCAACACTGTGTTACTAGGCTTGGTGATATATCTTAACAATAGTATAACCATATTAAAAAAAATCTATTTTTGCCGTTCATGATGAATACAATAGTGTTTAATGTATGATTTGTAAAGTAAATATAACCATTTTTTAATTTCTAAAGTTGATCTGTTTTTGTATAACGGGGTGGGGGGGGTGGGGGGGGGGTGGCTTTTCTAGAATGATCTTAGTTTGATTAACAGTGCTTGTTACTGATTGAATATTCTATATCATATACTTGAGTGAAAAATTAGACTGATTCAGTAATTATATTTAAAGTTAAATAGTGTCGTCTACTAATGTCTTTATGAAAATGTTCCAACAGATCACATTAGTTCTACATGCATATGATTGCTCTATGTCTTTATGGAAATGTTCCAACAGATCACATTAGTTCTACATGCATATGATTGCACTATGTATATGATCTTTGTTTATATTTTAATTCATGGAGAAGATTTATATATTACACAGGGAGAAAGAGAGTGCGAGAAATCGATCTTCATCATCATTTTTTGTTTGTGTGTAGACCAAAAACCAAACGTTTAGTTTTCGTACCGAACCAGATATTCATTCGTTCGCAAATTTAATGATTAACTAGCATTATTAAGGTGTGTTGTGAATGTTTAACCAATTAAGCCATCATACATAAATATGTCAATACCTCCGGTGTTAAATAATCATACATTTACGATACGATGAGATGATGGAGGCAAACGTGGACAGTTAAATTCCTAGTTCAGCCCTCGATCTTCGCCTCAATGTAACACACATAACAAGACTATATTTTAATTCTGCAAATTTCTTGGAGGAGATTCTTTAACATATACTCTCAGACAAATTAGTTTGTTTTTTCATTTGGCACAATATCATGCCTTGCATGACCCCATACAACACGTTTTGCAAAGCGGGATAACACGTGAACTTCAAACATTGTTTTGAAGGACAGATGTTTAGATATGTTGGGGTGTGGTTACCAAACGAAAACATTGTGTAAGAGATAAAAGCATATTCAAGAATCAAATTGAGATTGAAATATGTTTTATATCTGTAGATCATTTAGAATATATAGGAAACACCGTTATTGTAACTGTTATTGTAACTGCAGTTAAATGTGCTTGTCTGTTCCAGTCTGTTTTACCAAGAATATCATGTAATCTTTTAAAACCATACTAAAATCTCACATGTCAAATTTAGATATTATCGCATGAAATTCGTTTTTAACGATATACATGAATTTTGAAAGTTTCCAGGATCAAACAGTTCTAAACTAATGGACCTAACATTACAATATAGTTATTACTAACAGGGTTGAATTAGAATAATTCATTTCGTTAAGTAAATAAATGTATACTGTATAAAACTAAATGTCATATTAGTAAAGTTCATAATGTTTGCTGTTCGCACTTCAAAATCCGTACTAAACTAATCACTGTTGTTCTTTGTTTCTCTTAATGTCTGACTCATTGTCTGACACAAGGAGTCTATTTACTGTCCATACATAAGTAATACTCGCCAAATTTCAATGTCCATGCGATCATAACCGACTATAATTTTTACAGATAGTTTATACTAGGTTTCATTATAAGGCATTTTTACAGATAAGATTAAACATTTCCAGAACAAGGTGTGATAGAAGATGGGCACATAACAGGAAAGCAAATGTTTTTAATATTTAACTGGGTAATATAATGAATCGTTTTGGATATTCATTTTGATTCATATTATTCCTGTACTTTCAAAATTAGAGGCATTGTACATACAGCCGACTGGCTATAATTTAACGTGGTAATGGAATTATTGGGAATTACTTCTTATTGGGAGTTTCATATGTAAAAAGCATTATTGCCTATTGCTTGCATACTTTATCATGTCTCCAGCTTGAACATATTGTTGTCTCAGATATGCTGTTCAAGCAAATTATATCAGTGATGCACCGAACCCAATGAATAACATAGAAACAGAATGTATTTTAGCAACCCATCATCCAGTTTAGGTTTATTTTCATATGGCCTGGCCACGATAGCCTGTACTGAAGTTACACACAAACTTGCATGCTACTTTGTATTTCTTTTAACACTTTGATTCGTCTGTCTGACCAAGTCATGTTAGATTTCGTTAAGAATTTTGCGACGAAATATATATATCCTCGACTTGACACGGCTATTACCCTTAATGTGATTTGTAACGATTATAATTAGTTTTCGGTGAAACTAGTAAACTGTCCTCGGAATTTATTCAACTATATCTGCTTAATTTAAAATGTTTATAAACCCTGACATAAACGGTTACCGCTCGATCCAGGGCAACAAGCTTGAGACAAAAAAGGTTTAAAGTAAGCCGGACATTTTTGATTTTCATTCTTTTATTTGTGTTGTAGTACGTATTTAAATTTGATTTCGTCAAACACGATGTAGCCAGTTTTATTTGAATCGTGAGATGTGTTAGGTTATACTGTCTTATTTGCCATTGTACCATAGTTATTTGTTGTTGATGCTATGATTTCGCTCGTTACACATGTGCCTATACAAAACGGGAAATGGGATCGTTTTCTGCATTTATACTGATGCTATTATCTTTTCACCCATTATGACTCAATTTCCTACGCTATGTACATAGAAGTAGAGGTTTGCTTTTCAAACGATTTATTAGTTAGCAGTAATGTATGTTCGCAGCACATTTTCCAAGTAACCAAAGGAAATTAGAGTAAATTCTATGACGACTTCTTCAGCATAAATGTTCTGTTTGTGACATTTAAGCACGTTGTTAAAGACAATTGCACTAACATAGATTTTGTACCTTTGAAAACGGTTCTATGCAAGATGGTGGACCTATTGCCATCATAAAGAACGGTTTCGAAACTTTTATATAGGCACTTTTGATAGCAGGTGATCACAATAAACAGTTTTAATAAAAGTTTGTTTCATTCGTCATGTGTTTATAAGTACATCGTTGTAAATTACCTGACTGTGAAATTATGTCACGAATCCAGTTATGATCAGTTCGGATTTGGTTTATTCAAAGATATTTGACTATGCAAATATTCAAATGTGCGTCAATATGTGTCCTTTCTTACTTAACCGTCTTACGTAAAAAAAGGACAAATATTGACGCACAGTCGAATATAGTGTCACTCATATCTTTAGATTCATCATGTATTTTATCTTTTCCACATTCCACTTTTTGCAAGGAAATTAAGACGATGATGTCAATGCAAAGTTTAAATGGAATATAGGTTACGTTAGTAAACCAACCAACACGTTTATTTAGAGCATTGACGTTCAATTAAACATTTTAACTTGGGTTGGTATAAGAAATAAATGTTTTCAAAACATATTTGTGTTTGGATACGTGTAGAATATATGCAAATGGAGAAATTAAAACTGAATATGCAACACAAAGGACTTACAATTGCGATTAAAGCAGAGAAAACACCAATTAAAAGACAATATAATTAACACTGCAAATACTAGTTGTATACAATATTGATGTATATACAAGGTGTTTAACATCACTAAATATAAAGGTTTGAGTTACGATGAAACATTTATCATATCATTTCTGAATCCTTGAGCTTCTAGTGGTGTCATGTGGTTTGTCTCTTTCTGAACAACAGACAAAATGTTTGTATTGCTAAAATACATGTCATGTGATATCCAGTGAAAACAAGTAAAACATATTCGAATAGATATTCTGGTAAACATTGATTCATCCATGATGGCTAAATTCATGTTTGCTTTGATTTTAAAAATTACATGACAAAACTCAAATCTCATAGTAGTGAAACATACATTAACGGAATAGTTGCATTGCATGCTCAGTTCGAAAATGTTTAAAGGAAAAATGTAGGAGAGTTTTGAAAGAAACGGTTGAGAAACGTTGACGAAAATGTCAAATGAATCCGATTGTGTTATTGCACATGATCCGCCATCAAGACAAGGGGACTCTCCTTTGCCGAATAATTGTTCCTTAATTTATTTGTTTTCATACTCTGTATTGGCAGGACGTATTGTCACAGTTGTAGTGTTTGGAAAATTGTTCCCTACAAAATTGGTATTGATGGAAAGGTTTAATGTGAGTGCATACTGTGTGTATTATTATGATTTATTAACGTAGCTTCGACAGTTTTCAGTCAAATTGCTACGATATTTGCTATATTGCAATTTATTTTGATGTCTAACACTGGGACATCATGCCGCATGCATTTATCATGATGTCCCACCCAGTCACATTATCCTGACACCATGCCGACCAGTCATAACACTGGTCTCTTAATGCCTAGCGAGGTTGCTATTAGTACCAATTTTGTAAGTCTTTGGTATGACTCATCAGGGACTCGAACCCACTACTTCCCGCTTCCGAGGCGAACGCTCTAAACACTAGACTACCAGAGCTGTCCGAATGTATTCTAGCAGTTCGATTTCTGGAAATTGTTGTTGTGCTTTCCACCCATCTTTCTAACTGTCTACATTAAAAATGAATAAAGATACTGTTAACACAAAAAGCATAATACTGTTTCAAGTTTTAACCATCTATGCAATGTTGAATCCGTAGCACAATGTTTCTCATCTGTGTTAGAACATTTTTATCCTAACAATAATGGCTCTATGAAGTCTTTATTTGCTGTTCGTTTCAAAACCTAAGTCCTGTCACGGTGGGAAAGACCTAAGTGAGTAAATCTGCGATGAGTTTAAGTAGCTGTTTATAACGATAGCAGTTGCTGAAAATTATCTTTGTAAATCATCCACCAGAAGTACCAGGAGTGCGTATGTATGTATGTATGTATGTATGTATGTATGTATGTATGTATGTATGTATGTATGTATGTATGTATGTATGTATGTATGTATGTATGTATGTATGTATGTATGTATGTATGTATGTACGTATATAAAGACAGTTGTGTAGGTGCTAGCTAGTTAAAAAAATGCATGATCTGAGATATATTGGTATACATGTATTTTACAAATTTGGATTATTATATATTTATATACGCATGTTTCGATGTATACTTGCATGTGTGTACATATGCGTATGTATTTTGATAGGTAGGTAAATAATAATAATGAGGACTTTGTATAGCGCCTAATCTTTCAAAGCTCTAAGCGCTTTACACCATCAAAAATAATATGACTACACTACATAATAACAAATGACAAAAACAATGAAATTAGAAAACATAAAAACATGCTGAAAACATATAAGATACAACACATGATTAGGTCGCTAAGTTTGTCCCTTCAGTCGAAACAGGTGAGTCTTAAGAGCACTCTTAAAAGGGAACACTGTGTCTTTGTGTCTAATTTCAATGTGCAATTCGTTCCACGTCGCCGGGCCCTGCTGTGCAAACGAACGTTGTCCATATGACGCTGTTTTCACATTGGGAACAATGAGTATACGATTATAAAAAGAAGAGCGTAAGGATCTAGCTGGTGTATACACATGGGTGAGGCTGGATAGGTATGTTGGATTGGAGTCTGTCATTAAAACATAGCACAGAGAACAAATGTTCTGTTTGATTCTATATCGAATTGATATCCAAAGTTGGGTACAGAGTAGTGGTGAGGTGTGTTCTGATCGAGGTAATCTAAAGATGATCCGTGAAGCAGTGTTTTGAACCTTGTGAAGTTTCTGGAGTAAATATTGTGACGAACCAGACAGAATTGAGTTACAATAGTCCAGTCTTGAAAGTCCTAATGAACACACAAGTGTTTTAGTGGCATCAACTGAAAGATATTAACAAATGGAACTGATGCGTCTCAATTCAAGATATGCAGCCTTGTATATGTTCATGACAAGTTGGTGCAATGTGAGAATACTGTCTAGAGTAACGCCTAGGTTCCGTAATGACTGTGAGAATTTAATGTTGGTATTGCTGATATGTATTGTCTGAGGTAAAGGATGTAAATTAGAAAGTCTCTGTGTTGTGATCAGAATAGCCTCAGCTTTATCATCATTCATCTGCAGCTTGTTACATGTCATCCATGATTTCAAATCAGAAATGCACGTCTCTACTCCAATGATGGTATCATCAACTTCCGTTGGGTGGGTAGACTTGTATATTTGGGTGCCATCAGCATACAATTGGTGCGATACTGGGTGATGATCTATGACACTTGAGAGCGGCTGAGTATACATAGTGAAGAGAACAGGTCCAAGAACAGATCCCTGTAGAACATACGTCAACTGGGCTGGAGTGTATTCCATTTACAGATATAATTTGTGTCCTGTTGACTAAGTAGGACTCGAACCACTGTATGGCTATATTCTGAATGCCAAATAAATGCTGGAGACGGTGAAGTAATGTATCATGTCTATTGTGTCAAATGCTGCAGATAAATCCAGGAGAGTGACGAGTGTAATCTTTCCATTATCCAAAGCAGAGAGAATGTCAATAAATACTTTCAGAAGAGTAGTTTCCGTACTGTGGCAAAGGCGATATGCAGACTGTACATTGCTAAAAAGACTGTTTAAATTCAAATGAGATACAAGCTGAGATAGAACAACCATTTCTAAGATTTTTTATATGAATGGGAGATTAGAAACTGGGCGGTAGTTCTTTAAATCGTTATGGTCCAGTGTTGGTTTCTTCAGCAGTGGCTTTACGATGGCAGTTTTGAAAAATGATGAGAATTCCCCTGATGAGAAAGAGATATTAATAAATTCAGTTAGTGAAAGCAATATTGACACAATATGTAGGTAGCAAGATAAGTAAATAGCTAGACAGGTGGATATTTTGTTTGTATGGAAGTTAATGTTTTCTTCGACCTCTCATGATTCAATGGGCTAAAAGGTCAAGTATGAAAGTTCTGTTTTGTAGAGATAAGAAAGTGCATATTTCGCATCTATTTGATTTTTAGTGCAAGCGTTAGATATTTGTCATCGATATAGTTAGGTATACATGTTAATGTCTATTAGTAACTGATTAGTAACTAGCTGAGCCAATTTAAATCCACTTATAATGAGATTCACACTAGTCAAATATATTATGTATCACTGTACAGTAAAATGAAGAACAATACAGGCAATAAAGAGAAAAATATAACATCAACAAATAAGGATCAACATGCATACTTAAAATTCGTGTTTGTTCGGTTATGTAGGTTCCACTCTATTTTGTAGCACTTGACATGCTGAATTTGAGTTGGTAGAGGACGAACGCGGGAATAATAACTTACGTGACTTCGTAGAGGGACATACTTTTATATGTGAAAGATCTCTGATGTAGCATGTGTTCACTTCATTGCGATGATTATTTTAATATATATTATTGGCGCAATAATACGCATATATAAACATTTTAGCTGATATACGTAGTTGATTCTAGATCAATTATGAATATCCACATATTAATCATTAGTGAAATATGATAATAAAGATACAAGTATTAATAATGCTCTTTTTCTAAATGAATTTAATATGTTACACATTTTCATCACAATCCTTTCTGAATTTTTTCCCCCTCCCCTCTCATGCATAACGGACAAGCTACGCAGAAATGTGGAGTAAGAGAGGGAAGAAATTTGTGCTGGATTAAAACCTTGAAATAGAAGTTACAACATATGACCAACACAAATATCATCATCATCATCATTCTCTTGACCTAGTGTGGCCGTTGAGGCACTGTCCTGCTGCACATCTGACCAGTTCCCTCCACTTGTCTCGCAACACAAACGTGGTTCGTTGTAATGATGCGTGCGCCTTTTGCTTGAGAATTATCTACATTGTTTATACATGATGCAAGGTTGCAAAAACTTGTCAGCGTTATACAGTAAATTCTTCGAGTACATGGTGCACATCTTGTGATTTATTCAATGTGCTGTTGTTCTTGCTTCTTAAACATACTATATGACTTTCATAAGTGATGCTTATTAATTAAATATAAAGAATTTCCAAATCTCTCTCTCTCTCTCTCTCTCTCTCTCTCTCTCTCTCTCTCTCTCTCTCTCTCTCTCTCTCTCTCTCTCTCTCTCTCTCTCTCTCTCTCTCTCTGGACGATCGTAGCGAAATACGGGCGAAAATCTATGCAATGACGAATTTAGAGGTTTTTCTTTATATCATTTAACGATATATCTGCAGTTAGGATTTATAGCAGAAGTTAACTCAAACCAACCAAATCATATGAGAGAGAGAGAGAGAGAGAGAGAGAGAGAGAGAGAGAGAGAGAGTCAAACAGACCAGAGACAGAGACAGACAGACAGAGTTTATGGTCGCTTTTACTGTTACTAAAATGGAATAATGACTTAGATCAACTATAAATATATTAAATTGTATTAAGTACTTCTTCTTCTACTCATTTCGGTTAGGTTATATTCCACATTCATTTACATGAGCCTGGTGCTTAGCGTTCATGTGAATGTCATAGCCAGCGAAGTGTTTTCAGTGCTGTACTTTTATTACTAAAACCATATTTCATGTTTAAATCATAAATGTGTATTATATTGATTTAATCACTTTGAAGAAAAAAAGAAATTAAGACAAGAAAATAATCAACTTGTCAATATGCAAATGTGATTGTAAATAGCCACAAAAGGCATAGAATTACATTTTGTAGCGGACACACTGGAATGTAAGGATTGGTCAATAGACAGCTGTCTGTTTTATATCTGAACTCTGTTCAAATTGGCAAATATATGTATTTGCTTGTGGCAAATATATGTATTTGCTTGTGACTTAAATAAAAAATAAGTACAGTATGTACGCTTTATCGATGATATACCACTCAGTGTATACATTTGTAATTAAACATCAACTCGGGTTAGCCTCGTTTCATTTTAATGAACAATCTATATATATCTGTATATCATTGATACAGCGTGTATACTACACACACACACACACACACACACACACACACACACACACACACACAGAGTGTAAATTTGCAGTATAAATTAAATTAACATAACCACGACTGTATGATGCAAACATAACAAAATAAATGTAACAAATTTACAGTATAAAGTGAAGTAACATAACCACTAATGTATTATGTATAAATAATAACACAAAAAAAAAATGTACAATATAAAGTGAATTAACATATACACTAATGCATTACGTATACATAGTAATATAGATATAATAAATTTGCAGTATAAATTGAATTAACATAACCACTAAAGTATGTAAACAAATGTACAATATGAATTGAGTTAAAATACCCAATGATGTGTTATGTTTACATAATACTAAGGATAGTACAAATTATTAATTGGGGCCCAGGGTAACTAAGAGGTTTAAAATGTTCACCTTTACCAATCAATGCTATCTCACCTCTATCCACATAGGTTCAAGCCTCAAGCTCGGCAAATGTGGATATGTAAGAAAGCTTGCCAGTAGCTTCCCATGGGAGAGCAGTTCATCCCTGGGTTCTTTCTCCACCATTTAAACTGGCTACTTTGTGTAACCTATCATATGCTGAAATATGGTTCTAAACCTACAACAATCACAAACTAAGAATTATGTAAAGAAACTTTAATATAGTCCTACGACGCAAACTTTCAAACTGAATGTATATATTGGTAGACAGCACATCAGCTCTTTGAACTCTTTAGAGTCTAGGACATGGAATGTTCCCCAACTAGATGTGAAATCCACCAAAAACTTTAAAACTTTTAAGAAAAACTGTCTACAGGATATACAATGTCCGGAAGATCCATTTTAGTGCTTATTTTTACATACCCATATAATCTTTACATTACTGATCTGGCAATTTACACAGACCTAAAATTCTGTATCATAAACCCAGACTAGCACTACTTGTATTGCTTTAATATATTGCATGACATGTATAGTCATTTCTAAAAACAGAACAGATTTTTAAATCAGCCATACAAGGAAAGGCTGAATGCATATTTATGTTATTTGAACTTGAATTAAACCAATGAAATTCCCAGTCCCACTGATCAATGAGATTTTTGTGATATTTCAGTTGCTTAGATTTTGGCATTTATGTGTTGGGTGATAAAACATGCTTAGGCATCTTGAAAAACTTTAAGCATCAAATCAAACCAGCCTCCATTGTTTCATGTTGATTGAGATCTTCATTAATCCATCATAATCAATCCCTTTCTGAAGATAACCAACCCTGCTGTGTGAATCAAAGGATATTTATTATTTTATACTGCTTGAAATTGCTTACTAAATCTTCTTGCACTGATTACGCCATTACATAGTGACACAATCACAATCAGTACTACCATAATTATACTACAATAGAAGCAAGGTATGATGGAGAAGAAAATAAATTGAAAAAATTTAATAATAATTTTTCATATATGGAACATTTCATCCTGGGAGAAAGATTCTCCCATCAAGAAAGTCCTCATGTATGAACCTTAAAAAACATTCCAAAAAATAGCTTCAGACTTTCAAAATATTTATTGGGTTGTGGGTGGGGTGCAAGTATCAATACTAAACCTGTCTACTAATATTACTTCGGATTAAAATTGATTGAGTAATTTTGAGAATAAAATTAACATCTGCAATGTAAAGATGGTTATCAAAACGAACACAGGCTTCACTGACTCTGGTTAAAATAATTACATTTTCTTACAATGCTGTTGAGACTACATGATGGGAACTGTATTTTTGTGTACATGGTAAATTCTTGTCACTTTTTAAGTAGAAAATAAAACAAAAAACCAAAGCAATATCATTTAGAATTTACTTGTTAAAAAATACCTAAATGACTATTACAAATCTAGTTGGCATTTAAGAAAAAACAAGATTAAACTCAGACCTTATTAGAGTCCAAAATGGGGCACAACAAAATAGGATCGTAATTAATGAAAGTAAAACAAAATGTATGATTTTGGGGACATCACAAATGTTATACAAGTCAAGGAACCCAAAGTTGTCTCTTGCAATAAATTAACATCCATTAGAAAATTTCAAACATGAAAAGCCTATAGGTGTGTCCATAGATAATAGTTTATTATGGAATGACCACATTGACAAGGTTTGTCAAACACTGTCATCAAAAATTGCCCTACTCTGCAGAATCAAGAAATGTTTACCTATGGAAATGCGCAGTCTATATATATTACAAGTCATATATTCTTCCAACCATGGATTATTGTTCAAATGTATGGAGAAACTGCTAAATCTGAGCTTGAGAGGATTTATAAACTTCAGAAACGAGCAGCACACGTAATTTTAGATGCATCTATTTATCATCCCTCAAAAGCATTATTTACAGAACTCAAATGGTTCACAATATATGACAGAATAGATTTTCACAGGGCAGTTCATTTATATAAATGTCATCATGGGACTGCACTAAAGTATCTTCAGAACCTATTCAGGCCTTTTTCAACACAATATACCAGTTGATATCAATATCACATGGAAACCTAGCACCAAAATCAATAACAGGGCAATTTAAAAAGAGCTTCCAATAATCTAGTACAGTTCTGTGGAACAAGGTTCCACTACATGTAAAAAAATCTGCTGAAAATATTAGAGTAATTAAGTTGAGATATCATGAGCATGTATGTGTTTCTAATAGAAAATGGAAATTAGTATTTTAATACTAAATATGATAAAATAAACAGTAATTATTGCTATATTCATATAATTTGCATTGCTGTACTCTTCATAAGAGGGCCTCAAGGGAGAAAACTCCTTGATTAATGAGTTACCCTCTATAAATAAAGCATTATTTACATTATTATTATTATTATTATTATTATTATTATTATTATTATTATTATTATTATTATTATCTTACTTGGCTTTGCATTACCAAGTGTGCTAAAACTGAAGTTCAATATGCAGATATTTGTAAAACAGGAATATATGTAATGGAATCAATGTTCATTCTTATATCCTTCCCAGAGTACTTCAGAAATGTCTGCACATTCCCAAATATAGTTTCCGCAACTTCTGTCTGAAGACCCCCGCCCAATCTGTAACTAAGTACACCACTCCCACGATAACGCTCGCACATTGGAATCCAAAAACATCAACCGCACTATAAGTGAGGTGCGAGTTATCGAGGGACCTATAATAACAACAGGATCAATACAAAGGCAAAAGGGTGGGTGGGTGGCAGAGTTTTTAGTTTTTAGTACTCACTTTATAACCATGCTGTGAGTAACTGTGAATAAATATATCTTCATAGCGGTGTAGTTTATTTTTTGCTCATAGAGTAACATTAATTTTAGGATACATTACCGTATATTGAGGAGTTAATCAAAAACATTATTGCACGTGGTTTCCGTTCGATTAACACATGTAGCGATCTAGACATTGTGTATTACGTGAATAATGTTTGTGCTGAATTGGATACATTTTTGTTTTATTGTTTGATCCAAATTAGATGTATTTGTTTAATACAAAAGATCGGCTCTCTTTTCGAGAAACAATGTCGATCGATCAATTTGTATACAATGTATATATTCGATTGCGGTAGAAGTAAAATGAAAAATTTTAAACAATGTAAATTAGAACACGATAATACAAATGCCGGTTGTGATATGCTTGACAAATGACTAGATGTTTTGTTTGAAAAAATCACAATGTTTGGTGCTGCTGTCTGATTTAGCTGCTGTCGAGCAAAAGCGTCACTTTCTTGATTCGATGCACAATACATAAGTGATAAAACATCACAGGTCTCTTTTAATTGATTATTTTAGTGCAACAAACACTTTGCCAAGTTTGTTGATCAAAACAAAGCTGGCAGGTGATTAGATTCTCACGGACGTACCCACGGGGTTCGATGTGATGGCCGATTGACTCTTTTCACGTTTTCAAGAAAAGAATATGTTGCAATTATAATGTTTACATTGAAACGGAAATAAAGGATTATAATGTGGGTTTCACACAGCAAGATATTTAACTGCTGTTTATTTCATTATATTTTGCCACTTGTTAGCAATTACCGGAAATTGTCATTGATCGCTATTTCACCAGACTGTTTATTTACGGCGTATTGATGACGGTGTATCTACAAATAAATCCGAACATAATATGTGATATCTTAATTAGAATTTGCAAATTTCACAATGTAGAATTGATCTTTATGGGCATTTATCACCATTTTTGATGATAAAATGAAAAATGTATAAAGGTTTAATTTACCAATTCATTTCGTATTTTTTTTCACGTTCAGCATATTTTGAAAGATTTTTTAAAAATATTTTTTCTTTGGGGAAAAATCGGGATCTACGCCAGACACCGCGTTATAAGTGGTTCGCGAGTTATCAGGGCGCGAGTTATCGAGGGAGTGGTGTATTGTCATTAAACAATAGTGAAGTTGAACAATGAAGTCTTAAAACATTGTATGATCTGATTCTATGGTGTTATCAGTCTGACAGCATTATAGTCATGCAGATACAATATTTACCTGTGTTGATCTGAATGAGCCGTGGGAATTCATATTGGCAGTCAGCCAACTGACAATATCCCTGGCGTATTCAAGGTCATCAAATTCTTGCTGTGTCAATAGAGCATAGAATGTGGTTTCTGCTGTTTTAGCTGAGGGTTGACTATTACCTTCACTTTCCAATCCCCAATACCTAAAATCTAGAAGTAGCAATTTTAGTATTTATTACATAATGTCATGATCATAACAAGTTGTTCACCTATTTTTCAACACACACACACACACATCTATCTATCTATCTATCTATCTATCTATCTATCTATCTATCTATCTATCTATCTATCTATCTATATATATATATATATATATATATATATATATATATATATATATATATATATATATATATGCGTGTGTGTGTATTGCTAGCAGATAAATGGACAGATAGGGCTCATTACCCAAAATGAATTCGTAAAACTTTAAGAAAATGTCTTCCCACGTAAAACGTCCTGTTTGAAATGAACCAACATAAGCAAACTCGCCAAGTTTGCTTACTAGTTTACGAGTAGAAATATATGTATAAGGCAGTGACCACAAATATACACTTAACAGGATGGGGTGCATTTTTGCTTCCCTGTTAGATGACTTGAAGGATGAAGTTCACACGTATAGTCGTTACTATTTTCAAAAGCTCCCAACTAAATGCATGAAGAGAAAAGAGAAACTACACAGACAACTAGATAGTGAACAAGAATGAGCAACTAACGTCTATTTCACATAATATTTTCTGTCATCCTTCATCTTAGACTAGGTAAGTTTATACCAAGATATATATTGTAACTTGCATACGACGCATATGACTGATCTTGAATTGTCAAAAGGTTCGATCATCACAGTTGTACGCACTTTTGTATTTGAGTATATGACTATGAATAGTATATTCGTAAAACAGTCACGTTAGATAGGTATTGAATGTTTATGTTTAGGTAAAACCCATATTTCAGTACACGATATACTGACTATACATAGTCTTGTGAGTACCCATGGGTGATTAGATCCAATAATGCCTTCACTAATTGATGTTATTAATACCTCTCTCATTCGGGGAGTTCACATCATTTTCCAAAACTGCCAATGTAAAGATTCTGCTGCAAAAAAACAACAGTCGACCTTGACCATTTAAAAAACTACCACCGAGTTTCTAATATTCCGTTCATATACAAAAACTTAAAAAATATTGTTATAAATTAGTTTGTATCACATCTGAATTCAGTCTTTATAGAAATGTACAGTCTTCATATCGCAATTGCCACAGTCCTGAAACTACTCTTCTAAAAGTAGTTAATGATATTCGCTTTGCATGCAGCATTTGACCCAATATTCTATATTATATTACTTCATCGTCTCCAGCATGAATTTGGCATTTTTATGACAGCCGTACAATGGCTCAAGTTCTACTTAGCCCCTCAGATGTCATATATAAACATTCAAGTGTCACACCACTGTTACGCGGATGACATCCGAGTATACAAATCTTAGCCACCCAACGGAAGTTCATGCTACCATCAAAGGAGCAAAGAGGTTCATTTCTGATGTGAAATGATGGATGACATGTAACAAGCTGCATATGAATGATGATATAACTCAGACCATTCTAATTACAACACAAAAACTTTCGCATTCACATCCTTTACTTCAAACAATAAATATTAGCAGCACCAACATTAAATTCAGTCAGTACGAAACATAGGCGTTACTCTAGACAGTACTCTCACAATGCACAAATATCTCAGGAACATATGCAATGCCGCGTTTCTTCAATTTACTGAGGAGGATATAAAATTATTAAAACAATTTCAATTAATAAAACCTAAAGACTTTCCTGCTTTTGGTATGTTTGCTGCTAAATGTTATCATTCACGAGTTAGTTTTTTAAAAGCCGAATATATTGCAAAACAATTATCGATGAAATCAATCGGTGTTATTTCTGATAAGGCTACTTGCGCTGTTGTTCATCTCGCCGGGAAGGCATTTTCTACAGTCAAAGATATATTAGCAAGATTAATACGTAAACCTCAAACACCTAAAGCGATTAAAACTCTGTAAAATTACCCAGTACTGAAGTTATGCCTGCAAATATCATTAAAGTAGTAAATCAAACTGTAAATACAAAATTAGCAGAGTTGGCTTAAATATCTGAGACACAGCAAGAAAAATATATTAATGCACATTTGGAAGCAGGAAGTGGTCTTCGTTTTGGACGATAATCAATTATAATAAAATATTTGAATATATGTCCGATCCCGCATTTTATATAGATGAAAAAGTCGCGAGAGATACATCTCTATATGATTTTCAATAGTATTCATATGAAGCGAAGACTCCTGATTCCCGGGGGAAAATTGAACTTCAAATTCAAGATGGTAGTAGATATTTCCTACCTTCTGAGGGGTTTATCAAAATTACAGGTCCAAATTTAACGGCTGATGCTACCGGTTATGGAGAAACTTTTCAGGTTGCTTTTGTTCTGGATGATGGCTCTGTTTAACAGTGCTAGGTATTTTATTGACAGAATACAAATTGAGGGGATTCATGAAAATGTTGATATCGCGACACGATAGTCCGATGATTATACTAGAACAATTGGCCCGTCGATGATGTTTGCAAAAGATCTAATTGATCACTCATATAGCAGATATGCAATGATGGGTAAGGTGAGAAATGTTGTTGGGAATGCAGAAGAAAATGCAGTTTTATCGATTGGCGCAAATTACTATATAGGAATTGGAACGCGTAGAGCAATGTTAAATGATGTCAGAAGATAATTTTCCTGCGTGATTCTACTTTGTCATATTTCCGGATGTTAAAAGGGTTAGATTTGGTGCAAAACATTATGTTGTACTCAATAGAAAATCTTATGATAATGATGCAATCTGGAGACAAAATGAAGTTGCAGCTGGTAATGTAATGTTAACAAAACTCTCATTGTGGATGACTGCAATGACTCCATCAATTACTGTAGAACAGCGGTTAATTGCTTTAATGAAATTGGGTGGTAAATCACTGATATCGTGTTTGACGATGATCACATCTAGTGCTCCTGGTCACGGTCTACGATTATTCGCATGGCAGATATCAACATAACATGGATTGTCACCTCTGAGACATGTTTTCGTCGCGTTTCTAGATAATGCGAGAATAGGTAACCAGGAGAGAAATCCTATGGTGTTTTGATAATATTAATATTTGACAGGTTTCCTGAAAAATTACGCATATCAAGAACCATCTGAATTTATATTATTAGATTTTGCATATAATAACGTTGCTCGGGCGTATCATCGTTTGATGACATATTTAGGACACGACTTAAATATTGATACTGGGTTGTCAATATCTCAACGTGATTTTACAACATTATATCCAAATTTATTATATTCCACTGGTACATCTAGAGTTATATCGACAAACTACTCTTGATGCAAGATTTCAAGCTAATATTAGTACTTACACCGTTGTTGATTTTAGAGTAATTATTGTCGTTCTCAGCGACAAATCAATGCTACTTGAAGATGCCGGTGGAAGAATGAAAGTAGTTGACGCACCAGTAAAAAACATGTAGACAATTAGATCATTCTCGTATTAAACAAAATATCATACACTCGTGTTGCTGTCACTCTGACTCAAGGTAAGGCAAATAAATTACAATCGAAAAACGCGAGCACATGTGGGGCAAAAATAATTTTGTAGCGAGATCAGATTGCTAACGGTGGACCAAATAAACTATCGTTGACTAAAAATCAACTTAACCATTTCAATAAAGCGCTAAAAGCAAAAACTGGTGTTCAATTTGAGTTTGTTCCCTCCGCGGTAAAAAATATGGTTATATCAGGTGGATAAAATTCGTCTCCTTGCCACTATTCCAGCGTTGATTGCTGCCGCCGCTTTCGCAGTTGACAAAGCTGTCGCGTTAGGTGCTGTTAGAATGGCACTAAAGAAAGCTACAGGGCGCAGATATACAAAAAAGGGAAAGGGTCTAAGACTACCAGACAGTCGTTTTACGAGATACGGAGCCGGCTTTAGACTCCCAGTAAGCATTTATTCATAACGTTGTTGTCAAATGTTGATTTTATCGAAGCTGCAAAAAATATAATAAAAAAGATTTCGTAGGTGATTTTATGCGAGATTAATTACCACAACAACCATCCAATACTGAAACCGGTATCATTAATCTCGATAATAACACCGGACCTGGAACTCACTGGGTCGCATACGCGATTGACCCGCGTGGAATTATTTATTTTTAGTCTTACGAGCTAGCACCACCTAAGTAATTTATAAAATATATAGCGCGATTACCTCAACAGGTAAAGATTTGGTATTCAATGTTACCAACGTAAATGACCGATCCGCTGATATGTGGTCAAGAGGTTGTTAATGTTCTCGAAGCTATATCAACAACGACCGCACAGCCTCATACAATCGTGCATGAATATACCAGCGATAACGTTTTAAAGAGATCTTAAATGTATAATGGTAGATATTTGGGGAAGATCTCTCTCTCTCTCTCTCTCTCTCTCTCTCTCTCTCTCTCTCTCTCTCTCTCTCTCTCTCTCTCTCTCTCTCTCTTGAGGAAAAAACCCTGGCGGAGTTTCACTTGAAGTTGTAAAGAAACTTATCAACGACGATATGTCTGAAAAATGAAACCAGGTAGATATATCACCGGACACAATTGTTGTATTTCAAGATAGACAGGGTAAATTGAAAGCGAGTAATGTTGCAACAGCTGTTTCTGCTGCAGATGCGACTGCTGTTGCAAAAGCCTTTTCGACCCATCTAACATATGTGATGTTAACAGCTGACTCTCTGTCATACGATAATGTCACATATGTGGATCTGATTCGATTTTTGGATCTGATCTGTACTTATGTTCTTTTTTATATCAGAGTAATTAATGATATACAATTAATACTCAATTTGTTTGTAAATGTTATTCTGGTTCGAGACGTGTAATAAATCACAATCACTCAAAATGATCAGTTGATATACCAATGCTGCCAGCATACTTTATTGTTTTGTTGATATATGTTACGTTGTAGGCTTCTTGTGGTAACATCATATGTCCACTCGATGATATCATTGGTTATTATACCAAGTGTAAAACAGTCATTGATGTTAGTTTTAACATTGCCCATAGACCGCCAAACAGTAGCGATCCGATCTTATACTGATCGAGTCCATGTTCAATTCCAGAGTTATACAAAGAACTGACAACTTTGCGATGTTGGTGTTGTCTGACATAAATCAAGTACCAATGTCATCGGTGTCACTATTTTGTATTGGTAGATAAAACCTATGAGCACGGTGTTAGCGAATCAAGTCGATGTAAAGCATATACTATTAGTCTTTCGTTATAGAGCCGTTTGATTTTAAATGATAAAGTATTTTCAACTATTTCATTATTTATTTTTGTGCTAGTGTTTCAATCTTCCATTTTCCATCTTCCTTCGATACGATTATAAGTATTAGTCACTGAACGATATCAGCTGCTGTATTATTGAGCAGTAATCATGCACCAGATACCAAAGGTCTCGCATGACTTTTGCCTTAAATTTAACAAATTTTGCAAACGTCCATGATTGATCGTATAGCTGCGGTCTTGTCCTAAAAGCTTCGCCCGTTATAATTATATGATTAACAATAATTCTATCAGGTATCCCTGTAAAAGATCAACTAATTTCTTTTTTGTCTTTTACTTTAAAATTCATTCTCAGCATTTTGACCATATTAATCAATATTTGCATTTTATTAACTGTTCCTTTTCTCCACGTTCCACAAGAGCAAACTTTAAGATTTCGATGTTAATTATTAATATTATCAATCATAAAAAATTATGTTTGTTATCTAATATTTTGTTCTCTGATTGTTTAAGGAACAAACTTGTTTGAATTTTCAGTCTTAAATTATGCGCTTCCGAAAAATATATTCTTTAGGTATTTCTTCTTAACTTAACCTTATTTCATCAATTCTCTTTTATATTTCTTCAGGATCACCAATTTGCTTAACAATATCTGCAACACATTTTAGTTGTCTTTCTTAACATAAACCTCACAAACGTTTCTTTTGATTTTTCTACATCTCCCGGTGATACTTTCTCTATGGCGGTTTGTTTGCCAAGAACATACTCAGTAATTGGTTTGAAGAGTCATGCGGTTTTTTCGGATGCTTGTTGTTGTCCTGCACGTATTTGCTCAACTTTCTTTTCTAAACGTAGTCTTCTTTTGCCTCATATGTCTTTATAATATTTATCCGCTTTTTGTACATTACAGTAAATAATAGCTATTTTATACTTCTTTACAACCAAAGAACTTGACAATTCCACTTCGAACCATATGCTTGGTATCCCTGGCAAGTTTATTGAATATGTCACACTGTGAATACCATGAGCGACGTCATGATACAGCTCAACAAATATGTCCCTGGGAACATCACATCATTGCTCACGTGATATACAATACACATAAATGTTAAACAATATAAAACAGACCGTATTTCATCTGATACACCGATCAATGTTACAGAAACCATGCGTAACATAAGGTGCATTACATCTTCGAATTCAAAATTATGTAAATTACGATTTGATCTTATCCATATCAGCATGAATCGAACGGAATATCCTCAAAAGTAACGATCTGATTTTTTTCCGCGTTACAAATTTATCTTCCTCATAACCAAATGTTAATATTTTAGTTTTTCAATGTACTCGTTCAGCAGCTATTTTTTTTCCTGCTGAAGATTGATAGTTGAATATGTCCGTGATTAGCAAATACATTAACACGTTAATTTTGCTAGATCCATTACGCCCATCTTTCAGGAAATGAAACTCTGGCAACTCAAAATTGTTTATATTTATATCCCTCATTCTCTGTCAATGTGTATTTTGCTAATAAAATAACATGTGCACACAATGTTATTATGATAATTGTATCAGATGCATACAATAAACATGAGTTACTACACAGAATGTGGTATATTATGAGTGGATCACCCGGTGAAACAATAGCAACTACAGCAAAATGTGTCCGTCTAGTAAATTGTTTAAGACGAACTCGTGATACAATGACTGGCAACCTTATCATGTCAACGCACAAATGTTATGAAGAAAAATACAAACACATTACTCTACAGAAGACAAACACAGGGCGTAAATGATTCAGTGACTAAACAGTGGAAAAATGGGTATAGTTTACTCAGATAGCAAACACTGTATAATGTTGATCATGTAGTAAAATGACTTCACTCATAGTTAAATTGTGCAAATGAATGCATGACAGATATGTAACTTGTCTTTAGAGTTCCTAAAGATACAACGGGTTTTACGATGAAATGGAAAAAAATGATACATTCTGGATATCCAGGCGGTAAGTATAAACCATCTAAATACAGTTGGGACTTTAAAAAGAAGGAAATATTATGATTTTGTACATAGTACTATTTTATTTATCAAAGGTGGTAAGATAACAGGACTATCAACATACTTTATTCCGAGCAGAAAATCAGATGCAGTATCCTATTATCTGTTAACAGGGTCAATGATAGCATATTCAACATTTGCTGAATAATCAATGACAAGTTCGTTGGACATGGGCGATAACGTGATATACAACACCCAACAATAACCAAGTTGATAATATTCCGTTGTTGAATGACAGCTGCGTAGGAAACGTAACATTTAATACCCAAGTTTTGTAATAAAATCGAGCGACACAATGACACGTAATCGTAATCGTGTCATGTGCGTCAACAAGGCAACATCAACTCTATTTCCAATAACAACATCTGATCTGATAAACTAGGACTAAGTCGATGATATGATAACGGGGTTGACCGCAATACGAGTAGCACAATCTGGTGACACAATGACAGGCACACAAAAATATTGAATCAAACACGTTAACAAATTATTTTCTAGTATTTGATCGGATAAACAAATATTATGTCAAAGTGGCAGCAAGATATCCAACTGCTCCCGCAGGCACATCAAATGATGTTCTTTACGTTAAGCGAAACATAGCTTCCTGTTGTTGTACCTGATATTGTAAATAAACTGTAAGTATACAGTGCTGTTGATGGCAGCATACAATGATGTCGCAGTAAGATTGGTTATATTTCACATTTTGTTAATTCGACAGATAATCCTTGGGGTTTTACAAAGCGTTAGCACAATACCATGGGGAAAATCCAGATCATGCTCATTGCGTGAAAATGAGGCACGAGCATCAAGAACGATTGCTATAATAAGAAGTTTATCGTTAGAATCACCTGGTTTATCCAACAACTGTTGTAGTGTTGCAGGTATGAGAGGTTCACAAGTAAAGAATACTATCCGATAATTTGCCTTCGTTATTTGTTTCACCAGTTGACAGGTTATATATTTTTAAACTACTCTGCATTTGATTCATTGCCTCATTATAAAACAATCTAAAAGAATCCATTACTTAATTATACATTATATATATATATATATTAATATATATATATATATATATATATATTACGGTGAGTTTAACTTCACTCGTCTCTGTTCTTGCCGGTCTCTGTAATGATAAAATAAATATAGTCCGCACTTATATATATATATGCATATCCACTTTCCACTGTCGTACAAAGAAAACCACTGATATCTTCAAATTGAAAACACTGTTATGCATGAAAACGCAACGTCATTTATCTAGCCACCACTACGTCTCTCTTGTAATAATACTTGGAAATCGGTTATAACTACACCTTTCTAGGGCACGTGAATATAAGATTCAAGATAATTTCGAAACAAAATACGAGATTAAATAAAATACAAAAACGAAATCAATCAATTAGGCAATCAAAAAAGAAAATTCAACAAACTACAGAAATAGCATGTATCTGTTTGAGACACCTACTTGCAATATTTTACCATATCCCAACATCTCTGAAAAATATTCTTTTTTTCAAACATGAAGTGGTGGATGGTGAAATTCACCACCACCCTGCATCCCCACCACTCCAATTCACAGTCGAAAAAGAGAAGATGTACACTTAATTAACATATTAAATGGAAAAGGTATTTCTTATTTGCAGCAAACCGGTTTGATGAATATATACTAGGTTTTAATAATAGTGATGGTCTTAACCAAAGAAACCGATTGATATCACCGCCTATCATCATCATCACTCCATTCAAAAAGAGGTCGGTGGGTCACCATAGTTGACTTTACAGCCAGTTCTCACCATCGTTCACAGTTATCTAATGGCCATTTATGAATGTGCAAATCGCATGTCAGTCCATTAATAATCGTGTCTAACCATCTCTTATTCTGTCTGCCTCTTTTGCACCTCCCTTGCTCTGTGCCTTTCAAGATATGTTTTGTTAGTCCAGATGATCTTGACACATGGCCGTATCCCTTCAGCTTGCACTTTCTTACAGTGATCAAGAGGTCCTCGTAGGATCCGATTGTTTATTAGATCATGTTGTATACGTCAACGTTTTTACATGGTTAATGTATGAGATCTCCAAGAAGGTTTGAAAGCTTCTTTGTGGATTTTCTTTTAGCGTCCATGTTTCATAAGCATACATAAAGATGGATATGACAATCAAACACTTCAGCCTTACGTTTTAACTAAATCAATGTTGGTATCTTTCTATATTTGTTTCAACCTTGTTAGTGCTGATGGTGCACAATCCTATAAAGTAGTCCTAGCTTGACGCCGTCACCTGTGATAATTGATCCTAAATACTTGACGCTTTTGTTTATTTGCAGCTTTTTTATATACTCCATTATTTCTGTATTGATGCCATTGGTGTTTTTTGTCATCAGCTTGAGTTGTGTTTTTATCTGATCGCCATATCTTATTCTATAGAGTTTTGTTTAGGCGCTCACCGAAGTCAGCCAGTTATTTATCATGTCCGGCTAAACCATCAATATCATCTGTGACGCAAAGGCTGGTGATTGTTCTTTCCCTTATGATGGCAGTGCCCCTGTGGTCATCGAATGTATTCGGTATACGTCTTCCCAGGAACATGTTGACGAGTATTAGTGATTAGTATTGAACATTTTCTATCTACAACTGTTCTTCGAAACACAATTCCTCTGATGCCATTGATGAGAAAAGCACTGGTGGCTTTATAAGAAAGTTTCTCAACACCTAGCACCAGGTTTGATTTGATGTTGTACTTTCTCATATGTGTCCATTAGGATGTATGCCATACACTATCAAAGACAGTTTTATACATACTTGATATATATTTTGCTGATGTTGGAGATCTTTATCGGAACATTGCATGTTCTTCAGAAATTACTTGTCTCTGCTGGAGGCATTGATCTATTGAGAACTATCTTTAGCATAAAGTTCCTCGTGTGGATGATCAGAATGATGGATCTTTAGTTTTTTGTATAATGTAGGTTGTTGAAGGTTGTTGTTAAGTCTGTGCCTATCTCTTCTCATGTTGCTTGAATGAGCTTTGCTGATATGTTGCCAACTCCGGCTGACTTTCTTTTCTTTAGTGATTCAATAGCAATTTACACTACTTCACAAAAAATGGCGTTGTTATCAATTTTGTTTGCTTGAGGACAATATAGTACTGCTGGAATTCCTTGGATATTGTGATTATTCCATTCTGAGCAGTATTGTGGCAATCGTTTGAGGATCTATTGATTGTCTTTTTGGCGTTCTCATGATTTTTATTGAATGGTGGTAGTTTACCCTTGTTTATGGATTGTGAGATATTTCACCAGTTGATATGCTAGTTTGCTGTCATTCCCAGTCAGAATGTATTTGAATTTGCAGCATTGTCTTTATATACATGATAGTGTTGTCTTCTGTCTGCTTTTACTGATCATTTTATCTTTTTCCTGTATTTTCTAGCTCCTAGACGATATGTTTCCTTTTAGTACTCTTGTTTAAGAACATCTGTTGTGACCCAAGCTTTCTTTGTTGGACGATATTTGTCCATAATATTGCTAGCTGTGAAGATAGGAGCTCACCGCCTATAACTATCCAAATCAGCATGAAAAGGTAAAGTCATGTGTATTACAGGCGTCCACCTCCGAGGTCATATTCTAGATTTTTTTAATATATCCACCTAACACGTGATTATGCACATATTGTCCATGACAAGAAGATCCACTTGGTGGCATCGTGATACAAACAAAAAAGGGTGAACTAGTGATGGACTTTTGACCCGATTTCAGATATAATAGCAATCATATGGAATGTTCATTAAAATAAGAATTTGGTTTAACAACATATGTTATTGCAAATTGATGCCGATGCATTACTTTTGATACATAGTATCAAAAGTAAGCCACATAAATACATTAATCTGAGGTTTCAAAGGCTAGATATATTGTCAACGTAGAACATTCGTATTGGTATTATCATTCATCTTTATTCAGTAATCTCCATAAAAATGATTGAATATATGTGAGGTCAGAGAACTGTATACGCTTTGCAGTGGTTTCGTACCTGTATAGTTTTGAGCTCTAAATTCGTTATCAGCAAATGCTACAGCTTCCGTGTGATGCATGGAAACGTGAGATGTCAAGAAGCGGCAGAAGTAATAGTACATCTGAAACAAATGAGCGTCTAGAGTTGATATAGATTGGGGCACAAATAGAAAGTGGAGAAGATAAAAGCAAACAAATTGATATGGGAAGATAAAGGATCAAGGAGCTGCGAAAGGAAGATACATTAGAATTAAGGATACATTTAAGAAGGAAACCTCAAATAAATATTTGGTGTAAGATTGTAATATGAGTATATGAGAGTATGACCCCACATTTGTGATCTACGATGTGGTTATATCAAACAAGTGCTTAATCTAGCATTCACAAGTAAATACCACTACCTAGATCAGTTTATATGGTCTTTTACGCTTATGTACCTATGCTACATGCATACACATGCCTTACAAAAATAAGATGGTTTACAAAGTAGACCACCATCAGTTTATTGGATGTTGAAACCTTTTTCTGTAAATTATTTAAATAAAGATGGCTCATTATATCTCAAGCAACTACCGAGAACAATGTAGCCCGTTAATATTTGAGAGTGAACATATGTGTTTGCCTCAAACATAATTCATCAAAATATGCCAGCAAAGTAAATGGAATTAAACACCTAGTTCGACGTTTATTTAAGCTATATCAACTGTAGAATGGCCACGAATCGTAAACATGTATTAAGATAACGTTGATAACATTTTAGTACCATTATATATACTATAATCTAGTAGCATGTGTTAGTTACACCATCAACTTGTCAATTATATAATGTAGTATCGTAACGTTTTATCATTTTAAAACCTCAACGCAGTCTGTTGATCTCACATATATGCAATGTACAATTAGTTTATCTTACAGTGTCATGAAAATGCTATGTAAACTACCATGTAACGCTGTTAAGTAAGCATCATGCGTTACTCGCTTCTTGAGTATCAGCTCGTTTAACTTATATCTTAATTCCAATAACTCACGTATTAACTGGATCATAGGTTTTGGTACTTTGAGGATAATACCAGAAGACAAATAGCAACGAAACACCAGAGGATTAGACTATTTTTGGTTAATGCTAATGACATTTCTAGTATTACGACATTGAATGTCTTCCTGGTAGCTCTGGTGGATGATTTATCATGATCATTCTCGGGACCAACTACCAGTATCAACAGCTAGACAAAATAAGCATACATAACCGCTATAAACATACTCGATTCTTTCTAAGTATTCAAATGACAACACATGCGCGTATGCATCCCAAACGTATGCTTTTCGTGCAATATTTTTTTTAAATAATCCTTAAGTATTTGAACACTATTGTAGCCGTGTAAATACCGTCGGTAATAATGCATTTTGCAATGTAGATATTGCATAGTCCTTCATTAGCCGAACTTAGACTCGAACCCACGTAGACGGAGGTGAGATGGCAGTGATCCGTGACGGAAAGTGCTTTAGACCAGTCGGCCATTCGGGGCCACCGTGGTTTATGTCATTTCAGGAGCAACAAAAACGAAAAATTATTTAAATTTTTTTTTAATTTTTTTAATTTTTTTGTTAATATATACTATGAATAGTAGCATTGTGTCACCTTTAAAAAGATGACATGCACAAAAACATCCTTTAACTAGCCGATATATGAGATTCGGTTTCTCGACACTTAATTTTATTTTCAAACCAATGCTTAATCTCTTTTGTTTATGGTTCCATTTACAATTTGCCATACCAATCAGTTGGTTATAATCGTCAAATAAGTAGGTTTAGGAGTATGACAGTTTGATCATCTTCACATACTTTAGTGAGCCATAGATAGTTGCTGGTGTTGTTATAGGGTTTAGAGCCATTTGTCAGCACACGATAGGCTATACATGTCTGCCAGTCTTATTGGTTATTGGCGGAGGAAGAACCCGGGAAAAAAAAAAACCAACATTTAGGCAATGCTAAATTCACTGGCACTAAATAAATAAAGACATGCAGCCAAATGAGTCTACGTCAAAGCCCAGATGAACAAGCATCTATATAGTGTAGTCAGTCATATCAATTAAATAAGTTTGCAAAATCTTGTTATCAGTATTTCTACAAAACAAAGTTACGATTTCCTGGAGCATGTGGACAATTTCTTCCCTAAAAGAACTGGTGGCGCTCAGATATACGCTATGGTAAGTGACAATAACCCTCTAGACAATCTGTTTATCTCTTCTATTTTAAAAGAGGTCTTCAACGTAGCATGGAGTTTTCATGGTTCTGATCTTACAACCATTACTGGCGTCACAGCTCCCATTTTAGATCTGGTTATTTCTAGTCCTTATCAATGAATTCTATATCAACATGTCACCGGACGGCATCTTTGAATGTCGACTTGGTACTGAATGAAATTGGTGCCACTAGGACCTATGTTGTGGCTGCTATATTTTATCTTGCTATTTCTACTTATTATGAATTGGTGGTCATATCAGCATAGGCTGTTCATCAAAATATGTTATATGATATTCTTGATGCTCAAAAATTTATATCAGGCACGGATTCAATACTCCGCATTTAAAAATAAGAAACGGCATTAGATTTGATTCCTGCGAGTTATGTGCGGCCGTTATATGTTATTATCTTCAAGGGATTCTTTTTATTTCCCAATAATTGCGTTCAGCCATTATGAAGTCTTCACACGTTAAATATCCAATCATGAAGTAAAGATACGTTCTTAGTTATCATCACCACCTTAATTTGTAGCTTCAAATATAACTACCAATTCCTGGTGATTATATTGGTGGTTAGGCAGCCTATATATATATATATATATATATATATATATATATATATATATATATATATATATATATATATATCCTTTGTTTTATTTCATGACTTAAAGCTATACACACGGACCTTATAATACTGGTGTTGTGAATTAACGAAGTGAACCCATCTCTCTGTCAAAGACAGTTTCTTGCTGCAGTGCAATCACGCCACGTAAACGTTTCCTTTGTTGATATGTTTTATCTGTAATATATACACAGCTCGAGTTTGAGCAATTAGAGATGTACTGGCCTATATATTATATGTATCTATCTGATATACATATACGTATGAGTTAATCAAATTTCACGAACAGAAACGCCTGGATGAGTATGGTGGTGTAAGATTACCTTTCAACTTTTCGCTGTAATGTTTCATTACGTTTATAGAATTCTTTACAGTATATTGCGATTTAATCACACCATGTGCTTGATAGCTAGGAAATATATAACGATGTTAATGGCAAAAAAGTCAGCCTGACCAAATGGCTGACATAATAGGTTAGTAATGCTGGATACTCAAAGATAACGGTTTTATGAACGCATATTATGAAACAAAATAATCTTTTACGTCATAAGTATTCGAGTCCCACCACGGAATCAGACCAGTTGTTTTCTTGATTGATCATATTAATGGTGATGGACTTGACAACTGTTGTCTAATTTTGAATTAACAACGCAGAGCAAACATTCAAAACAACTTCAGACATGCAAGCGAACTGTAAATATCAGTAACGTAATACCATTAGTCTTGAAGAGAGATGAGTTGACATAGTGTCTGCTGATGACAAAAGTATCTAATGATCCAAAGTTCAAAAGTAAAAAAAAAACAAAACATCTGCTATGGGAAAACGAGAACATCAATGTAATTCAAACGTCGATTAAAATTTTAATCCGAATTTTTTATCTCGTACATTTGTGATATCTCGCTTCGAATACGGGACGATCATATGGATGATTTGTCAATTCTTGAATCAACTCATGCAAACATGGTTTCCCCTAAGTCAAGATCGGATTTTATTTAAAATTTACGATATTGAGACGACGTGCATTGTGTCGTTTTATATTTGCTCTGAAGTTTGCGTTCGATATGTTTAATGCTGATTAAAATACAACGCCAGTATATATATATATATATATATATATATATATATATATATATATATATATATATATATATATATTAAAAGTGACATGCCTTTTCAAATTGTTGTATAACGTAATATGATGTAGCAATATTATCAGTATATCAGTTTGTGATTCGCCAGTGTCGCAATTAGTCTTTGTAACAAGCGTGGTCGTCGAGGCTGTGCTGCTGAACATCTGACCAGTTTGCTCCACTTGTCTCCATCATGTGTCAATGCCTGTGTTTCCAAACACCTTTCCCTTATCTATTCAGTGTTAAATCTGGACAGCTACTGCACTGGTAGAATTGACATATAGCTGCTTGATATTATTGTGCAACTTTTGATCCATGTTCTACCTCTGTATTGTGCCCCACAATGCATCCTACCATGCTCTGGCAAATGCCTTTTTGAAATCTGTAAAGACATAATATATGTCTTGTTGATTTTGCGAGCAATCTTCAAACAGAACCCTGTATTTCAATATTTGTTCTTTTCGGCTTCTTCTAGTCAGTAATCAGTGACTGCATCCAATGTTTTGGCCATTCACCTGTATGCCAAATCTTGTCACAGATTGTTGTCAGTAAATATATAAGTGATTCTGATTCTCTCCCATTCTTGATAAGTACAGCTTTGATATTGTCTTCACAAGCTGCCATTCCATTCTTCAGTGCTCTTACTACTGACTCTACCTTTTCTATATTTCATGTGGAAATCATCATCTGAGGAGTTTGGAACTTCAAGCACCTTAGTTTCTCTTGTAAACGGATAGTTTAATACTTCTTGGCAATAATCAGTTCAGCTTTCAGCAATGTCACTAACTTCTTGTCGGCATTTTCCATTTCGTTTTGAATGGTACTGAATCTGTTGCTTCTGTCTGGTTAAGTCTTCCACAATATAAAATGACTTTTTGATGTTTCTCTTTATCAGACTGCTGTCTACTGCTGTGCACTTTTTAAAACAATATAATCTTCATTTGATTTCTTCAAGTTTGTTCTGATATTTTCGGTTATTTCTCTGTACTTCATTGTCCCAGTTGTGAGTGTAGTGTTTCGTAGGTATCTTCGGGCATTACATAACATCATATTCTCTTCTGTAACCCATGTGTTTTTCTTTGGGCGATAAAGACCATTGATGTCTTTGGCAGCTGTTGTCATTACTGTATTGAATGTATCTGTTTTCTAAGTGGATCAAATAGTCCCCCAATTGTGGCTTGGAAATACTTGGAAATATTTGGGTACTTCTGTTGTTCAAGGGTGAATTTGAAGCTTATGTTCTTTGGCTTGTTAATTATCTTCAGCCTTATTCTGAAATTAATAATCACCAGGTTGTGATCACTCTCAACATGATGATCTGGGAACTTTCTTGCTTCTGCTCTATTGATACCAGATCGGTAACGGGTTTGAAACCAGTATGTAGTCGATCTGTTTACGATGGGTTCTTTTGCTGAGTGCTATATCTAGCATCGTGAAGCGTTATGTTGACCAAATGTGTTGACTAGTAACAGGTTGTTGTAGCTTGCGAACTCGAGCAGCCGTCTCAATCTTTCATTAGTAAGATCATTGCAAGAAAGTCTACAATGATCTTCCCAGTCTTTTAGAGCATCTTTGCCAACTTTGGCATTTCATTCGCATTGTATAATGAGAATGTCTTTCATACTTACCATGTTTAGAATACACTGGAGTTTGTTGTACAACTATATTTGCTTATTGTCATGATCGGTAGTTCGAGAGTAGACTTGGATAATTGTGACGTTAAAGGGAGATGCTTTCAGACGAATGAAACGTATTCTGCTAGATATGGGGTGGCATTCAAGCACAGGTCCCTTGCTGACCTTTTTGACTTTACGGACTTGTCCAACTCTCCACTAGTGTAGAATATATACCCATCTGTAGTTTGGTGTTCTGCTAGGGCTTTCCATCTGACCTTACAGAGATTTTGTTGACAAGGGCGATGACCGGTCTGGAATGCTAGTTTCAGATTTGTCCAGCATTGTAAGTGTGTCTTCGGCAAAAGTTGTCGGGGAGAACCCATCTGTCTCCAGACCAAGGAGTTGCCAGAAGGGGTTGTAGTTCATCGTCCAGTTGCTCTAGGGTCTCCACTCCGGATTTTTTTTACAGGATTTACTCCCTTAGACTTTGGCTTATGGTACTGTAATACGCATATATAACATTCGTGGAACTAAGTTCTATTGGGTCTGTTCCTATATGTCAATGATGCATTTTCACACATTGATCATTTATGGTGTATGCAAATAACATCAAAAGTAATAATTGTCCCGCTTTCAAAATTAATTTAAGAAGGTAAACAATCTAATCTCAGTTCCTTCTTTGTGTCCCATGCACAATGGACCAAATATGCAAACATATGGTGTGAAAGAGAAAAATAAATTACGCCGGATAAAAACCAAGTAACCTATAATACCATTCTCCATAACGTTATGTTTACACTTCCTTTATGACATATATCAAGTGTTTATATAAGCAATTATGCATAGTTGTAACTATCGGTCGACACAGGTAAATGTCTTGGGTATAGGGAACATATATGTATTGTATCAAAAGGCTTCGTTGATGTTGTTGTTTCTATAATCCTAATATAAGCTTCTAAAAATCGAATATTATTTCTATTAATCAAATATGGAACTATTGAAAGCCTTCTCCTACACTCCCGCCGTCCCCCCTCCTTCCCTACCTCCCTCTGCCCCTCTTTCTCTTTTTCTCTCTCTCTTTCTCTGTTGACCGTCGTAGCAAGTTTAATGTGTTTAGTCAAACCAACCAGAGAGAGAGAGAGAGAGAGAGAGAGAGAGAGAGAGAATTTATAGTTGGACGTAATGTTAACTAAAGCAGAATAATGACTTAGTTAATGTGAATGAAAATAGTAACTCAAAACTGACTGCATGCAAGAACATTTAGATCAGGTCAATGCAAAGTGTAATGGGAATAAAGGTTACCTTGATAAACTAACATACACGTTTACTCTGGGCATTGACTTGGAATTATATTTCTGAACTTGAGTTAGTACATAAAATAAATGTTTTCAAAATGTGTTTGTGTTTGAATAAGGGTAGTGTATTTGAAAGTGTAGATATTACATCTGAGACTGCAACAAAAAGTACCATAAACATGCGATTAAATCAGAAGACACACAAGTTAAGATGAAACATTTATCTTAGCATTATATGTGCTTCTTGTGATTCTTGTGGTTTATCTCTTTCCTGACAACAGACAAAATATTTTCATTGATAAAGTACGAGATATTTAATATCCTATGTAAACAAGTAAATCATTTTTAAAAATAGACACGGATAACTTTGATACATCTATAATGACATAATTCATGTTTGCGATGATTTTAGGTGTTACAAGAAAATAGCGGATATTTTAGTAGCAAAAAAAGAGTTATGAAAGAATAGATTGAGAAACATTGCAGCAAATCCCAATGTGTTAGTGGATATAGCATCCATCTGGAGAACAGAGTATTGCACAGCTTCGCGCAGAATCCACCAACCTGACAAAGTAATACTCCTTCTTTTGCATGTCACATTCTCGCGTTTTGAGTCAGCGTAAACTAGTCATTTTAATTGTTTTTTTTTGTCAGATTCAAATTTGACATTTTAAGTTTAAGGTTCATTCATTGGGAGATATATTTTTTAGAAAGTGGGATGACATGTACTCTAAGAATAAACACCAGGTTTTGACCTATTTTTCTGACCTGGCTTCAGAGTTGTAAACAAGTTTTTAGAATGATTGGTTGATTCCAAGGACATTATGGAGCTTTGTTATAAATACCTTTCTATTTTAGTTGGGTCATACGGTGTGTACGCGATTTGTTGAACGTAAATTTGTTCTGAAAGATTCTAGAAGATCATGTGACCCTATCCTTGTTTACGTAAAAACAGGTATATAAATTATGTTTCGGAGCGAACTATTTAGTAGAAGTTGGGGTGTTAGAATATTAAGTTGTATTGTTTTGAGTTATTTTAAATTACTGAAAATTATTTGAATTCGTTTGGATCAAGAGGATTAATTTGTTTATATCTGGAAAATAATTGTGCTCATTGAATTTCATAAGACCAGAACTGATTTCATCACGTGACATCGTCTTCCATCTGGGATGTTTCACTAAGATTCCAACTGGGAATTATTAGGACATTTTATTACCAGGACTTTTGCAATTTCACTAGTTTATTATATATTTTGAGTTATTTTTAGATTAATTTTGGAGTTGATTCTTAAAACCGTAAGTTTATTTTTTCTTTTCTGGAAAATATTTGTGCTCAATAAATTGTTTTTTAAGTTTTTACAAGCTTGTTATTTTCACTCTTTCGATGTTACTGTTTATTCGAGCCTAAGCACGTAACATTTGTTACTCGATCACTCTAAGTGATCCCGAATATGTGTCGGAGACATCAAATGTGAAAGGCGCTCAGTCTGTATTCTTGTGAGACGTCCATGGTCCATGGTTTAATTGGCATACAGGAGTATGATAAGTACGCATACACGGTACCTTGAAATCGTGGTTTTCAGGGTCAGCATGCTGTTGTTGCACACTCTATGAGACAACCTGGAGAGCGTTGTTGATGCTTTTCCAATCCGCTTGTTGAGCTCAGCATCTAGCGATAGGTTGTTGGTGATGGTAAATCCAAGGTACATGAAATGACTGACTACCTCAAGCTAGGAGTTGTTGATGATGATCCATAGGGGGTCCGCGTTCTGTGCCATCACATTTGTTTTATTTAGTCTGATGGTCAGCCCAAACTCGCCGCATGCTTTATTAGTCGATGTTAATTGAATCCTGTCCGTTCAGCAATAATACATTATTATCACTACTACTACTACAACAACTACTACTACTACTAATAATAATAATAATGACAGTTATTATTATTATTATTATTATTATTATTATTATTATTATTATTATTATTATTCTGCAAATATATATAGTTTAATGAATTTACATATCTTAGACATTTACAATTTAAAGATGGAATAAAAATAAAATATAATACCAATAACACTATTTTAACTTGAAAATAGGTCAAGCATTTCAACCTCAGTTAAATGTATTTCTTGTGCTTACTGTTTATACTATATATTACCCGGTGCATCGGGATCTGTTTGCAGTAATAGCAAATGGTATTAGAATATAAAATAAGCGAAATTAAATATATGTAAATTGTCACCATTGATCAATATATATGCGTAGTAATGCGTTGTGGACAGATCCCAATTTGATATAGAATTTCAACTATTGTTGGTATATGAAATTGCTTTAAACCAACACTTTAAAAGCCATGTTAACTCTAATGTGTATATGTATGTTTGGACGCATGTATGTATGTATGTATGTATGTATGTATGTATGTGTGTGTGTGTGTGTGTGTGTGTGTGTGTGTGTGTGTGCGTACGTACGTATGTATGTTTGCAGGTGCTAGCTAGGTAAACAATGAATGATGTGAATTATATTGGTGTAAAAGGTAGTTTAGAAAGCTGGTATTATTATCTATGCATTTTTTTATGCATACATGCATGTGTATACAGGTATATATGCGTGTGTATATAGATATGTAGGTAAATACCTAAGTATGTTGGTATGTAAGTAGTAAAATAAGTGGCTTGCTGGACAGGTGGATATTTTGTATGTCTGGATGTTAATATGTTCTCTTCGACCTCTCATGATTCCATGGCCTGTATGTAAGTTCTGTTTTGTTGAGATAAGAAAGCGATATTGAGCATCTATTTGATAATGCATGAATGATTTTTATCACTCTATTCTTTATGAAAACTATACATCTAAAATGTATGTTTAGCATATAGTGACATAAACAAGTTATTGTCAATTAGTAACTGATTAGCAACTGATGGAGCCAATTTAAATCTTCTTATAACGTGATTCATTACAAAGATGTTATGTGTTAATGTACCATCAAATGAAAAACAATACAGGAAAAAAGAGTGTAATATGCAAGTAACAAGTTAGATTAACATGCAAAATTAGATCAACATCATGAACGTGGTTTTTAGGTGTTGTATGTTCCACTCTATTTTTTCATATATTTATGATAGTAAATTCGGTCGAGGAAGAACCCAGCCTTAAATAATCACTTTCGTGACTTGGTAGAGGGACATAATATTATATATGAATAGGTCTGATACAGCATGTGTTCACTTAATTGCGAAATCAGTATTGTTTTTTTTTTTGTTTATATATATATATATATATATATATATATATATATATATATATATATATATATATATATAATTGTGGAGGGGGCCGGGGTGTACGTCTGTGTTTATTGCTACCAGAAGGATGGAAAGATATGGCTCATAATCCAGATTGAATACTTTCAAATTTAAGAAAATTTCTTTGTACGTAAACTGCCTGTTTCAAATGAGCGAATACAAAATAACCGCAGAGTTTGGTTTCTATTTTACAGGTGGAATGGATTTATAGTTATACGGCAGTGACTCGAAAATACATTTAACAGGTACGGTGCACTTTTACTTCCTTGTTAGCTGACTTAAGGGAGCACGATCACACGTAGTTGGCACTGTCTTGACAATTTCCCATTTATGTTCATGAAGGGAGACCATACACTTCATAGACAACAAAATCGTCAACAAGAATGAACAGCCAGCTTCTTTTTTACATCGTTTTCTCTGTCGTCCTTCATCGTGGACTAGGTAAGTATTTACCATGATGTATATCGCTACTTCTATACGTCACGCATGACTGGCCCTGAATTGACAAAAGGATTAATCAAATCAATTGTATGCACTTTTGTATTTGAGTACAAGATTATGAATCGAATAGTCGTAACACAATATCGTTACTGGCTTAGATATGTATTGAATGTTGTTGTTTAGGCATAAAACTATATTTCAGTACACCACAGACTATACATAGCGGCCAGTATAACTGTTAGAACTAAAACCTTATGAAACTCCTTGGATAATAGGGGGAGGAAACCCCTAGAAGAACCACCGGCTGATGGAAAGCTACTGGCAAGTTTTCTCACAAGATAAGTGTTGAGTAGTACTTGTATTGCTATTGGTAATAAGAGCGAAACAATACCATAATCAGATTGAATCACTGATATATATTGACATTAGCCTCCATCTTTTCAGAAAGAGCATTTACCTGGTTTGCTAATTTCTAAAGTTAATAAAGATGCTGTCGGAGTGGAAATTGTATTATATACAGTTTCTCTAACTTGTATTAAAGTAAGTTTTCATTACATTATATTGAAAGTAATGTCCAATAACAAACATTTACATTAATTGTATATGTCTGTGTAATGGAACTGTAGGCTAATTAATAAATATCGTTCTTTACGAGAAGATGCAAAAATCAATTTCCAATGTATAAAAAGGTGAGCAATTTAGATTTGGTGGGCATATGCTTTAAAGGTAAGTTTTTATATCAATAATGGAGGAGATGAGTGAGATGATTTCCACGGTTACTGTGGGGAAAGTGCGTTGTTTTGATCCAAAGTAATCGGAAAACATCATTGCATATAAAATAATAGAGTAGATTTACACAGAATAAGTTTGTTCCTCGAGTCAGAAAGCTCTCTCTGTTCATTACAGCGATTCAGTGACACATTCCGCTAGATGTAGCCGTATCTACACCACTATTTGTAACACCATTAATATGAGAGCCTTAATTTCTTCTTCTTCTTCTTCTTCTTCTTCTTTCTCTCTCTCTCTCTCTCTCTCTCTCTCTCTCTCTCTCTCTCTCTCTCTCTCTCTCTCACCATTGTCAAAGTCAATTTATAACTTATGAGTAATTCCTTTTTATAGCAATAAGAAGGTTATGATACAAGCCTTACCAGAACCCTTCCAAAGTATTTTTTACTGGGAGAATGGTGAAATGTTTGATAAAGGGTGGTATTGGGGCTTTGAGTGTGCGTATCTTTCCCTGGGAACCATTCTTAGTATATTATGTAATTGTTTAAATCCGATCTACATTCTTGCAAGTCAATTATACAGATTATTGCATGAAATTCGTTTTATAAAATACATGAACGACCTGAAAGCTCTAGCATCAAATACTTCAAAACACATCAATCTACATTTGTAACATGTGTGTTTCTAAAAGGGTCAAATTAGAAGCACTCATTTCGTTAAGTAAGTTTCTAAATCGGTGTATACAATATACGTAAATCTTATATTGGTCAAGCTCAGACCATTTACCACCTGTTCACACGTGAAAGTCATTCCAAACGAAATCACTGTTGTAGTTTTCGTTTCTTAAGGTCTGACTCTAGAAGACCATTTTCTTTTCATTGACATGGAATACAATGCCAAAGTCTTAAAATTGACATGTCCTGTCTGCTATGAATTGGCACAGTTTATGTATTATTATTGGACATACACTCTATGATTTTTAAGGCTATTTGATAGGTGATATGATTGTATAAAAATGATACATTATAGATCAAACATCATCAAAAGCGGATGTGATATTCATCATCCGTTTGTAGAAGTGCATACAATTGTAAAGATGATGTTAATGATATTAGACGGAACATTACAATTAATCTTTTTGATATGAATTCAACTTAAAAGAGTGATATCAGTCCTTCACCTTACAAATTACTGGTATTCAACATCATCCAACAGGCAATGCTTTACACAATTACCGAGAGTTAATATATTTTCAAAAGGTCCTCCAAGTCTCTCAATGTATCTAGTAAGAAATATTTATCTAAACAGCACTTGATTTGTGAAACACGTAAAATAAGCATACAACAGTTTTATAGAAAGGCAGTTGCTTCTGCCTTTACATTCGTTTTGTTTAGTATTATTTGCATCCTTTGTGTCAACAATTTTAGAATGTCTTTACAAATATATATTGTATTCAGTTTATTCCTTTCCTCTCAATATATTGCCTTTATTTCTTCTCTGTCCATGTTTAATGAACTTTGCTCTTCTTGGCTGTGTATTATTCATGTTCTTCGTGAGTACGTTCTTTATCAATATCTGTATATTGCACATGTTAATGATCACATTAACTCCATATGGCTTAGTTTAGTATCTCTAATTGATTTTTGATTGTCATCTTTACACTTCATTATAGCTTATTGGTTGTATACCATATTATTTCATCAAGTTAATAATATTGTTTTGAATCAGCTTTCGCATCTAATTGTAACAATTAATTTAAAAGCACTAATAACATAGGAACAACTACTCCACAACCACTCATGCTTAAGTTGTATTTGATATAGTTTGGACATCTGAACTTTTACTAAATGAAACACTTGTATGCTTTCTTTCATTGCGATTGAACACATCGATATTGTTTTATCTGTCGGTCAACATGATTTTCGATCTCGGAAGTCTTTAAGAGATATCATATCATGGACATTGGAGCGACCGCCAGTTCGAAATCTGCAGATGCGTTAGATGACACTTTTTGTGGATTTTGCCTATAAAGCTAGAAATGTAATCTCTTCTGCAAGTGAGTAAACATGAAACATTTATCATATCATTCATGATCCTTTTCGCGGCTTGTACCTTCGTCAACAATACAAGTTATGTGAATACCTGTGAAAACATGCCAAGAAGTATATATATATATATATATATATATATATATATATATATATATATATATATATATATATAGAGAGAGAGAGAGAGAGAGAGAGAGAGAGAGAGAGAGGAGACTAGTTGAAACTTCGTCATTGCGACAAATTTAAAAGATACAGAAAAAATATATTTTGATAGTGATGGTACGGTTTAATACAAGTTTTTACCAGTGGTTGGATTTGTGGACGATGTTATTATATCCTAAGAAACCACTCATAGTTATATCGTTATCCATTAATAACAAAATGATAATGTTACCACCAAAGACATAATCCAGTTTATATGTTTAACCTGTTGGTGTTGAATCTTTCTAACAATGTTCTCATGTGTAATATAACCTTTCTGCCCTAACAGTCAAAGCTCCATTACGATTATATCGGTGCCTAAATATTTCACTGATACTCTCTGTATTAACTATAATGATTGAAGTGTGTGTTAGAAACAGGCATACTAGATAAGTCATAATTCACTGAGTTAACCTTGCCTTACTTTCATCTTAATTTGTGGTAAACGTTAATTCTGCCAGTAGTTTTATGTGTCTCATATGTTACATTCATAAGCTATAGGTTAATGTTACCTTCCAATAGCAATAACCAAAACAACGAGTGGATTTTGATACAGACAAACGCTGTTCTATACAATCAAATAACATTTTTTATGGCTTACTACATTTACTACCACAATCATTTTATCTTTAACTCTTTTTTTCACGTATCCTGAGTAAATATCGAGGTTAAAAATAATTTGTTTTCTACAACGCCACTGATGTTATTGTAAATTATGTACGACTTTTACTAGGATTAGACAAACGTTCTACAAGCGTTATCATTTTAAATAAGGATAAACATTTAAACTGTTTAATGCAAGTAAAACGTACCACGACATTTTCATGCCATCCATAATCTCCACATCAATCTATCTGGTTTCAGTGACACTTATACGTGTTCCCTTAACTGTAGTTTTGACTACATGTTGATTATGTATTTGGTCAGTTTGAGCATTTGTTATCAATCTGAAGTCTATTACTACAGTTTAGAAACGTAATGAGATTTCTGGTTCGTTTTGAGCTCGTATATTTCTAGCGCATGTGCATGATGAACAATTAGCAGCAAATACAGCTGCATTTTCGCATTCATTACCCAATATATTGCTAATGTATTTTATTCAGAAGTGGATTTGAATCCGAACATATTTAAACATATTTGTTCTTCCTCTCGCGTTCTTTAAGCCTCGTACATTTCGTGAGAAAATTCAAATACTACACACTTTTGATCTCTCTTGAAACGATTGCGTACTAGAGTATATTCTGTTTTCACCTATGTCTGACTTTAAGTACGATGTGATCTTCATGGCATTACACTCGTATGGAAAGAAGTCTTGAAATCTCATTATATCCAGAACAATATGCAGTACGACTGGTTTAAAACACTTTGTTTGCACACAAGGTTGCTGATCATATCATTTCACACAAACCTAGATGGTGTTTAACCGAACTTTGATATCAGGTAAAATACATAAACAGATGATTAGACTTTACATTCCACATAGTGTCGTTTCCATAGTTTCTAGAAACTACACCAATTCAATTGTCTGGCACTGGAGGATTTCAGTTTATTCTGGCACAATAACAGCATAATTGGATGTCTGCCATTTTGGTTTGCTATGATTCCTTTAATTGCATGTGTTTCGTGTGTTCTAGTCCTGTAAACGTCAGGATACTATTTTGGGCAGAAAAAGAAGTGTCAAATTATGCAGATGTTGTTTTAATACATTACATTACTTGTTGATCGAAGGTATCTCAAAGAGTTAAAGGTTGTTTTCTGTACATGTGTTTTTAACGAAAACTGCTCTGAAATTAGTATTTTCTTGCAGTTGTCAACGATATATCATGAAAAGAAATTCAGGTGTTTTGTGCAAATCACATGGTTCTATCTCGATTTTAGCAATTAGAGCTAGGACAATAATGTGAAATGGGAATGAATTCATTATTGGCTATGGCAGTTCTATAATGAGTAGTGAACATAATTCCTTCTTCTCTCAGTTTAACACAATAAAAAGGTGCAAATGGCGATTGTGAAAAGAATAAAATAGTATAAATGTATGAGATTTTGGACAATATTATGTCAGATTAGTAGGTCAAACGTATTTAATTTATGTATATTTAAAGATAAAATGTGAGTTAAATTGGATAAGATTTCACATCGTTGCTATTATATTAGTCAATTTCAAAGTAAAACATGTTTTCAAACAACGTTCATTGCCAACAAATTGAACATGTCAGTGGTATATATGAATCATCTATATCCGATCACAGCTAATTGACATACAACGTTCTGTTTGGATTGATAGTATCACGAGGCATTATCTAAACTATATTTATAACTGGGTCGGCATTAACGTCATGATTATGCGAAATTGCATGTCGTTTATACATACATGCCATGCATATTTAATACATATTGTATACCTGTCCTTTGTCATATTCGTAATTGAAGGGTGTTGAGATTTGTGTATCTGTCATTCATTATGCAGTAAACAAGATACTGATTAAAATTTAATTTCAAGACCTAATCTACCTTTATTATTAACAAAACAAATACGTTCATGTAGAAAACCCTTCAGCTTTTAATTTATTACATTTGGATATATATATATATATATATATATATATATATATATATATATATATATATATATATATATATATATATATATATATATATATATATAACTAAACAAGCTGTTTCGACATGATGAAGGTAGACATGATATGTTAACGATGAATCACAGACAGATATTACAATTTCAAATCAACCTCCCCCCACCCCCAAAAAAGATAGGTGATATTTTCAATAACAACAACAGAGATATGTTCAAAATACGTTTCTGAACATTTAAACATTTGTTAAGGAGAGATAGTGGAAATGTTTGGAAATATAATGATCAAACTCTAATCTGTATGTCAGGGTCTAGCATGCCAGCGAGAATACATGTACCTATGGTTTCATTAACTAGTATGTATTTACATTTATGCTTCTTGAAATTCCTCGAAATGTACTTTTTTCTTTCTGCAAATCCAAATGACACTATCCATTTCATGGAAAATCTAATACACACGGAAATTGTACTCTATTTCGGACTTCGTTTATAGCTGACATCACGTTGTCTTTACTGCACGTAATAAATCCAGTCTAGTATATACATAAAAGCGGAATTCAGTTGGGTCAACATAAAAATAAAATCCCTTCATAGCAGATCAATGAAAAAATGCATTTGTCAATACGCGTTATTTCAATGTTTAGCAGACCAAAATGAGATTGATTAAAAACTGATGTCTAGCGCACAACGAAGTTCAAAGTCGCTAGGCCTTGCTATGTGAAAATTAATGTTGTTATGATGAATATACAGTTGTGTATTTGTTTTAAAATAAAGCAGCATACATTCAATTAATTTTTCTAGTGGTGTATTCCTTCATTATTAATCCTTAAAAAAAATGTAAATGGTAAATAATTGAAAGGTTACTGCATTTATATAGGAAGATATGAACTCCTGTTTTGGCACTAATCATGTGCAACTTGGTCGAAGAAAACAAAGTTTCTTTCCTGTTTCAAAGACATTCTGGATTGTATAATGTAGTACAGCAAGGTACTTAATACTCTTGGTCCACATCACATACACGACTATCAGAATTCATTCAATCATTCCTTACGTTTGGATATTCCGAAGAACATTTGCGATTTAGTTCTTTTGAATTTCCACTTACAGAGTTGATAAATTAATTATCTTTTTACATTATATTTAAAGTATAAGTTTTAATTCCGTTACGTTCGATCAGTACTTAGGACCGTAACATAACTGAATTATTTTCGAGGAAATACATTCACTTTAAACATTCCGTAGATATTAATTTTCATTCTCCTTAGTAACTATTTAATTTAGTCCGAGAAACCTTTAATTAAACGAAAAAGCATTCACAATACCAAGTTAGAAACTAATGTACCATTCATGTCAAAGGCTTCTATATCACTTATTGGTAAGTATTCCAGTCATATATCTGTTAAAATATTAAGGGACAGTGGAACTTCTTCACTCTGTTGTTATCATATACTTTCCCGTTATCTGATAAGTGTTCTTATAGTGGACGTTTTCTTTATTCGTGAAGAATAATGCTGCTTTGTCGTTCTACAGTATTAAACTTGGTAAAATGACCAACGATTCTCCGAGTACTGTTTTGTTACCTATTGAGGTATTTTTTCTATTGGTAGGACTAGCTGGAGATAAAGTCTCGGTTACACCTGTTTTAACTAAAAAGTGTTGTTTGGATAGTTGATCGTTTTGTTTTGAATCCATGATTTATATTCTGGTCATGAACTTATCAGAGCTTTAGCTTTTAACTTGCGTGGGAAATACCTTGATGGCAAAGTATTTGTTTAGCTAACACATTTATTGGAAAGTCTTTTGATGAAACTAATATAGTTTCTAGCATTGATCAATCATTAGGGATTTATCACAGTTACCATATTTTTTTAACGTATGGCCCATGGAAACAATTTATAACAATTGTACGAATACGAAGAGAAATTTCTTTCATAATGATGGTGACAAAACTAATCATGTTAACTTATAACTATGTCTTTGATTTCAAATATAAGATGTCATAGGCTTGTGTAGTAGCAACAATCAATCTTCATCCACTCAGTCAAGTATAAAATTGCTGTGTAACGGAAATACAAAGGAACTATGACCAGTTTGGTAAAATAGTTTTAACTCTCATAGGCATATCTCACAATTCTCTACGGTCTAAGTATTATGGTCCGGGCATAATATAACAGAAATTGAATACCTTCATTTGTGCCATCAAAATACGTGAGAGGTAGAGATAGGAATAACATTTAACTTAAATTTGGTAAAGAATGTTTTGGTAGTTATAGCCCAGTTTATTATTAAATCAGTTCAGTACCTGTCCCACACAATGAGTACTTTAACCATTTAATGCAATTTTTAACAGATACGGTTAATATAATATTCGGATGCAGAAATATTAAATAATCTGAAGTAAAAAATTCTCAAATGTGCAATCGCCGTAACTCAATGAACTAAAACATATATTATGTAAATGTGTTTCGTCGTTTTCAGATGTTCAAACGTTATTACACATAGTACATCATGTTTGAAAAATACATCAAGTTTTTGTATATAATGCTTTCTTAGAAACAGGTCATGCCAAAATATGTAGTTACTAAATATCAACAGTGTCCCATAAAATCCAAACGGATTCACCTCCATCGGGAAGAAGAGACGTTTGCAAGGACAAAACTAGAATTATAACATACTTCGGACAGTTTGACATTTTGGAACGAATTCTGGTAAATGCCAGTTACGGAAAGAGAACAAAAAGACTTGGCATTTGCAACTCCATATGGGCTTCATTAGTATAAATTGATGCCCCTTCCAACTTTTAATGAATACTGAACATTTACTTTAGATAATTGTGATGTGCACTTTGATGACGTTATCATTTACAAAAATCCCTGGAGATATCTTACATAGATCATGTGGATTTTCTTTGATAAACTTATTGATATAAATCTGACATATAACGTAGGTAAACGTGTACCTCGCTATTTCAACTGTTAAGACTTATTGTCGGACAAGGTCAAGTTGAACATGTATAATTTATGGATAAGGCTATCTTTGCATGCTCACTGTTTACTTCCAAAAGAGCAACATATGCGAGTTTTACTTACCCGAGCTTAATCATGTTATTTTATAGATTATAATTTAATTTCAAGACTTAACACTTTTTAACACTGTGTCATTATACCAAGGTTTTTATTAAAATGCTGTTGCGACCTAACTCAAGTCGGATGTATTTAGAGAGATGTGGTAAGCAAATATTTCACTCCCGTTAAATATCCTTCTACGGGAACTATAATAAAAGTTTATAATGTTGAGTTCCGATAATTCGGAGGAAGTATAGCAATTACAAAAATGTCACTGAGTTTGGACTAAAACACTGCTTTGGATTATTGGGAACTGCATTCAAAGACCGTCTGGCTTTTATCATTCTAGCACTTCATGATATTAATGACGTATGTCACCACATGAGATTCAGATTATTGGTTTTCGGTCAGAACAGTCCATAGTTTAAGATATGTAAAATAACGTTTTGAATACTTTGGTATTTACTTCAGAACGAAGCAAATATCTTTTGAATATTTAGGTTGTATACTATGACAAAATAACTATTTGTTACCTTTTAATTACATTATTGGCTTCGCTTCTTTCCTTGTTACTTATTCTTACCTATAATATTCCAATGATCCAATGAAGAATGTGTTTTTCTGAATTATTTCTGATCAAGATGTCAGTGAAACGAACAAATTATAATAGTAATAATTTATACTAGAAGAAAAAATCATATAACTACGACTACGATGACGACGACAACAACCACAATAGAGAAGACACCGATAGATACTACTACCAGTACTAATAATTAAAATATAACTACTTGTTAACAATTGAATAAACGGACTTTGTATTATAAATGCCCTTTTTCATTTTCAGCTTGGTATTATTGATTCTTTGCCATGTTGTAAATATTGTAATATTTATCAGCGTAACATAATGCGTAATAATTACAGACAAAATGTTTAAAATGCGTTTATACAAATTAGAAAATAACAATTTATTTTACAAAGAGCGTTAGTATCGATATGTTTAACCCACATGTTGTCATGTGTTCTCAAAGCACACAACCAAACATTGTGCACATGAAATTGAAGTTGGTAGAGTTATTAGTAAATATTCTGACATTGTTGCAAAGAACAGTTTAACATGCATTGGTTATGACGGTATTATACATATACTGTATATCTAAATGAATGTATGGATTGTAATGGATAGATTTAAAAAATAAAGACAGTCCTATCCACAATCGTTTTTAATAAAAGGTATATTTGTTTACCTTTAAGGCACGGTGAATTTTGCTCTACGTAAGTCTGCAAACCAATCAACAACAAATGATTATAATGGTTTCAACTGGACGGCTGATAAGGCTGTGGATGGGAATTCCAGTGGAAGCGATCCAAATCATTCCATGACATGTAGCTCAACCATACACACAGGCAACGTGATGTTAAACCACACCTGGGAAGTTGACATTGGCTTCCAGTTCATTGTAAAGACGATCACGGTATACGGAAGATCTGATGGTATAGTAACACCACACATACAGATTTATTTTGTTCTCAATATACATATTGCATAATAGTAATGACTGATAAAGTAGCATGCAGTCATAATACTCATTTCATGAAAGGTCGGATATTTCCTGGAGGTGTTGATTTGTCTTGCTGCTGCCAAATATATACATGGATACATGCTTTTTTATGATGCCTCCAGTAACCTCTTTCAATAAACTGACCATCCGATTAAGTAATATCTGTATCTAGAGAGCTACAACTGATCGAATTGTGTGATTATGTTATGTCAAAATGACAGTGTAAATCATTTGATTTCTGCCATCGTTTGTTAATGATTGACCTTATACAATAATGATAATATGTTGCGAAGACGGTTTGTGTATATATTTATCGCATTTGGCATTAAAAATACAGCCTTACTGTGGTTCAAGATCTACTTAGTTAGCAGGACACAAATTATATATGAAAATGGAATACACTCCATACCAGTTGATGTATGTTGTGTTGATCCACAGCGGTCAGTTCGTGGACCTGTTCACTTCGTTATATTCACTCACCTGGTCTCAAGTGTAATATATTATCATTCAGTGTCTTACCAATTGTACGCTGATGACACTCAAATATACAAGTCTAGCCACCTTACTGAAGTTGATACAACCATCCAAAGTGTAGGGTGGAGCATGTCTGAAGTCAAAACATGGATGACATGTAAGACGCTGTAGATGAATGATGATAAACCTGAGGCCATCCACAATGATTTTCGCATTTAAGTCCATAACCTCAAACAATAAATATCAGCAATACCAACATTATATTTACATAGTCATTACGAGAATATGGGTTACTCTGGACAGTACTTTCACAATGCACCAACATGTCATGAACATATGCTAGGCTGCCTATCTTGAGCTGAAACGCACCCGCTCTGTTCGCAAATCTCTTTCCGTTGATGCTGCTAAAACATTTGTGGGTTGATTAGTACTTACAAGACTAGACTATGGTCATTCAATTCTGTCCGGTTTGTCTAATATCAACTCCAGAAACGTCCGAAAGTTCAAGACACAGCTGCTCAAATCATCCTTAGAGTAACAGGATCAGAGCACACCTCCCCGCTGCTACGTACATTATACTGGCTCTCCATTCGATCCAGAATCAAACATAAAAGTTTGCTTCCTGTGTTACGTTTCACTGACGGACTCCAGTTTAATATACCTATCTGGCCTCACCCACGTGTGCACACCAGCAAGATGCGTATGATCGTCATCTGACAATCGTATACTCATTATTCCCACATTGAAAATATAGTCTTTTTTGCATATCAGAATCCGCAAAGTGAACAGAATCGCCGATTAAAATTAGACACAAATACAAAGTTATCTCCTTCAAGAGTGCTACTCATCTTTTTCGATTGCAGGAACAAAATGACCTTATAATATTTTTCTTACCTTAAATATTTTAAGCATGTTTCTTGTTTTCTAATTGCATGGTGTTTGTTTTTGGTTTTGTTTTCTGTTGTTACATCATTATAGTTTGTCGTAAAGGGTTTCATCATCATCATCATCATCATCATCATCATCATCATCATCATCATCATCATCATCATCATCATCATCATCAGTTTCTTGACCTAGTGCAGTCGCTGAGGCACTGTGCTGAAGAACATCTGACCAGTTCCCTCCACTTGTCTAGATCATGTGCTAATGCCTGTGTCTCCGCAAAACATTTCCTGGTCCATTCTGTGATGTTTCCAGTCTACTTTTTATCTGTCTACCTTTACTTCTACCACCTTGGACGCTGCCATGTTGTTGCGGATATACTGTTGGCTCAAGTAACATCGCCATACCATTTCAGCTTTCTCTATTTTACAGTGGTGAGGATGTCTTTTTAATGATCTATTGTGTGCCTGATGGCGTTACGCACGTCTTCATATGTGATGTGTTCTATATAAAAGATGATAAAGATGGTTCAATAGTATCGAATTGCAAGTGCCTGGTTTCTTCGTTGTAATTCTGCTCTCAGGGTCCTGGCCTCACATGAATACAAACGGATTGAAATGACTCCATAGTCTGATGTTAGTTTTCAGACATATAATTTTGTCTCGACAGATGGGTCTTAGCTTTAACATTTCTGCCGTTGTGTGCTGCTCTTGACAATCTGTATGCTCTCAATCCCTCTTCGTTGCTAACGGAACCAAGATATTTGAACTGGGCCACGGTTTCCAGTACCTGTCTTCTGACGATCATCTTGGCTGAGAGATGTTTGGCACTATTTGTCATCAGCTTTGTCTTCTCGGCGCTTATCTCCATATCAAATCTGGAGGATATTTCATCCATGTTCTTAACTAAGGTGATAAACTCGTTTTGATAGCCTGACAATCCATCAATATCGTCTTCAATGCGGAGGTTGGTGATGTCACACCCTCCAATGCCGACTGTCCCACAGTAGTTTCACAGGGCTTCGCTCATGACGCGCTTTAAGGAGATGTTGAAAAACGAGGGTGAGAGGAGACAGCCTTGACGTTTCCCAATCGGCGTCTGGAATCAGGCCACCGCATAATCTTGAGCAATTACTGCAAGTGTAGTCTTGGCGAACAGCTGCTTGATGATATAGGTTCCTTTTGACCCTAGTTGTACTTCTTCATTGTGGCTTCCCATGTGTCATGCCACGTTCTGTCAAAAGCCTTTTTTAAATCTATGAACACATGATAGATGTATTATTGATGTTTCGAGACCTATTCACTTCGTAACCCTGCTTGTTCTGCAGCGATTATTTCTTCTGCTTGTTGTTTCAGTCTGTTCAAGCTGATCTTCAGCATCACCTTACTAGCAATGAAAATCAAACGGATAGCTCTGTCAGTTTTGCACAGCTTTATTTAGGGAGTGTCATAATCAGTGACTGGGTTCGCTTTGTTGGTCATTCTCCTGTCTGCTAGATCTTGTTGCAGAGTTTTGTTAGTAGCTCCATCACTGATTCCCCCTCCCCATTCTTGATAAAATCAGCTGGGATGTAGTATGCTACAGTTGTCTTTCCATTCTTCAGTGCTTTAATTGCTGACTCCATCTTTTCATTGAGAATGGGTAAATCATCATTATTTGTGGAGTTTTGGTCTTCAAGCACTTATGGGTCTCCAGTGGACGGATGATTATAGAGTTCGTTACAATACGCATTCCGTCTTTCCTCAATGCTACTTGTTTCTGTGAGACATTTTCCATTTTCGTCTTCAATGGTACTGACTCTTTATACGTTTTGTAAGGTTATACAAATCAAACCTAAAACCTAGATTTCAGACTAAAAGATACTATTAAATAAATTTACTCAAATATCATAACATTAAAAATATACCTTCGCATGACGTTGTGTTTAGACATCTTTTGCAACGAAAACATTGTCTGTTATCTCATACTCATATTCAAGTTTCATAAGGTCGTACCCTCTCACGTCTCTGTTGATGAAGATTCAGAAATGACATTTCAACGGATCTAAGTTTCTCCTTATAAAAGACCCAAATTCAGCACTATTATATGTATATATTGCACACTAATCGAAGAAACTTATAAAAGGTTAAAACTTGTAAGGAGCAAGATTTGTTGCGTTGATTCAAACACTTATGAACAGTATGTATGTTAATTTGTATGGTAATTTGTAGGAATTATCAGGTGCTGACCGTGTTACACACTGTGTACAAATACGTGGCCAGTTGAATTTTAAGATAACGTAATAACAACTGGATTGGTTCGCCAGACCTTCAGTAATATAATATACAAAATAAATAACACAACTAACTGTATGACTGACGAAAATAGAAAGTAAGAGGAGATGTGGGGTGAAACCCCTGACAAATGTACCTACCTGTCCTGTCGATTTCTAGTAATATCGCTACGATGTAGCAGTGAGGCAGTTTATAGTGATGTCAAGCACT
>JARLTB010000203.1:23985000-24292500 GCA_030141615.1 Unio pictorum
TCTCCTCGTGATAAATGTTGACCAAGGAAGAAAACGGGGTGTAAACGACACAACTTAAGTAGAAAATAACTCTTCACACGCAGCGAGAAGTCTGCAGAGATGTATTTGGGACATCTTCAGACGCATTGACAATTATACGTATCAACCTGTCCGCCCAAAGAAGAGAGGCGAAACAGCCAGCAAGTCGGGGAGAAAGGAAAACGAGAGAAAATAAGGAGGGAATGGACGAATTGGAGAGAATCATCGCTAAGCAGGCTATGCAATCGCACTCGGCAACATTTATGACGGTTCACTCGATCGTATAATGAGAAATAAATCATGAATGTAAACAGATTTATTATTCTTTAATGTATTTGTTATATAAATTTAATTGTGCTTTAAAGGGTTTGAAGACAGATTTATTCTAAAAAAGAAGTGTATCCTTCTAATGAATCGTATTGATTTTTCAGTGTTTATAATTGATTAAATGTTGACACTTTTGTGTACGGGGGCTTGAGTCATTATGTTATATGTATCGCCTCAGATTCCTACATATTCCACCTGTGCGCTTAATTGAACGGGGCGAATTATATCGACGGCGGTCATCTCCTAGATACAGAGTACAGAAGGAGGTGAGACATATAATAACATTAAATGCGCCTCCCGGAATCAATGTTCCAGATCGTTCAAATTGCAAAGGTTGGTTAAACCAAGGTTACTATAGTTAGATTACATTCAATTTGCACTGTGTGGGACAGGTACAGCCCAGTTAAATCAATACATAAAATTGTTATCTCTATCAGCGTACTCTTTTAACACATTTATATGACAAAGTTGTTTATGTGTCCACCTTATCGGAGTGGTAATAGTATCCTTGTTTTTACTTACATATTTTTCGAATTTTATCAAGACCACGTGTAGGTATGACTTTAAATATACATATATAGCTCGTATAACGAGACAGATGTAAATGCCTGGGTTTTTTTTTTTGTTTTTTTTTTGTGTTTATATCGTTCATAAATCGACTTACCAAAGTAAAGCCATGTATATTATGATTTTATCGTTCACGTAACGATTTAGCAATGTAAAGGTGAAATTATAAGTTTATGAATTTATCGTTCACATAACGAAACTGCAATCTAAATATGAAATTATGAATTTATGAATTTATCGTTCAAATAACGAAAATGCGATGTAAATATGAAATTATGAATTTACGAATGTATCGTTCAAGTAACGAAGTTGATACATAAATGAGAAATATTTGCTCAAATGGTAATATGAATATATGGAACATGTATTTTATAACTATCGTGCCTTCCATTTGACGTCCACGACGTATCTGCGGTTCCACCCGCTCTAGTAAATGATGGCGGAACCGCCACGCATGGTCCATTCCCCTCTGTCTGCTTGAAGGATCCCTCGAGAGCGCTTACATTGAACACAGACCCGATGGTCGCGAAGCCTTGGTATACTCTTCAGAGCCAACGTCACCAGACACAGCGTATACGTCACAAGAAACCACACAGTTGTGCGACCTCACATCACCCAATTATATATAATACATATATATATAACGCAGCATACACAAAGGCCGCATACACAAAGAACCATACGCTGGCACCAATCACGGTCACAATGAGTCACCCACGGTCAGCTAAAATTAACACAATCACACCGTGTAATACATATAACACGGTTAAGTACTTCTATATCCATATAGGTTGCGTATGCGCCCACATGAATTAGTTATCCATGTACATTAAACGTTCAATGCATGCAGCGTATAATTAAACTCAATTTGTCTGTTTAGTTACAAGGAAAAAAAACTCGCAGCAGACTATAGTATTACTAACATAATGGCATACCCTAGGTATTTACTCTGTAGAATTTAGAATAAATACTAAAAAATCTGATATATGAAATAATTATTTGATATAAAACGAATAGCGATAAGAATATATTCTTAAGTCTATTTAACCTCTTTAGCTGAATAGTTTTTCTTCCTTAAAGCGAGAAGCTTTCTGACGAGATGTAATGTGTTGTTTACTGAGGATTTGCTCAATCAGATACCATAGCTGTGACCGATATGCGCAGCTAAGAACTTAGACGCTTAAACTGTAGGCAATTCGCTCAAGCAGCATGAATTGAGTTTCGGTCACTAGTTCAAATAGCTAATAATTAATAAACCACCCTCGGTGACGCTGTACGCGGCAGCGAAACCAGATTGCACTTTTGACCACATATACATATTGATACATGTCATACACAATTTCGTGACAGCTTTGTTTAAAATGTTGAGGTATAGGTTAGAGCGACATATCTATATTACCAGCTGAAAATGTTTTTTCCTTTAGTTCTGTTATAGTTTAATTTCATTCATGAGTGAGTATACTGAAAATTAGTTCTTGCTACTTCATTAGCGTTTAATCAGACACAATGTCACTACGATTCATTTCTGAATCTTCGGTTGAAAAGAATTTCTCTTTTAATAGTATCATTAGTAAAAGTCAGGATGTTCGATGATTATTTCAAAAGAATTAACACAATGAATCGTGCATTTATACTTTGCCAGTAAAAAACTTATCATGACCAGTACAATCCCTATATTCTATGTATCATACCAACAAGACTAAATTATTTTCGTTAGCGTTTGATGAATTCTTTCCAAAGCGCATTGCCCCTCTGTGTGATATGACAAAGACTTCAACTGCTGAATGCCTAATTTAGTCAAATATATGATAGAAACGTCCAGACATAAACTAAAGGTAATTACGCTTCAATTATAATAGAAAGAATGTTGATGCTTGCATTTGGTAGTATATCATAATAAAATATGTAAAAGGTATTGCAATAGTTTAGAAATTTAAAAGCACATTTTAAAGTCCTAATTTCTATACGTGAGCATTTAATGACATTTCGAGAAAAAAATAGAACCCATAAAGACACGAATCAGCTATCCATAAACAACAGTAAAGCTAATATAGTAATGTCCCTAGAAGAGAGTAATTTGCAAAGCCGGATCATAATGATATGTATCGCCTGGAAAATGTAATACTGTATAAACCAAAACTTGAAAATCACATTTTCTATACGATAATTTTATGAATGAATAGATGCAACATCCGTGGTGGGTCATTTATTGGTCATTAAGTTTTATCACAAACTCTTGAAACATTGTTACCGGTTAAAAGTTCTAATGCTTGTTTATAAACACTGTAGTCCTTGTCACACGTCTCAAATGAAAGGAAAACGTAATCAACATTTATCAAAGGCTCCTCTGGAATATATTCCATTTGAAGAAACATTGTAGCAGAATAATTATAGAGTGTGTAGGTTTCTTACATAAGACCAATCCAGGCAGTCAATACATGTTGATCAAATTGTGTCATCCACATGATCTCCATTGATAATTCCTTTGATGATTATTAAGAATGCAAACTATTTTAAAACCGTTAAGAACGTTATGTCTACACTTTGGGTCTTCCTAAATCTGTCTAGTCTGATCAAAGGTCAATTTAATGTGTCAACTAGCATTATATATCAGCATTGAGTACTTGGTACGATAGTCAACGGTTATAGTACGACATAACAACAGTAATGATGCAGACTAATACAAATGACTCTGCAATTTTAGGAATACCAGCAATCTAAAGCAATGTTCAGAAGTTAAAAAAATGTAGACGTAAGAAAATACGTTCCTCGCCAACAACTAATTTAACATTCCAATACGTGCAGTCATGCTTCTTTTGAATTTCTGGAATACATGAATATCAAAAGGTGCTGAACTAGGGAATAATGATAAGACCCTTCGATTCCAAGATACATTGGGGAAAATACAGTGATGTTTAAATCATATTTTTAATAAAATATTATCAAAATGCTCTGAAGAAGGAGAGACATATTGTGAGCTTAGGTTTGTGAATTTAAACGAGTATGAACTGTGCATGTTTACCTTAAATTAGACATATCTTTTACATTCAGAATTGACAAGATGACATAAAGAATTTCAGCACTTATTATTTCAATATTGTTAAATGCCTATTATTTATTAGCATGCATAAGTGGAACTTATGGATCGGGTTGCAATATCAGTTACTTGCTGACAGAGGAAAGGTGTACGTAAGGTTGTATGTGAGGATGGTATGGTGATATATGCAAGTTAAGTACGTCAGTTTAAAGAACTATACAGATTTATCGTTCAAGTCGAACATGCATTAAAACGAAAATTAATACCTATATCGTGACATCGTTATACAATCATTATGAATTAAACTCATAACGGCTTCTCCAACAAAATAATACTAGAAATACATTATTGATGTATACACCCAGTTTCATTCAAAAGCACAAACCGCATCAGGAAATGTAGTTTTGATGGACATTATTTCAATATATCATAATTGTCGAAATCATAAGGTTTGGATTTATAAACATCTGAATGGTAATACTAACAATGAAATCAATATTTGCCGAAAGTTTTATTTTGAACATTACATTAGTAAGACTGTCATGGACTTTGAACAATTGTAATGAATATAGATTTTTTGCAAGATTAAATGTGTGCATGATAACTTATCAAGACCAATATCCTTTCATTAAAACATTATTTTCCTAACAATAGAGTGAACCTTTATATGATTCTGATTCGATGATAGAGTCTCGCTGCTGAAAAATAGAAAAAGTGTGACGTCTTTTAGAAGAGATTAAATTAGTTTGCGTTGTAAAAAAATATATGCATGATGTATCAGAGAATCAGTAGCGAAATGATAATATTGAAGGAGTATAACATATTTTTATGAATGAATATATAGCGACTAAAATATCGTATATATATATATATATATATATATATATATATATATATATATATATATATATATATGTATATATATATGTTTGTGTGTGTGTGTGTGTGTCTGTGTGTGTGTTTGTGTGTGTATTTATACTAGAATGTAAATACCACCTTGCAGAAGTATGAAACATTTAACAATATTTTAATATTTTACTTCGTTGTTTTACTAGAATGTAATTAACCCCTCTATATATAAATTACTGGTTCAGGAAGCGGACCTATATTAATCTATTATTATTGTAATAAATTACAGTAATATGAAGTGATCCAAAATGTATTGCTCTTTAAGTTACATTAAAGTCATAACGAATGAAAAGTATAAATTAAACAAATGGAAAAATACTGTTCGCCATAAATTCTTACATTTCAAGATGTCGTCTTCAGAAGTACTTCAAAATATTTTGCAACAGTTCCACTATAAAATGAATGTCTCATAATGAGCATTTTCTTTTTTTACTCACCGTATCCAATCAAATGATTTCCTCTCGATTTGTATCTACGTACAATATAAAACACATATGCATATTTACACGAAGTGATGATAAGTATGAAATCGGAACGAATCGGATTGTTCAGCTCTCTCCTTATATATGCCTTTGACGGCAACTTTGCTTCACATTTTACATCACACTTCTGACCTTACAACCTTTTTTGTACCGAGAACGTTTCTTAATGTGATCTAGACCAAAGAATGAGAACATAAATAATTCTCTTAGATCCAGTTAAACCTCGTCAACCAATTAGAAACGAACCCATAGCGACATTAAATCTTATTAGGGCAGCAGTTATTACTATTTGTCAATATGCGTTGAGCATCTACCAGACTCGACCAGACACAGGCCGCGTATGCAAAATGGAAATAAATATATTCTATACAAATTACAAGCATGAATACAAGTTACAGAGCTTAAATACAATCATGAACTAGAGAAAAATAATTATATATTATATATATATATATATATATATATATATATATATATATATATATATATCACTGGTACTTGCATGTGTCAAATATTTGTGTTTCTTGGGGCTTCACATCTATTGCATGTTGCAAACAAAAAATCCACCAAGAATGCCATTTATGTTTCTGTATAGTTTGTTCATACTCTTTTTTGTATTTAATTAATATATTGTAATACTATATACTGCGTAATATGATTGAATAGCAGTGTGTTTGCGTTTCTTTCTTGAAGAATGTGAAGTTGGAACCTACGGATTTAACTGCAATGAAACATGTGGTTATTGTTTAAAAGGAAACACCAGTTGCTCAAAGATCAGTGGTCAGTGCAATGGTGGCTGTCAAACTGGGTGGAAGGGTCAAACATGCAAATCAGGTACTAAAATTATATTCTGAATATATATGTTGAAAGTTTACATCCAATATTACGTCTCTCGTCTTTGAAGTTGCATTTATAACTAAGTGTTAAGGAATTATTTGGTTGGTAACTGTGCGTTGATCAGTTTTTACATTTATTTTATTAAAGTATATCCTGCATAATACATCAATATTACATGAAGCATTCTCGTGTGAAGTTTGTATGGAGATTTTTTTGTCTTATATAATCCTAGAATATCTTCAACATTTAATGCAATGCAAAGGTTCAGATAATAATAAAAGGTTATATATGTTAACATTTATATTTCATCCTATAATTTGTATAAGTTTTTAAAGTATCTGTTTGTCTTCACTTTATTATTTGTATTATAAATGTATATTTGCTTTTGAGCAGGCTAGTCCCTAAATTTCTTCTGATTTGCATTTCTCTATATGTTCATTTTATAAATTACCTTCTAAACCGCATGATGTAGCAAGCATTGTGCTGACGTGCGTTAAACCATATACATACATACATGCATGCATAAATGCATGCACGCACATACTAAGCACACACACACACACACACACACACACACATACATACACACATACATACTTCCAAAATAACAGAAATAACAAAATCGACGAATTTTGTACATATTAATTAAATTATCAAAGTTATAAATGAAAATGTGATAGTAAGTTTCAGTAATGTGAAGTGGATGCAAACTATATTCCTGTTGAGATTCTATAAAAAGTTCTAATGAATGAAACGTTTAATTCCAAAACTCGAAAAATACTGTTATATTTCAAGATGTCATCGTCCAGAACTACTTCAAACAATTTAAAACAGTTCCGGAATAAAATGAATGTCCAATAATGAGTATTTTCTATTTTCACGGACCGTTGCCAAACAAATCTTTTCTTCTCGAGTAATATCTAATTACAATAAAGAAACGTTTGCTGACTTACACGAAATGAGATCCAAAATCGGAATGAATCGGATTGTTGAGCTCTCTCCTTATATGCACCTTAGAAGTCGACCATATTTAATTATTTACATCATATGACGGATCTAACAATTTGTTTTGTCCAGTAAACGCCTATTCCTGTGGCTGTGTCCAAACAATGAGAAGATATATAATTCTGTTCGATCCATCTAAACCTCATCAACCAACGAAAAATGAATTCATCGCGACATCAAATCTTACTATTAGGGCAGTTACTAATAACTGTCAATAACGCATGTATCATTAACCAGACATAGGTCGCGTAGGCAAAATAAAACTAAATATATGATGTCAATTTAGAAGCATACTACAAAAATCATATATACATTTACACGGTCAAAACAAATATTATGTCTCAGGAATATAAATATAGAAACATATATATGATACCAATTGATTTAAATTAATTTAAAATTTAATGCATAATCATGTCATTCTCCTCCATTGTAAATGTAGGTATATGCAAAACATTTGACAATATTAAGCCAAATGTTTAATATGGAGGGGATCAGTAATTATTGCAAGCGTAAAAGCCCGTTTTCATTTATATATACTAGGATGCAAAGACACATTGAGAAATTATCAATCATCATATTTTTTTGAATATCTTATTTTGTTGTTTCATAAAATGTGAATACAATCTCCGTTATATATATATATATATATATATATATATATATATATATATATATATATGAGCACACCTCACCACTGTTCTGTTCACTACACTGGCTTTCAATTCGATACAGAATCAAACACGAAATCTGTTTTCTGTGCTATGTTTCACTGACAGACTCCAGTCTAACATACCTAACTGGCCTCACCCATGTGTATATACTAGCAAGATACTTACGCTCTTCTTATGACATTCGTATACCCATTGTTCCCATTGTGAACACGAATTCAAATGGAAAACGTCCAGGGTCCGGCGATGTGGAACGAATCGCTAATTGACATTAGACACAAAGACATAGTGGTCCAATTTAAGAGTGCGTTTAAAACTCACCTTTTTCGACAGCAGGGTTAAACTTACAGATCTAAACATGTTTTGTATCTTACATGTTTTTATATTTTCCAATTTTGTTGCTTCTGTCATTTCTTTTTCTGCAGTGTAGTCATATCATTATAGACGGTGTAAAGCGCTTAGAGCTTCAAAAAATTAGTCGCTATACAAAGTAATAATTATTATTATTATTATTATTATTATTATTATTATTATTATTATTATTATTATAATAATAGATAGATAGATAGATAGATAGATAGATAGATAGATAGATAGATAGATAGATAGATAGATAGATAGATAGATAGATAGATAGATAGATAGATAGATAGATACAAAGATAGATAGATAGATACATAGATAGATAGATAGATAGATAGATAGATAGATAGATAGATAGATAGATAGATAGATAGATAGATAGATAGATATTACTGGTGGTGAAAAGGATCCAGTAGTTGTCGACTTTAAATTCGTTGCATGTTGCAAACACAAACTTTACATAGAATGTCATTTTTGTTTCTGTACAGTTTGTGCACACCTTTCCTTGTATTTCATTATTGAATTTTATAAGATATAATGCGTATTGTGATTGGATAACAATATGATTACGTTTGTTTTTTTAAGAATGCGAAGCTGGAACTTACGGATTTCATTGCAATCAGACATGTGGTTACTGTGTAAATGGAAACACCAGTTGCTCAATGATCAGCTGTCAGTGCAGTGGTGGCTGTCAAACTGGGTGGAGGGGTGAAACATGTAAATCCGGTACTAATATTATATTCTCAATATATATGTTGAAAGTTTACATCTAATATTATGTCTCTCGTCTTTGAAGTGGTAAATATAATCACGTGTTAAATAACTATTTAGTTCGTAACTGTGCGTTGATCTGTTTTTATATTATTTTATTAAAGTATTTCATGCATGCTTCATCAATATTACATAGAGCATTTTCATGTGAAGTTTGCATGGATATTATATCATACATAATAATATACTATCTTCAACATTATTATGCAATGCATTTTTTATACAAAGGTTCAGATATTATTAAAGGTATGTTTTATAGTTCATCCTACATTTTTTACAGGTTTTTAACGTATCTGACTTTCGTCACTTTATTAATTCTACTAGAAATGTATATTTTTTTTGCAAGCTAGTCCCAACAATTTTTCTGATATGCATTTCTCATTATGTACAGTTTTGAAATTACCTACTAAACCGCATGGTATAGCAATCATTGTGTTGACATTCTTTAAACCACATACATATATACATACATTCATACATACATACATACATACATACATACATACATACATACATACATACATACATGCATGCATGCATGCATGCATGCATGCATACATACATACATACATACATACATACATACATACATACATACATACATACATACATACATACATACATACATACATACATACATACATAAATGCATGCATACATACATACATAAATGTACATACATACATACATACAGACACATACACACAAACTCCACGCACACATGTATGCATACATACATACATACATACATACATACATACATACATACATACATACATACATACATACATACATACATACATACATGCATGCATGCATGCATACATTCATACATACATACATACATACATGCATGCATGCATACATACATACATACATACATACATACATACATACATACATACATACATACATACATACATACATACATACATACATACATACATACATACATACATACATACATATTATTGTTACATTTCAAGATGTTGTCACTCAAAACAAGTTCAAAAAATTTACAACAGTTCAAGAATAAGTGAATGCCCAATAAAAAGTATTTTCTTTTTTTCAATGACCCTTTCCAAAAACAAATCTTTTCCTCTCGTGTAATATCTAGGTACAATACTAACAATATGCATGCATGCATACATACATACATACAGACACATACACACACACTCCACACACACATGTATGCATACATATATACATACATATATACACACACACACACACACACACACACACACACACACACACACACACACATACATACATACATACATACATACATACATACATACATACATACATACATACATACATACATACATACATACATACATACATACATACATACATATTATTGTTTCATTTCAAGATGTCGTCGCTCAAAACAAGTTTAAAAAATGTATATATCAACTGATTAAGATTTAAGTTAGAAATCATGCATAATCATGTCATTTTTAGTCACTGTAAATATATTCATGTACAAAACATTCGATAATATCAAGCAGTTTTGTTTAAATATGGAAGCGGTCACCAATAGTTGTATGTGTAAAAGCTCGTTTCCATTTATATATACTAGGATACAAAGAAACATTGAGAAATTATGAATATTGTTTTTATCTATTTTGTAAATCTGACTGTGTTGTATATATATATTACTGGTGGTGGAATGGGTCCAATTTTTGTGTTTTCTTGGTCTTTAAATTCTTCTCATCTTGCAAGCACACAATCCATTAAGAACGTCATTTATTTTTCTAAACAGTTTGTTCGTACTCTTTTCTTTTGTATTTAATTATTAAATTGTATATGAAAAAATGTGTAATGTGATTTGATAACAATATGTTTACGTTTCTTTCTTGAAGAATGTGAAGTAGGAACCTACGGATTTAACTGCAATTAAAAAACATGTGGTTACTGTTTAAATGGAAACAACAGTTGCTCAAAGATCATTGGTCATTGCAGTGGCGGCTGTCAAACTGGGTGGAAGGGTGAAACATGTAAATCAGGTGCTAATATTATATTCTGAATATATATGTTAAAAGTTTATCTCCAATTTTACATATGTCGTATTTGAATTAGTAAATATAACAATGTGTTCAAGAATGAATTAGTTCGTAACTGTGCGCTGATCTGTTTTTATATTATTTTATTAAAGTATTTCATGAATACTCCTTCAATATTATGTAAAGCATTCTGATGTGATGTTTGTATGGAGATTGTATTATCTTATATAATCCTAGAATATCTTCAACATTTTAATCCAATGCATTTTATTTAAAAAAAGGTTCAGATAATATTAAAGGTATATTTATATTTCATAATATAATCTGTACAGGTTTTCAACTTTTCTGACTTTCGTCTCTTTATTATTTGTAATAGAATTGTTTATTTGTTTTTGAGCAGGTTAGTCCCAACATTTCTTCTGATTTGCATTTATATATATGTACAATTTGGAAATTACCTTCTAAACAGCATTATATAGCAAGCATTGTGATGACGTTAAACCACTTACATACAAATATACATACATATTGTTAAGTCTCGATGCTCACAAAGTAACAGAAGGAACAAGACCAACAAATTATGTAAAACTTATAAATTAATTTAATTATTACTGTTATAAATGCAATTGTTAAAGAAAATTACAGTAATATGAAGCGGATCCAAAATATATTGCCTTTAAAATTCAATGAAAGTGCTAATGAATGAAAAGTATAAACGCAAAAATGGAAATGTACTGGTCGCCTGGAATTGTCACATTTCATGATGTCGTCGTTCAGAACTACTTAAAACGTTTTACAACAGTTCCAGAATAAAATGAATGTCCAATAATGAGCATTTTCTTTCTTCGCTAAAACTTGTCAAACAAATGTTTTCGTCTCGAATAATATAAAAGTTCAATATAAAACACGTGTGCAGACATACACGAAGTGATCATGTCTACAAAATCGTTATACATCGGATTGTTCAGCTCTCTCATTATATACGCATTATATTGCGACTATATTTCATTATTTACATCACTTTATGGACCTTACCATTGGTCCCGAGAACGCCTATTAATGTGACCTAGCGAACACAATGAGAAAGTTACAGAACTCTGTTAGATGTATCAAAGTGTCATGAACCAATGAGAATTGAATCCATAGCGACATGAAATCTTATTATTAGGGCAGTTATTAATAATTGTCATTTCTGGTTTAGAATCTACCAGACTGAGGTCACGTACGCAAAATGTAACATAATATATTATGTGCAGTTTACAAGCATGAATACAAATTACAAAGGTTAAATACAATCATGAGCTAGAGTAACAGAAATATATATTTACATTCAAACGGTCCAAACAAATGTTTTTTTCCTCTGGAATATAAATATGCACATATGTATAATGTAGATACATATACATTATATCAATTGATTTAAATTTAATTTAAAATTAATTCATACTTATGTCCTTCCCATTAAGTGTGAATGTAGTCATATGCAAAACATTTAACAATATCAAGCTATCACATATTTTAAGAACATGAAAATCAACGGTCAGAAAGAGGAGTCAACATAATATAGAATGAAAGAGCATGACATATTTTATGGTATTGTATATATCATTTTGTCTTTAAAAGAAATACTAGCAAGCTAGAGTTTCAAAACCAAGCTGAAACAAGAAATCATTGTGCAAAAATCTAGAAAGAATAGACAAACTACGTGCCTCAATATACGTATATATATATATATATATATATATATATATATATATATATATATATATATATATATAGCAAAGAAAGTTTACAATATGAGACCAGTTGTGGTGATATTCAGCCACATTCGTTTATTCCGGGTTTCACAAATTTAAGACTGGGAAACTCAAAATGTCCTTAGAAGAATTTAATTTAGTCAACTAAAGCAAACATAGCAATGTAGTAAGGGAAACGATGCGACGTTGTATGGAAAGTTCAATGTATTTTATGCACATATACAGAAGATGTGCTAATATTAAGGTCTTGCATGCACTACGAAATCAAATGTGGATAATTCAAGTTATAAAAAAGTAATCTAACTAGGATATAACTTAATATTTCCATTTAAGGGGGAAATATTATTGTTTAATTTCTCACTGAGAAAGATGATTTTTGTTGTAAACATGTTCAATTAAACATGTATTCCTTTGTTGTTGGGATGTCATATATTTAGACACGTTGCCGACGAAGAATGACAACATAATATCCAAAAAGCCAAATTTACTCAGCTATTTTTAAATAACGCATACTTTCTGTATTTGATTAAGCCTTGACTGTCATTTGACATTAGTGGCATACCCAGTTGTAATAACAACTACCTAAGACTCGAATGATCGAACTATTCGTACAATAAAATACCAGCATTACCATTGAGTATGAATTTTTGCAAGACCCTAACATGTATAAACGAGTTGAAAATTCGGCATGCGAACAGCCACTGCTACTCATATTCTGAAAGGTAACTTTGGAAGCAACAGGAATGCGGACAAGCTACGTTTGAATAGTGCCTGCAAATTGGACAAAATGCATAAATGTACCTAGCAATCGTTAGCTAAACTAGGACCAAACAAAAACTAACGTCAGGCCCTTTATTATATAGCCCCCATCCCCTACCCCCTCTCTCTCTCTCTCTCTCTGTCTTTCTCTCTGTATGATGCAAAATATACTATATATATATATATATATATATATATATATATATATATATATATATATATATATATATATTTGAAACACATCTGCAAATATCGCAATAAACAACAACCTCTCTAAACCAAACTTTTTTGAGTCCACGAGTATTGAGTTTTGTGGGGCAATGCTCGATATGTTTGAGATAAAAGCAAACATTTTATTATTCCTTTGTTATACCTATGCATGGTTCGACATTTAATGATAAATTCGGACCTTCTAAACATCTCCTAATTGAGTGCCAACAATCTTTTCTGTGTTGACACATCTATTGCTGAACATTTTAACATGTTTAATCTTTCAGTACCTATAATTGACAAACGAACAAATTATAGTTCAATAATTCATGCGTGTCTTAATAGATCACTTTTCGCGGAGGGCGGAACTTCGTTTTTGATAAGCTCGTCTTTATGCAAAGAATGGAAAGATATGTATGTATTTTAATTTTGTTTACGTTATCATGATTTCTTGCAATCTAAATGTATTGGACTGTACCTTCATCATGATTACTTTCAATATAAATTCAGTTGGCGCCGTCGCGTTAACCTATGTGAGAATGTATCGATCTATGAGTGAATGTTTAAAGTATCCATCCCGCTTTACAATTAAATTTAACACAAGACTATTAACAAAATAAGTGAAACAAACCCTTAACATTATACAAATACGTGTTTTGGTTGATGAAGATATTCTTAACTGTTGGCGATATATTAACTGTCATGTATCTGACTGTCAGAAGTACGGTCACATATATTTTCTAAACTTTATCATGTAAAGGCAAACCAAGGGTTGGGGAGATTTTAAGCAAGATAATTAGTGACCAAATGAGGGATATACATGCGTACCATAGTATCCACTAAACATGAGCATTGCCAATATTATTATTCGTTCAATTCAACTTAGTCTACCTCTATACACTACTAATTACATGTAAATTGCTGGTTTAGTTTCAGGCCAGTCATTAACAGTTCATCTGTTTTTAAAACAAATATCAAATATGCGTCAGGATTATAAATGCATTTGAAAATATAAATAACAAGGGGTCTTCTGTTTGTTCTGGCAACTGCCAAACAGGCTATTGTAATACGATTCTAGGCAGTACAAAATGTACCCAGTAGCCTGCGGTATCTACATAAATAAGCAAAGAATCCACATGGTAGCAGGTCATATGATATAAGAAGTTTATTGTTACCATGACCATGTATAGGAATTGCCAATCTCGTCTCTAAATATTACATTACTCATTCGTTTTTTATGTAGGTATAAGAATATGCCGCAATAACAATGTTATATACTAAAGTATGTGTGTAATAATAATAATAATAATAATAATAATAATAATAATAATAATAATAAAAATAAAAAGTGCCCTACCATTTACAAGTAATATCAACAGCGCCCGCAAAGACTCCCAATGAAAAAGAACAAAGATGGAAAAGAAACCTGACTGGAACCTTTAATAGTACAGCGTTTAATTTTGTCTAATATTTTTAAAAGTTTTCTTTCGTTTTGTACGTCAAAGTAGCGCATAATTATGTTTTGTTATGTTATAACTGTTCACCGAGTTTCTTTGCCTAATGGTTTTTGGTGAACATCTGCAGATTCGCCCAACGTTTAGTCCATGTAAAAAAACATTTTCACTTGCATGATGTGGTATTGTCAGTTATGTAGAGAAGCTCAGTCTTATGAATTGGAGATCTTCTTTTGCAGAATTTGTTCATGATTTACGTAAATAAAGTTGAATGGTTATCTCTTTGAATGTTTAATTCCTGTGAATATTTATCTGCACTCAGTATATTTCTCTGTGATAATCATCATATGGGTAGACTGAAGGGGAAAACAATGTAGAAATATTCTTCTAAGCAGATTCACATGTCCCTCTTTAAATCTGTTTCATCTTCAAGGCAGCCACTATATGACATATTCTCCTTAGCCATCCTGTTGCTACAAGTTTATGTTGTATAACTCAGTACATTGGGTTGCATTTATATGGCACTCATATTGTCTTGATCGTTTATAACATCAACTGATTCGCAGAGTAAGGGACATTGTGTAAAACAACCAGCTTGGTACGCTTTTTATCTTGTGTATCCATACTCGAATATGTAAACATCGAGATAATGACAGGTCAGTCATCCCATGTTTCTGTTTATACATCCTTGCGAATTTCTTGTAGGGCTCTAATGGGAGGTGTCACGATAATTTATGTATCATTTTCTCAAAGCAGTTAGTGCTCAATTGGTACTTTGATTGATCAACTAACACGCAGTTGCGTGAGTTTGATGAATTATTCTTGCTCATACATACACATTTGCCATTTTTATGTGTTCAATATTCAGGTATGTTGGAGACGGTAACTCTTGGTGATGTTGGTCCAAATGTTGGTGCTATTGTTGGGTCTGCGCTGACAGCTGTTGGAGTGTCTGTTTCTGCAATGGTCATTATTATAGTCATTGTAAAGAAAAGGTGAGAAATACAAGGGAATTACATTATTATTATTATTATTATTATTATTATTATTATTATTTTTTATTTCTATTTCTATTATTATTATTATTATTATTATTATTATTATTATTATTATTAGTTGTAGAAGTAGAAGTAGTAGTAGTAGTGGTAGTAGCCGCGGTAATAATAACTTGTTTGACAACCCGTGCGATCCTATTTCAGATATCTAACTGCTTATCCTAAATATATTTAGCTGATTTATGTAACAAGTCTAACTTAGTGGTGTTTCACGTTTCCGAGTAATGTCCGGTGTTTGATAATTTTAACATTAAAAGCGCCACATTCTATATGTATGTTTAAGACAGTCATAACTTTCCTTCCCAGATCTTTGTTTCTTTTGCATCTGTTTTTCACTTGTCAACGTTGCACTACTAATACTACAACCACAACTGCTACTACTACTACTACTACTGCTACTACTACTACTACTACTACTACTATTAATAATAATACTAATGTCAATAATATTAACAATAATCAACATAATAATTATAATATTCTAACTATTATTATTATTATTATTATTATTATTATTATTATATTTAGCAGATGCAGTTTAAAACGTAACTTGCATAATATACAAAGCAAAAGCAAGCTCGTGTGAGCCTGTTTGTTTTTTTTTATCACGTACGTTAAAATTCCCTTTCTTATTTGTCTTCCAATTATTAATAATATCATTGTTTTTTGTCGTTATTATTATTATTAATATTATTAATATTATTATTATTTCAAATCTGGTTTAAATTTATATTTTGTTAAACTCATGAAAAATTCAGGGTGAAAAATGTTCCCTTATCATTTTGATAACTTTTATATATTTGATAAATCTCATTATCTGTTTGGAAACTAGTATCTTTACCAACTCATGAATCCTATTTATACAGCCCTATCATGATATCCAGGATGCACCATCATTTCTTCATAAAACAGAATTTATCTAATAAAACATAAATTATATACCTTTAAAATCATATGCCGTTCCGTAAGCAAGTTTTTGATTTATTTTCACTTGATTTGAATGTTTTGTCTTATTATATTTTTACTTCAAAACATCCAGTATGGAGAAGCTAATATAAATTGCAGTGATATTACTGTTTTCAAAACTTGTTTTTCTTTTAAGTACAACACAGTAAACACCAGCATGATGTTGTTGGACTGTCACAGAATTAGGCGAAAATTGAATTTTTTTTTTCCATGAATTACAAACTAATCTCATTTTTTTTTGGTTTCGTCGTACATGCGTTACCTGGGGTGAATAAGTGATCTTCTCCAAGGTAAGCGGCGTGTAACGATTTGCATGTGCCTGACTTTGAATTACATGAAGTCCGGAACATTAGATTCACGTAGTGCACGGTAATCTTGCCGTGATTTCTGCTCACCTATTTGAGGGTATATAAGGCAGACTATTTCTGATAAATATTACGTGACCAAAAGTATCTTATCGTAGGAGAGATAGCCTGTCATTCTTTCTCCAGCCAAAGGGGTGAGTGTTAAATTTATATTTCGTTTTATTGTGAATTTTATTCCGTTTATCATTTCATGTAATGATGCCTTTATTACAATGCAGATTTAAACGTGGAATATTTGGAATTACAAGTCACTATTAGACTTTAAATGTAATAGTGTAATCTAAGTTGTAGATTGTTTTGAGACAACTATTATTAGTCTGGTTTTCTTTATTGTAGCTGATAGCATCTCGGATAACGCATCTGATAACATCTCTGGGAACATCTTTGATAACGTCTTTGATATCGTAGCTGATTTGTTGCAGAACATCTCTGAATTATAGCTGAATGTGATTGATTGTGCCGTTTAATTGTGCAATCGAATTGAAGTATCTGACTGTCTGTCTGTCGAACTGTCTGTTCGTCTACATCTGTCGTGACGTGTAAATATCCGGAAATCTAGAAGTCCGAGTGTCGGAGCTGTCTAGAGTTGTAAACATCCGGGGTGGCATCTTAAAGTATTTGGGACCGTTGGTTCTAGTAGATGTTGTATGCTGTCTGTACGTATAACTGTGGTGGATCCGTGAAGGTCAAACGGCCGATAAAAGTATTGGTCAACCCTAGGTCTTCGGGGAAACTGGGCGGCGATTCAACTGTTGGTACGGTTATACAGGGTCGAGACACATGTGTGTGTTGCAATTGTAGTATAATTGAATACATTGTTGTATTTACATGGTTACTTCAAATCACAATAGTATTTCAAGGCTTTGCATGAATCTCAATAAAAGCTAGCAACTTGATTGAATACATGTATATGTTCGTGCTAGTTGTCGCAATCCATTCGTGCGATAGTATAGTTTGATGTTTGTGTTTATTATCGTAATTTATACTTGCGTTAATATAACTTTTGTAAAGGTTCCTTGGATCTGTGTATAGTCCAAGAGATTCCTTTGTATCTATGTTTTATTTTGTATTAATATTTAATTTATTCATGTATTGTGAATGGTTGTGAGTGTAATTGTGGGTTGAACGCATCAGTTATTGTGTTGATACATCATTATTTTTCATTCATAATTTATTTCATAAATTTATATTTTCTTTCACATATTGTTTGTGTTGTTCATTTGATCCACCTTCCACTCGGTAACAATTCTGTTACATGGACTTAATATGTATGACACTGCTTGCAACCTTATAAGTAAATTACATTTGGTAACATTTTTATGCATTTTTATGATCTAGCTTCTTATTCGTTTTGTGTATTTAATAAATTGAATTTCCTTCTTATCTACGCGGGAGATATATTAAGCGGACTATAACTGTATGTGGATAGAACCGTACGTATTAAGGTATGATAGAATAACAAATTACGGTAAAATTATGTTCATTATTTAGTCAGAATTGATTAAGTCATTACTGAAATATACATTCTTGCATTTTTTTTTTTAAAGGAAGAGGAATAACAATGAAACAAGCACAGACAATGTTACACCTGCTACACATTATGTTAATTTGGTTGTTGGCAACCCAGGTAATTGTCATTATTTCATTATTAAAATATGTTTCACATAGAACTATATGTTTCAGTGAATGATGTCATTATACTATTAAATAATCACATGTGATGAAATAACGATGTACTATGTCTTCTAAGCATGCATTATTTTTTTTCAAAAGCAAGAAATATGTTTGAGGCATTATAGAGTTTATCTACTTCAGGAATTTAAAGAACTCACTGACCATTTTGTTTATAATTTAAATTACGTTTGCATGATATAGTAATTAAATTGTGTTGGGCTATACTATAAGACATCAGACGTTTACAGTGTCACACATGACAGTACGTTACTCACATCGATTAAAGACAGTTACCAATGGGAAACAAAATCAACATGGACTTTTAACCTTAAAAGGACGGATATCAGCTCGCCCATTTCATTCCCCCATACTTATATTATTCATATGCATCCTTCAAAATCACTGAATGATCTAAAGAAGAGAGGGACACTGCATTTTCAGCAACTGAAGAAGCAAGTCAACAAAAGGGAATGCCGATTAGAGCGACGAATGGCCATAGTGGTGTAATGGAACCTGATGTCCCTGTGCATAATGATTACGAGGTATTGTATACTATATTTAACTTGATGATGTATTTTTTATTTAGAAATTAAAATTCAACCCCTCTTTGATTTTAAAAAGTCATGATATATTCTTATTATCCTAGATACATACTTAAAAATCTAAGTTGTCGGCACTGGATTTACCTCTTTTCAAAATTTGTATACATGCATCACTATATAAATAAATTAATAAAGTAAGAACGTTTGTGTGGTTGTACGTCTAAATATGTGTTTACGTTAGAGAGAGAAAAAACGGTTCTGTGTAGCAATACATGAGCAACCTATCCTAATATGTATAGGTATTGCAATGATTTCGATAAGTTGATTCAGATAGAAGAAAGCAAGAGATATAGTATCAGTTAATGTATGTTTCATTGAGGTAGCAAATTTATGTCGTTGTCACAGGATGAAGCCCGGTTTGGACTGGATTAGTGAAGACACCGAAAGCAACTGCGTTAATAAGATGTTTATTTATGAACGCAATTTAAACATAAACAAATCTGAAACCATTATAAACAAAAGATAATACCTAGCATAATGTTCCTAACATGGAACTATCAACAACAAGTAACTCAATAAAAAAAAACTCAAAGGATAATTTCAACAAAAGGCATTTGACTCGGACATGAACAACGTCTTATCACCCGATCAACAAATACAAGTATATGTATGAATTTGCAAATATATATATAGCTCGTATAACGAGACAGATGTAAATGCCTGTAATGTTCGTTATATTGTTCATATAACGACTTACCAATGTAAAGGCATGTATGTTATGATTGTATCGTTCATTTGACGATTTATCAATGTATATGTGAAATTATGAATTTATGAATCTATCTTTCATATAACCATGTTGCAATGTAAAGGTGAAATTTATGAGTTCATGAAGTTATCGTTCATGTACCGATTTAGCAATTTAAAGGTGTAAATATGAATGTATGAATGTATATGTCAAATAACGAGACTGCAATGTAAATATGAAATTATGAATGTATGAATGTATGAATGTATCGTTCAAATAACGTGACTGATATGTAAATGTAAAATGTTGCTCAGATGGCAATAGCAATAATATGAAAAACGTATTTTATAAATATCATCGCGTCCATTTGACGTCCAAGATGTATATCCGGTTACACCAGATTTGTCAATGGTTACGGAGTTGCCACGGATGGTCCACTCCTCCATGTCAGTTTGAAGGATCCCTCAAACAGAGTTCTGCGACTTCACATCACCCGAGTATATTCAGTACATATATATAACGCAGCATACACAAAGGCAGCATGCACAAAAGTAGCATACACAATATACCATACATACGGGAACCAAACACGGCACCACACACGGGCACCACAACACGGGCAGTTAAAATTAAAACAACTAAACCGTGTGATACATATGACACGGTTAAGTACTATTACATTCATATATGTTGCGCATGCGCGCGCATGCATTAATTTATTATCAATTTACATTAAACGCTCAATAAGCAGCGTATAATTAAATTCAAAATGTCTGTTCGTTTACAACGAATAGCTATCTCGAAGCAGACTATAGTATTACTAATATCAATGCGCTGCATGACCTAGATATTTCATCTGTAGAATTTAGAATAGATTCTAAAACATCCGATATATGAAACAATTATGTCATATAAAACGAATAGCGATAAGAATATAATCTTAAATATTTTGTACCTGTTTAGCTGAAAAGTTATGCGTCCTAAAGTGGAGAGCTTTCTGACAAGACTGGATATAATGTGATGTTTACAGATATTTTGCTCTATAATATACCCTAGCTTTGGCAGATATGCGCAGCTAGGTACTTAGACTTTTAAACTGCATGCAATTTGCAGCATGACCTGAGTTGCGCTCAATATTTAGAAATAATTAGAGCCGATACTTAATAAACCACCCTCGGGGACGCGGTACACGGCAGTGAAATCTGAGTACATTTTTGACCACATAAACATATTAATACCAGTCAAACACAATTCCGTTACAGTCGTTTTTTATGATATGAGTATAATATACTGATCACAATCTCATCATGAGATTATGTGCTGTATTGAAGCACATTTGTGTAATTCTTACACTATTTTATAAATATTTCTCTTTCTAAATTTCTAACATCGACCAAGTAAAGGTTGCGTAAATCTATATTTCTATAGTTTTAACCAATTATTTGTGCCTTTTTTTGTTACAAGTTTAATCAGTCACAACGTTAGAAATGATGCATGGATCTGCAAATGTTTTGTTTGTCTTTTTCCAGAATTTGATATCTAGTTATTGCTCTCATTAAATCTTTGTATAATAGACTATGTGTTTGAATCGTGAAATGCTGAAAGTGATTATACTAAGCAACTGTTCCCTAGTATTCCCATGGTAGTCAATTGTTATAATTCCAAGTTCGTAATAATTCTCATAAGAGCAACCCTACCATTATAATTGTATCGTGTGGGACATTCTGAAAAGTGACGTATCAACTGAACGTGTATTTTCAAAATTGTTCAATGAGCAAGGCATAAATAATAATTAGCCTAAGAACAAGTGTAATTAATTATATACATGGCAGGTTGCCTCTAAGATGTGTTTCAATTGTGTTGATGTAGTTGTGAGTCGCTTAATTCAAGTTATCTGTGGTGTTTCTACAAGCACAAATACATCTATCTCTCCCAAACATCACTAATTGTAATAATTAGCAATAATCTTTCATCTGATCTTATCAACTAAATTAGTTATCATACATTGATGAACTCTATTTTCTATCTAAGTTATAACTGTGTGTTGATGGCGATCAAAAATAAATACGTGGATGATTTATTTTCGATGATCCCTAAAGGTATCACTCGTATGATTATACTAATTGGTATGAGGCTCCTTTAGAACACTGTTTAGTGTCTTTTTCATATTTAATGATAATTACATTATGTATATGTATAATGGTTTCCAGCTGATTTATTAACATTACACCTAGTAATATAAATATTGGATCTCCACTGTATTTGATAACACTGGCATAATCAATACTAAGTCGCACCTTTATTTCCAAAGCAAATAACATTAGTTTAGTGAATATGGACGCTAAACCCAGGACATATAAAATAAAAGATCAGGTACAGACGTACAAGATTTTCTATCCCCATCCAGCGTCAAAATGGTATCGTGATTTTGAGGGATAGAACATCCTCTAGTATTAACTGTTAGTGATATAATATTGGGATTTGCTCCGAATACGTGTGTGAGTATGAGTGTGAGTATGAATACAGTGTATATATATATATATATATATATATATATATATATATATATATCACGGGTAATTTTAGTCGCATTAATTTCCTTAGCATATACCTTTGTCTAAAGACATGTATTGTTATAACGGCAACCCGTTTTGCCGCAGGGAGCTGTTAATAACAAAAGCCACTTGCTTGTTTTTAAACCATATTTATTTGATGTCTTAGCATCTCTGTCTCTGTATGCTCTTGTGGTCTCACTGCTTAGAGCGTCCGCCTCATTGACCAGAGGTCACGAGCTTGAACCAGGCCGAGTAATACCTAAGACTAATAAAAATACTACTAACACCTACCTCCTAGGCGCTCAGCATTCAGAGGTTAGGGTTAGGACTGATTGGCGCAATATTCCAGGTTATCTATCTTTCTATCTATCTATCTATCTATCTATCTATCTATCTATCTATCTATCTATCTATCTATCTATCTATCTATCTATCTATCTATCTATCTACCCACCTACCTACATACCTATCCATCCATCCATCCATCCATCCGCCCGCCCGCCCGCCCCGCCCGTCCGTCCGTCCGTCCGTCCGTCCATCCATCCATCCATCCATCCATCCATCTATCTATATATATGTGGTATTATCAATGGTTAAATGTTTGCTATCGACTCTCGATATCAAAATCCAAATAGTTCAAAGTAAACCCGCAAGATGGTGACAGTAGAATATGCAGCTTACCTATTAACCGGATATTTATTCGGTGTATGTTATTGAGGAAAGATGAACAGATGTTGAAAATAAGGAGGTGGTATTTACGTTAGATACAAATCCTCTTGGTGATGGAATACAAATTATAGTTAAAATAAAGGTGTACGTCCTTCAGGAAATCTAAATTACAAGTCATATCTATAGTCCCAACAAGTTTCTTCATGTCATGCACATTATCATACTTTTCACGTGTAGGTTGCAGGTAGAAACTCTTTGTCATGGGGTGCTTAACAGTGAATAGTTCATTGCAAGTAACGCACTTTGGTGGATCTTCACCTTTTAGTATGCTGGAGTGGGCTATTACCACTTCGGATTCTTGCAATGACTACCTCCACCCTACTTATGGTTCTTTAAGAAGGAATACATTCTCCTAGGGTAGGTTTGATGGCGTGCAGGTTGTTATTCCTGTATCATTCCACAAGACTGTCACATCTGGAGTAGGTACTCTTTGATACGAGGTTTAAACATTAGTAAATGGTATGTTAATATCAGAAGGTTCATGGGATAGAGCCAGTGTAGCCGTGCGATCTGCTTCTTTATTACCTTTAGTAACAATGTGCCTACGTAACCAACGTTATACTATATTGTAGACGGTACTCAGCTCAGTATTTTGGACGCATAGATTGATTACTAATATGTTCGCCAGTTTTCTGTTGTGCAGTGACTGAAGCACTAATAGTGAATCACATAAGATAATACTGTTAAATATATGAGTATATTCGATTCTTTTCAGAGCAAAGTATATTACTCAGATTTCGGCTGACAAAATTGACCCATCATTTGGCAAACGATACATTTTTATGTATTTGGCACTAACGAAGGATGCAGCATCCTTTTCCCTATCTTGTTTTCCATCAGTATACATGCTAGTGTTTCTAAATTCGGTGAGGAGTTCATCATAAGAGTTATGAAAGATGGAATATTTTGTCACAGATATTTTCCAATCGTGTAACATATAAAAAAATGAAGGTATGGTGGTTGGTTTGTTTTGAATAAAAGCTTTGTATTTGGGTTGAAAAACAGCCAGAAAAGCAGGGTTCAGAGGGTTTGATCTTAATTTGAGTGCGTACAGTGCAGAAAGCATTTATTTACGATGTGATACAATTGGATCGTTTCCCTTCCGCGAGAAGGCTTCCACATGTAGATGTCTTAAATGCTCCCAGAGCGATTCTCATTCCCTGATGATGAATTGGGTCAAGCATCTTCAAATATTACATCCTAACTGAACCATAAACAACGCAGCCAAGTCTAGTTTATAGTGAACAAATGTTATATGCAAAATGAGCATGACTTTTTTTATCAGCACCCCTGTCAAGGTGTGCAACTACTTTAAGTAAATCTAAATATTGCACGCATTAACGGTCAAATTCGTGATATGTGGAATAAAGCTCAGTATTCTGTCGAAGATAATACTTAAAAACTCTGTTCTCTCAACATCTGGAATATGTTTTTCGTAAAGCGTACATTTAGGGTCATCATGATGTCTTCACACCTGACAGAAAAGCATGCATACTGTTTTCGGTATTGAAAATTTGAAACCGTTAGAACCGGCCCAATTTTGGATATTTTGATATTTTGTTGTAGTTGTCTTTCAATAGTATGCATGTGTTTTGATCTATAACATATTAGAAAATCATCAACGTATTGTGAGTAATCCACACCAGAGCCCAAATTGTAAGAGATGATATTGATTTTCGTACTAAATAACGTCACAGCTAAAACACTCCCCTGGGGCACACCCATCTCTACTTACTTGTGTATATCTGAGCGGGTATAGCTTTGGTCAGTCATTTACCATGTTTGCAGCATGACGACCGAGTGCTAAACATTACTTAAGAATCACTGACATATTAGCGATATGACTGAACAATTGTTTAAGCTAGTTTAACAACCCAGATTACATATGTACAAACACACACCTAGCACAAACCAAAGCTGAGAAATAATTTGAAACGTCATTTGTATTAGTCGCATTTGTCGCAGAATAGAAACCGCATGGGTTTCAGACTAAACGAATAACGCAAACACAATGGGTGAAAGATGGATATTTATGACCCTAATTAGTAATGCAAAGTATATGATGTATAAATATAATGACTCACTCGCTCTCAACATACTACTGATCCAATCATTCTATACAAATATTCACCCATTGAAATTAAATCAAAACTATCATATCAATCTGAAATATAGGTTCAAGAAACCACGTTTCAAATAATAGTATGCACTGTATGATATTCACTAAATTTCATGTATGGACTACGTTTAATTTTCGAACAATCTCAAGGTATTCAAATATGTATCAACTGTTCTGCACTCTAAGTGAGATTCACACTATCTTGAAACGCAGCTAAGATTCAAAATAATCTCATGTAAATAAAAATGTACCCAATTGAAACAACAATTGGAACACACAAATGCTTCTTGACCTTTGTACAGTCGTACGATTCATACATTGATCAACCACACAGTTTCACCACGTTCTTTGGGTTGGCTCTGACATATCAGCCGCTCGCAACCTTCATGGATCCACCACATGTACAGTAGTCATACGTATACACACGTACAAACAGCATACAGCACCCTTGAATTTTTTGCATTTACAGTCGTGGCTCCACCACGTGTACAGACATACGTATATACATATAGACAGTCCTAGACAACTCTACGAGTCATCTAAATTCGTCAGATAAACTCGTCAGACTCGTCACACTCGTTAGTTTTATGGCTATAAAACACAATGGAAAATGTGCACTCCACGAGAAGATCCAAAAGAGACCAGTTTGTCGGTTATACATTGATGTTGCTTAAATCCAGAGGATAGGGAATATATTCAGGGTTAAATACCCGTGCATATCATGATTTTAATGTCCTTCGTCTCAAGTAATGGTTCCGTCGCTTACCTGGAAAAACACATGTTCACCCTAGTTAACGTTGTACGCATGCCCAACGAAAAATAGTCAAACATTTCTAAGGCATAACCAAGTTATTGTTTATTGCCTAATTCTGTGACAGTATTACCTCTGGTTGTATCCTTATAAGGACATTTTAGAGTGAAAATTGAAACCGCGGAATGTTTGACGTCTTGACGTTTACTTCCATATGTAGCTGCATGAATGAAATCTGAATGTGCTTCACTGTCTTGAGTTCTAAATGCAAAGTTTTACCATTACAATTCTTGACTCCTCAAAACATTTGAAGAACTGAGTGACACTGAAAATCTGTTTGTTTAAAAAAAAGATATACATTTCAACATCCATTCAATAGCTGCGATCTTCTAAAAACTCAGTCCAGTTAATTTCAGAATCTAAATATACAAATTACACCTTTCACGTTCTTTCATAATTTACATTTCTTGTAACTATTTGTTTTCTTCACAGAAACTACGAGATGTCCCTGAGTCAACTGAGTCTGCTTACCACACAATAGACCATAACCTTATAAGTAAGTTGACAACACCTTTTAGTAATCAAGAGTGTTATCTAAAACATATTTGGTGTATGAAATGGATATATTATAGCTATATTACTAATGACTTATCTGATTGTTTAAATATGTTATCTACATTGTTATGTTTCTTATGCAAATGACCAAAAATGAACACCATATAAATCTGCAGTAATTATATTGAGACATTATAAGAACTTGAAGGTGCATTGGAGAGCGTTGAAGAGGAAATAAGTGGTCTACGTGATAGGAAAGAAAAACTCCATTGCATAGAGCTTGCGAGATCTAGAGCAATTGTAAGCTGCACATTTACCAAATTTATTTTCTTACACTTATCCAACGTCAGATAATATGCAATGAATGCATGCGACGCTGAAAATTCCGAACACAAGTGTTACATAATTATTTTAGCAATGGAAACATTAAATCAAATGTGCTTAGATTCGTGTTTCAGTGGTCCATTGCGTTAGTTAATATGTAATAATTTTGTTTTGATAACAAATATAGACGGAAAATGTATCCCGACAGTGTGAATGGGGATATAAGGGCAAATGCAGACATATTGTTTTGCCAAGACTTCAATTGATAATGAATGCGTTGCCTAATAGGGTGAGTGTATTATATATCATTTGTCGGTATGTTCAAATCATGATCCCATTGCGTAAATAGAGCAAAGTATTCGACATTCCTTAGCGGACTACTAATCTATATGTGACATGTTTGCGGTCACACTAGTGTAAATACGCATTATTTACAATATTTATGTTAATTGCAAGTTTCCTCAGTTTGAGAGTCATGTAATAATGGCATCATCTGATTTCGGTATGAATAAATTAATAGTTGGATTTAAAGTGAAACCGGCCACTAGGGTCATATGTTTACTTTTTTGCACTGCCATTTTTTTACGTGGCAGTGATTGAATTTATCCAGGAAGATGGAATGGTGCCACATCTTCCTGGCGTTTATGCGCACAGAGCGCGCTATTTAATTTGGTCGTCATATCATACCCCTAAAAAGGGGCTAATGATATGATTGTTAGACCTGGGTGAGTGGGAATAGACCCATCATGTATGCGCCATTGAGGCCCTGGATGTTGCACGAGCACTTTCGACAGCCTTGAAACGCACTAGCCGTATTTATTCCAAATTCAATCCAGTTTTTCTAGGGGATTTCCCTATGCCAAAATTGTGTAAGCCACCGATGCAATTTATCAAATGGTAGAGTTGAAGAATTAAATTACGTTCCTATATATGCCAATCTTCTAGTACAAAAGTGTACATATTATATGTTCCTAACAATTTCTTTTGCTGATATGAGTAAACGTCATTTGAAAGGTAGCCACAGTCAGAGAGGATTAGATTGTTAATTTTGAGCTGTGGGTCCGAAAATGATCAAGTTATGCTTTTTGAATAGAGCTTGTCAAGGAGGGTTTCCGTAACCAAGTGGAAGACCCTATTAAGGCAATGAAAGAGAATATCCCTAAAAAGGACTTTTTTGGGAGAATCCCATGATCACTTGTTAGTGACCGATTATCCCTCTGCTGGAGCACAACGGAGATGCTTAACCAAATTATAATAGAGCATGTTTGACATAACCCATTTCTGGCTGTTGTTAAGTTTCCCGTTCTTGTTTAGAGAGTTGGGATGCTATGAAGTGTATAGGTATATACTCTTATGTGCATAGAATAGTGTTTTCTGACAAAGTTCATTTCAAACACCATTAATAACTTTATCTTATCTGTAGCACAGTAAATTTTCAGGTCATCTTCATTAAATGTAGCTAACAGTATATACAATGTTTCACGCGATGTGTTTACAGCTACTTCAGTTGCTTTAGCTGCATTTAATGTTCTGAAAATGTTCTGAGCTAGTCCTTAATAAACTTGACCATGCTATTTAGAACGAACTAACATAATATCAAAACCTCGAAATAGTATGCCTGTGTGTATTTGTCTCTATCAAAATGTTTTTGTTTTTGTTTATTTTCTAAGACAGATTGACCTTAAAAAACTATGTTTTGGTTATATATTATTTGTTGTTGTTGTTGTTTTTTTTTTTTTGAAAACAACTGTGGCACAGCATAATACAAGAAGGGTTTATTTTGTTAAAAGTAGTTCTCAGCGCGTTGACACCATGACTGAGACGATTTGTCTGAGATGACTAGACTGAGATAATAAAAGTAAGGTTAGCAAAACAGCTAAATTTCTCTGTCGCTTCGGTGAGAAATCATGCTACTTATGATGCCCCAGTGCTAGTCATCTTTATAAACTGCAACACTGCATTATAACAGTATATCTAAACAATTATTAAAGCTATGCAAAAAATCCAAATTACACACACACACATACACACACACTCAACAATTATGAAGACACTCAAGTATACAAAAACTCGTTGCCCACATACAGCTGAGACTACCATACAATGCATAGTGGGGTGCATTTCATATGTGAAGTCATGTACGACACATAACAAACTTCAGCTAAATGTTTATAAAACGGAAACTGATCATAAGGCAGATACTTTCCAATTGATGTCCTTTTCCTCAGTCAACAAGCATTAGCAATACCAACCTTAAATTTACACACTGAGCACGAAGTCTAATTGTCACTCTGGACCGTTCGCTCAATTTAAACAAACATGTAATGAAAATATGCACAACTGCATCTCTGTTACTGAAACACATCAGCTCAATTCGCAATGTAATGTCGTTTGAAGGGCCCCGAGCATTCGAGTCTAAGATTAGACTAATGTAGTTATGTGAGAAAGCTTGCCAGTAGCTTCTCGTGGGTGGGTCGGTGGTTCTTTATGGGGGTTTCGTGGATTCTTCCTCCACCAATAATACTGGCCGCCATAAATAGCCTATCGTGTGTTAAAAATGGCGTTAAACCCTACAAGAACAACAACAACATATCGTTTGATGCCAACTAACACGTGTGTGTAGCTTCGTACATTCAATATTGGACTATTGTAATTCGCTTATATGTGGTTCGCCTAAATATCAACTATAATAAACTTTAAGATTTTAAAACCAATGCTGTTTGAAACATACTGAGATCAGTAAGAACTGAGCGCACCGCCCGATGCCCTGTCGCCTTCATTGCCTACACGCCCGTTACAATTTCAAAGACGATATTTGTTCACTGTACTGCAATTTATGTGATTCAGTCCAAAATACCTATCTGAATTCACTTAGTTATACACACATATTAAATATTCTGCTCCGTTTGGAATACTTCTCATAATATGTGTGCCCACTGTTAAAACAAAGTCATACCACAACGTTCTTTAGCCGTGCTCAGCTATGTTGAACAAATGGTCCATAAATCTTAGACCTAGAACTGTTGTGTCCTCTCATTCACAAGTGCTCTTAAGACTCCCCGATTTTGACATGAACGTTTTTGAAGACCTAATAATGTTTGCTTAATGATTATTGTCAACATGTATTTGGTTCGAAATTTTGTTGTTGTATATGTTTTTATATGCCATATAATATTGTAAAACTCGTAGCGTTTCAAAAGACTAGGTGTTGTACTACGTCCAAATTATTATTTGTATTATTATTATTATTATGATTATTATTATTAGTAGTAGTAGTAGAGTAGGAGTAGTAGTAGTAGTAGTAGTAGTATAAAATTCGATGTAACGAGTAGGAAATTTGACAATCTGGAATAATAATGTAGAGATACTTATATGAGCTTTGAATAATTAAATCATATTTTACTAACCTTTGCAAAATTTTCCACAGAAACTCTGAGATATGAGGAAGGAAACGGACTCTACCCAGTCAGACACTAACAAAGACTACACTTATGTCAGTAAGTAAGCAAACTTGTCAAAGAATAATTTATATCATGAAATGATAGAGAATTCATACTATACATATAAAGCATTTACACTGCACTATAGTTCACATATATACATTCGACGGGAAGAAGTAGTATTTAGCCGGCGTGGAGATCTGTAGATTTAAATCTTGTTGGATATTGATGACATGGATAATATAGGCTCAGGATTCATATTTGTATAATGAATACAGAAAAACTAGTCAAAACGTGAAGTCTGATACATTTAAGAGAAATGAAGTGTTATCCTGACCATATAAAAGTGCGAGAGACGTATTCTATAACAAGATTGAAGTCTCCACCACATAGTCTGATCAATCAGACCCCAACCTGTAATTATACATATAAATGTTTCGGATAATATCGCCTATTCTCTACAATTTGATTGTTCCAAAGAGTAATTCTTGTCTACACACATCGGTGTGCAGTCTAGACTCATTACGATATTTATCTTGCCTGGTTAGTTATAATTGGATAAAGGATCCTTTTGGCAGTATATACAGAAAATTTCCGGAACCAATTTTTTGTACGATAAGTTGTAAATGCGCATTATTATAACTCTAGGATATGAAGGTTAGTTACTGAAATAAACAAAAACAAAAATGTTTGGTAAGTTTCAACAACTACTGTTTTTCACTAAAATATAAAGTAATATTTAAGAACAACATTGCATTACTGATTCAATTACAAGAATTTCCAAATGTTTTCTTAATGATATTGCACGGTGTCGTTCTAGAAAATGACGTCTATGTAAGTGTCGTCATTATATATTCCAGATGTAATCATATCTATTCAATCCTAGAAAGTTTAGATTTAAATTTTATAACATATGGTATCATTTTATAAAGATAAAGTTTATATGGGGTTATAAAGGCCGAACTTTCCTTGGTTCTCGCAGTAGGTGGAATGTGCCAGAATCATTTTAAAGTTCAAACCTGGAAGCATAGTTTGAATTTCCCATTTTGTCCATGCAGTCATCGATTCATGGTATTGGAAATTATTATCTTTTGGTCCCACTGTTCATTTTATATAGTCGTAGCGGAAAGCTATTTTTACCTCGTTTCAAAACGTTTTTCCCCAGCAAATATTGCATTTCTTTTTTCAAATAAGGATGTTATTTCACCGGTGTAGAATCTGCAATTTCAAAATCATATTAAATAGTATGTGTTCGCAAGTGCGACTATTTACATAATATCTATTTTACTTCCCCCATTGCTTGTGGCTGAAGATGTGAAAATCGTCTCTGTATGGGGCAGGTACAACTTAACCTAACTGAAAGATCAACATGATAATCGCAATCAACATAGGCGTTTAATACATGCATATGGCAAAATTATTTATATTGTTCCCTGACAGGACTAATAATGACGTAAATAGTGTATCGTGTGTTGCCAGTAGCTTCTCGTGGGTGGGTCGGTGGTTCTTTATGGGGGTTTTCGTGGATTCTTCCTCCACCAATAATACTGGCCGCCATAAATAGCCTATCGTGTGTTAAAAATGGCGTTAAACCCTACAAGAACAACAATAACAATCGTTTGATGCCAACAAACACGTTTGTCTAGCTTCGTACTTTCAATATTGGACTATTGTAATTCGCTTATATATGGTTCGCCTCAGTATCAAGTATAATAAACTTTAAAATGTTAAAACCACTGCTGTTTCAAACATACTGAGATCTGTAAGAACTTGGCGTCACTTTCAATTCTATTGTATAAGGACCTCAATACTTAGTCAATGCCATTTTTCGAGATAAGTGCATGAGAGTCATAATACTATCTGAAAATTGCATTCCTTTATATCTCTGTCATACGTTAATTTCATTTTATATTGTGTAGAGTACAAATAAATTATTGCTACTTCACAAGCCTTGGACAGTTTTTGTTTCAAATCTGAAATATAGTAATATTGAATTGTTTCGTATCGTTCATCAAATGAAGCTTCTCATTTAATAAATTCAATGGTCAGCGGACGGTATGTCTAAAAACGAACGTAAACCGAGTAAACCCTGATATTTGACCTTCCACTAAGTATTTTCAATATAACCGACTCATATTCGTCAAAGTCGAATGAAATCTTTCCAAAGATCCTTGCCGTTCAGCATGACCAAGTAGAAAACTTAAACTGTTTAATAGCTAATTCATGCATAATTTTCTGAACAATTACAGACATACAATTTGGCCGTTGGTCTGATTGAACCTACTGTATAGGTCAAAAAGTCTAAACCCCGTTATCAGAGATTTTACTATGGTTTTCGTGTCAATATTTGTTATGCGATTTGCCTCTTTAAATATTTTAAAGACACACATTATGGTCAACAAAGATGACTTGCCTGACCAGGTCGTAAGTAAGGGACCAGCACATTGTACAATTTATCTTCCAAATGGCAATCAAATGCAGACAATATCTACCTTATGTGGTAACATCACTTTAGTTATCTTGACAAAATAGACTCTATAATAGGTTATACGTTGTATGATCTTCTAAATAGAGTTTAGTCACCTAGACTAAGAATTTTAAGTTGAGCAGCAGAGGGAACAAACCCTACAACTTTTTCCGACAAAATTGATTGAAGCCTCTAAACGGAAAATAGAGCCTTCCTGCGAATCTCATATTCTAACAAAAAAAAGTCCCCATTTAGCAAACGGAGACTTTACGATTTTTCAATCAATTTTGGTCGCAACTATGTTGTCATCGCCCCCTCTGCTGCTACAGGTTAACAAAAATAATAAATGATTTTAACCGAATATTTGATCGAGTCCGATACGATATCGTGTTCGGGGATCATGTAAATTTATTGTTATAAATCCGTGTGGGGTTAACTGAGCATTACTAAAAAAAATTTTAAATTGATTGAAGTCCATATCAGAGCACCATGTCTGCCAAATATTTCGTAGCGTATGTGTATCAACGCCGTTAAACACAGCAAGAATATTACAGTTATCTCTGATCACTTTTGGAATCTGAGTGTATCGTTGAGTGACATATATCACGTCGGTGTTTTTATGCCTGCCTCGGGAATATATTCTAGCTGGGTTTTTTTGATTGTCTAACATCACATCGTCGTATACGACTAAATTGTTAATGCTCCCATCAAGGTCATCCACGGATGGTGCCTCGTCAATATCAGTTATAAAATTAACGACGTTCTCGCCTTTGATTTCTGATGCATTCTCGTTAAAATCCTTTAACACTTCATAGCATCGTTGATCATCTACGCTAGGGGCAATTAAATACAACTTATCCCACTTCATCTATCTCATTATTAAATTGAGCAACAAATGCGTCTTGCCGGATCCAGATGGCCCGATTATAATTGCGCGGATAGAGTTTGGTAGCGCTGCATGATGCTTAACTGGTTCTCTTGCTTTAGTCGCTGAAAAATCAATTATATTCATATCTCTATACATAAATTATGGATCTATATTGTGTGAAGTGTAAAACGCGTACTAGCACAAATGATGTGATGACGATTACAACTAGGAATAACAGATCAGCACTTACTGGTAGATGTGCAACATGTGGTATGAAAAAGTTTAGATTTGTTTCTATGAAATCCGGAGATGTTTTTAAAAAAAACGAGGAGGTGATATCGCAGCCAAGTTAGTAAAACTCCCTATAACGCCGTAGGCAAAGTATCCATGAGAAAATCACCTTCCAGGATATAGCTACTGTGGCCACGGAACACGATTAGATATCAGACTTGATGATCAAAATCAACATCGACGTGGTGAAGAACCAATAAACGCCATTGACAAGGCGTGTCATACTCATGATGTCGCATATAAAAGCAGCAATTTGCAACACAGGCATCTCGCCGATGTGAAATTAATTAAATGCTATTCCTGATAAATCTTTCAAAGAAAAATTGGCTTCGTGGTTGGTAAAATCAGCTATGAAAGGCAAATTGATGATGGGCGCTGGTAATTAATAATATGGAATCTATTTATTATTCTCCGAGGGGATACTGGAGGGGTAACGCTGCAATCAATAAACTCGCCAACGCGGCAAAGGTGAAAAATGCCACTGCGGCTAATTGGTTATCCAAACAGGCTATATGGCAAATTTATCTACCGCGTCCTAAACAAATCAATTTCTCGCATTTTGATGTTACCGGACCCAATGAAGTTCATCAAGCTGATTTATTGTTTTTACCACATGACAACGGTTACAAATACGCGCTAACCGTAGTTGATGTTGCGAGTCGATACAAACAAGCAGAACCGCTAAAAACAAAATCATCACCTGAAGTTGTTTCTGCATTTGAAAAGATTTATCTACGAGGCCCACTACGCTGGCCAATTCTGTTACAAGTTGATCCTGGCAAGGAATTTCAGGGTGTGGTTGCATCTACAATGAAAGATCACAATCTCACCATCAGACGGTGGCATACTGCACTACATCGCGATCAGGCAATTGTGGAACGATTTAATCGGACTCTTGCAGAGCGGTTATTTGAATATCAATACGCAAAATAATTCATCCAAGAAAAGCGATCCCGTGAATGGGTCAAAAGTTTACCAGGGGTAGTTGCAGAGCTAAATAACGAGATTACTAGAGCAATTAATATGAAACCTAACAACGCAATAAAAAAAAGTATATACCACAACCACAGCGGGATAATGTTTCTCAGCCAATTCTCAGCAATGTCACCGTGAGATATTTATATGAACCAGGAGAGCTTGAAGGTGGTAAAAAAAGGGCTACTGATCCTATTTGGAGTGTCACTACGCATAGCATATCTACTATAACACGATCAACTGGTAGACCTCCAATCTATAAATTGGATTCAACTGCCCCTCAGCGGGGTTTTACACGCGAACAACTCCAAGTTATTCCTGACGATACTCAATTGCCACCGCGCGGTCTTAACTAGCGCCGTTGCGTCTATTGCACTCAAGACAAGTCAACATCACATTGTTTCAGATATGACCAAGACTGTTATTTTTCTGTCTACGGTAAATTGGCGAGGATCTTTATCAGAAAAACGCCAACGCATTATACAATTGCAACTCGCGCAGTGATTATTCTGTTGTTGCTTTAAAGTGATTATTAATTTAGCATCAATATCAAATTCTCGTTGTTTTTTTTTTTTGTCTTGTTGTTTATATCCGGAGAGTTTTTTATTAATGATGCTAACATCAATATCATCCATTGTTGTGTAGTCGTCGAAAACAATTCTTAGAAATTGATTTATTCGCCGTACTCTGGATACTGCAAGATAGACTAAATTTGACCACTCAATGCGATTATCAACTATCCAAACAATTGTATCCGTGATGGTTAATCCCTGCGAGGAATGTATCGTCGTTACATAACCCAGTGTCCATGGCGATTTATCAGCACGCAATGCATTTTCGACAACACTGATATCAGCCAACACAATATCATTTAACACTAGTGTTTGTCTTTCGGGTCCTGACGAAGTCACACGTCCTGGAATTTCAACTTCAATATTCTGTCTCCGTGTATCATAGGGTCTATAACACAGCGGCACTGGCGCGTTGGGAAGTTTCCTTTGTGAAGCTCAAACAACTTTCTCTGAAGTGTGTCTCTGACTATCTTTCTACTTGCCACTACAAAATCGTTTGGTCTCCATGCTTCCCAAAATTCCTCCATGGGAGTTTCAGGAATTATTTCTCTGATTATTTAACATTGAATTCTATCCGGTTGTAATCTAATTAATTTCTTGACCTCGCGTAATTGTTCATCAAGTGCTCTATAGTCAGTATCGATTTCTTCATAATAGTCAACAAACCCTTTTAACCAATCATGTGGACTCGCGCCGACAAATGGTGGTGGTTGGCCATGATCTCCACATATTATTACCGCTGTATTCTTTTGTAGCAACCAATCCTGAAACATTTTTAATACATCTAACAAAACCTACATATCTCATCCAAAATAATAATCGCAGGGATGAATTTTTCACCCATTCTTTCAGGGGTCCATTTGTCGCCGTTGAATCGAAAAAAGCTGTGATAAGTGCAAGCTTCAACGTTTCGTTGTTTTATCTCTCGCGCTAATCTATGGGTCGGTGTCAGCACAATCATATTTTTCCCACGATATAATTCAATCGCCCGAGTCGTTTTTCCTGACCCGCTACAACCGTTTAAATTAACTATTTTATAGCTACAAGTTGGATCGGATATCGGTGGTGCATTAGAACGTTCTGATAAATTATCAACGTGTAAGTAATTACTTTTAATTTCAACGTCTGCTGATTCAGAATAATCACGCAGCATTTCTTTTTTAATTCTCCATGATCCCCAACTTTCATCCGAATTAGTGAATTCAGCAACTGCGCAACTGTACTTGCCGTTAATGTCAAATGAATCAACGGCAACTCTAACCGCAGTGTCAGGAAATCTATTTATCATTGAAAATAAATTAATACAAGCATAACCCAGCATCGACGACCTCAAATGTGTATATGGAGAACTGTGTCCATCGTTGTAAGTAACAATTGTACCCAATTTTGTTCCATCGGACAAGAAAGCATCATTACGATCTACATATATGTTTTTAGATACTGCATCCGCGATTACAAAGTCATATTCGGTGCTATCTATAATCAACCGTGAAGAATATCTTTTGTAGTCCAATTTTTTCCTTCCCTGAGTGAATTTTTCAATTATTCTTCTGCCGAGATCTTTTCCTTCGATGTTTCGTTGATTAAATACTCGTTTGGACCACTCAATGATATATTCTTCGTCGGCATTGATATGTTTTCTGGATTCCTCAATTATACTATCAAGACTTTCTGGTTCTGGTAACCAGACATTGGCTTGTTTCCGATATGATATAATTGCTTCACTGACCATCAGCGAAATTAACATTTTTGTATCAATCATGAATCGTAAAAGCGCTATTGGCAGCCACTTCTTTTCAGACATGTGTCTACCAATCCAAATATAACAAGCGCGATGAAGTCCCGCTGCGATCTCAAATGATACTACACGAGCGAATCCAGTTAAATCAAAATTGGGCAGCGGCCCATTAATTGCAACACGAGTTATTTCATGTACGGGATGTCCAAATCGTTTAAAATACTCAGTACACTCTCCATAACCAAGAAAACTCGCTGGATAGCAAGCAACCATATCAACTGAAATGATATTATCACTGTCGTATTTGTTATTCCATAAACCGCCGTGATTGAATTCTAAACAACTAGCCTCAATGTCTGGCAAGAATTCTACGCGTGTTGGTTTCCATGCGTTTTTGATTCTCGCAAAATGAGCTGCAACCGACGGGATTGTAAAACAGTTTGTCAATAATTGTTCGTCGTTGATAATTTCATCACTGGCGACTCCGCCACACGACGTTAAAAACCCACTAGCAGTTTTGTTCATTGTATTGTGAAATGCTTCAGTGCGGTATAATTCACATATTGGTCTTACAAACTGATCAAACGTATCCGTGTCGTTTTCAGTGCTGCGAAGTAACCACACCGACACTGGGTCGTTTTTACTCAAATGCGCAATAGCATCGAAAAGTTTCTCTTCAACGAGAAAACCATCCCTGGAGAAATCTTCTCCCAAGAATTCCGTGGGTATATATTTTATTGTTCTGTTTCGTGGAAATATTGTGACCGCGGACGTCCATGCGTGTTCGTTATGTTCAATAATTTTGATTGGAGCTCCATTTTTGTTATATTTCGGTTCGTAAAAACCTTTTCGGGTTATCGTCATAACGGTTATTGGAAATCTCAGCGACTTTTCTAATTTAGCTATATCGCTAATAGTTGCCCCGTTCTTCCTAACTGTTAATTCCCAGTCATTTTTTTTTTGCGTCTTAGATCGGTCAATTTATTTCCATTCAACGCATTTGTGAAGTGTTCTATTATTCGTTCTGCTACACAATTGAGTGGCAAAGCCACTGACGAGTATTTCATTGGTTTTAGTTTTCCTATATCGGGTTTTTCATTTTTTAACGGATATATTCCATACACAACTGCTGTTTCATGGTATGATCGTTCATAGTATGGTTTGTCAATTCCAGTTAACAGACCCGGCTTAGAATCATAACTAACAACGACTGTTTTTTTGTCTTTGAGAATCGATTCAAATTTGTCTCGTATAATCCAACCTCCTGATTCTACACGGATAATGAATTTTACTCTAAAAATATCCTTTTTGTTACCAAGTTGTGATAGCATCATGGCCGCGTTGCTGTAGTTCATGGTGGCATCAACAACGCCATCAATTCGAAATGTTGACCAGCTATGAGATGTACCGTCGTGCTTGAATTCATTAATACAATCGCAAATTTTATTTATCAGGGCTCTATCTGTTATTGCCCGTTTTGGCACATCTTTGAGGGTTCTATCGAGATTGAATATAACATTTTTGAAAGGCTTAATTGCTGATAATCTCTCGAATTCCTCGGTCATATAATTAAAACAAGTATTTAAATAGATAAATATAGTATAATGAATCACTGCAAATGGCTTATGATTGGATCAGCGACCCAGTGTAACAAATCATGCAGAAGCGAATTCTGTGGGTATCATTTACAGAGCGTTCGCAACGGTTCCCTTGGCCCCCTCCCGTGCCTCCGATGTGGGGTGGGAGTAAGGGGAAAATCACAATTATGTATCAGTTGTGGCGGCAAACGATACAGAGAACTCAAACATTATTATGACAAACGAATAAAAAATACCGTCATTGACCCTAACAATGACAAAGTCATCAAAAACCCTCAAGATTATATCCAGAGGTTTATAATTAAAGCAGATAATAAATTAGATGAGTAGTATTATTATACAAATGAGCCAAGATTTCAGACCGCATCCAGTGCTTGTCAATTATGAAGCTTCCAGTGATGGTGTTGTTAGAAATTGCAGACTAAAGATACCGGTTGGATCTCTGAATAATATGGGATATTTGATGTTTAGTGTTAGAAATAAAACATATCTTAATCACAGAATAATCTATGAAGTATTTCATGGACCAATCAAAGATGGTTTTGTTATCGATCATAAAAATGGCATTAAGATTGATAACCATTCTTCAAATTTACAATTCATCTCGCAGCGCGATAACCTTTTAAAAAGCAACGCTGGTAGGCACTCAAAACGCCCTAGGGGGTCAAATTGTTTGATTTAGAAAATAATGAAGAGAGAATCTTTCAATAAATAAATGCGGCTGGAAAATATTTCGATATTTATAGGTCTTCAATACGATTTGTTGCAGAAGGAATACAGAAAACAGCTCTGTCAAATAATACAGCACACAGGATACATTTTTCATATATCAAGGGAGATAAATCATCCAGTGATAAAGTTGCATGACAGAGTAATCCATGATGCTATTTGACGCGGACACGTGACTGTGGAGATTTATATTTATAACATCGAAATTACATGCCGATTTAGAATCGACTTGTGTGTTACGTAATTGATGTTTTCATAACTTAGTAAAACCAGATAGATAGACTGATAAATACTTTATATTTATATCAGTGGATGGTATAATTGTTATTGTCGTATTTGTCTGTTTTCTCGTTGCGTGCTTGTGTATGGTCATGAAGACATCCCCTCTCTGTCAATTGCAATGCCGTCTGGGACTTTCATATTCTAATCAGTGTAGGTAAACAATGTATTCCACACCCACGTATACCGAGTTGGATAGCTTCTCGTAATATATATTGATGTGCTGTGACTGTACAATTACTATCTGCTACGTGTGAGTTATTTTATTTTCCTTTTTCTTGTATGCGTTTTTATATATTACATTTAAATACAGTGAAAACGCTCTCATTGTTAAGTATACATGTTAGGTTATATATCGGTATTTCACAGACGCAGGTATGCGTGACTTTCAGTATAGACGTACTTGTTTTATGTTGATTGGTACACTGACGCAGGCATGCGTGACTGAAAAAGCCTAGAATACTATATACATTGCACTCGATTACATCCCATCGGTCGATCACAAAATCTCACCTTGTACTGAATATCTTAGCATAATCGGTAACTACACGTAGTTATCTAGCAGCCATATTCTTTTGTTTAGTGTTTTATTCATATATTTGTCTCATTTAAATGTTGTGAAACAGCATTAATAAGTAATTCAAGGAAATAAAATAACAACACCCGTGAATCAGCGCGGCTGTATTAGTCACCTTATATATGTTATTACTCATTATAAGCTTGGGGCTTTCGAAATCCAATTCGACCAATCAAAACTAACCCATGCCATTGACCCGGGCGTGTGGTTGTCTTTTGTCAATCATGCAACCGGGTTAATTTAATTGGGTTGCTTTTGATTGGTTGGACTGGCCGTAGAAAAATCTGCCCCGTCGTTTCATGTTTGTGCTGTCCTGTGCCGTCCCACTTCCCTACATCATAAATTCCATCATCGTTTCATTGAATTATAATCCATCCTTAATTAAGTTAATTAAGTATATGTTACGCCTACAATCTGCCACAACACTCGAGTGAAGATATATATGGCATTGTGCCGTCCCACATCATTACATCACAAATTTCCATCATCGTTTCATTGAATATAATCCATCCTTAATTAAGTTAATTAAGTATATGTTACGCCTACAATCTGCCACAACACTCGAGTGGAGATATGTGCCGTCTCACATCATTACATCACAAATTCCATCATCGTTTCATTGTAAATATCCATCCTTAATTAAGTATATATATGTATGCCTAAAATCTGTCACAACACTCGAGTGAAGATATACGGCATTGTACTGTCCTTAATTAACTTAATTAAGTGACGCCCCCCCCCCAAGCATATCTTCTGGGAGGTCTAAGATGATGTTTGTCACCTCCCGCCGGAGATTTATGTTTCGGACCCCTTGGGCTTTGGACGTGTTGTCATATATGTAACCTCTGGGTCTCTTTCACGTTATTTGACGCGAAAGGGGTTTCCAAATGGGGTTTTCATGTATGTGTTGTACTTAATTAGGTATATGTATGCCTAAAATCTGCCGCAACACTCGAGTGGAGATATATACGGCATTGTACTGTCCATCAATTAAGTTAATTAAGTATATGCATGCCTACAATCTGCCACAACACTCGAGTGGAGATATATACGGCATTGTGCTGTCCTTGATTAAGTATATAATTGTATATATAAAACAAAAAAACGGGTCGAAAATGACCCCAAATATTTTTTAATAATTAAAGATAAAATGTATTATATAAATAATGGATATCAAAGATGTAAATGTTATAATTGCTGAAATCTCAAATTTAAAAAATAGAGGGGTAGTATTATCTGAAGGTCTCGACTGCGACAGGATTATCTCAGAATATGAAGACATTGAGTATCAATTTAGTAAGGGTCGTTATGTTTTACCTAAGATGTACAGGCTCGTGAAAGGAATTAAAAAGTCCATCAATGCTTGTTTGTACGGTAACGACATTAATGCATTTATAACGCTATTTAGCACCGTTGAAGCAATACCTCAAAAGCTCGGTCAAGAGTATCAAAAACGAGCTGAAATTAGTTCTAAAGTTCGTGATCTTAGAAAAATATTAAACGAGGAAAAACCAGTATGTTAACCACGTGAGCGTTACTATAAAATAGGCTTTCAGTAAATTTTTTAATAAAATTTTTTTTAGCGTTTTTTGTAACACTTGTTACACTTGTAATTACATGTGAAAACTCAGTTCACAAACAATATATGGTAGGTGAATCGATTACAACTAGATTAGCCCGAGAGCGGCTAGTAGCAATTAAAAAGTTTATACCGGTTCGAGACAGACTTCGCGAGAAACTTCAACAACGACAACAAGCGCAGACTGATTTTTCTGTGTCAAGTGAACAACTGTTTACTCCGATAACAAGTGCGACCAAAGATGTGAGAAAGTTAACTGAAGCAGCAATATATGGAGATATTCCTGAGCGAGAACGATCAAAGAAGGCGCCGCTGCTTGATACGCTTGAAAAGATAGCAGCAGAGGCCGGACAAACACGCGCAGGGGTACAACAGCTATCCAGTGATTTAAAAACTCAGCGCGAAGAAGAACAACAAGGTGCAGCTGCAGGAAGAGACTATTCACCTGAAAGTATATTTACAGTTTCAGCATTAAATGAAATTAGAGGAAAACAAACGGATTTCGAATTAGCTGATTTTGCTAGAGAAAGTTTTCCAAAGGATAAAAGAGAGAAATTATTAAACGACGGGTTTAAAGATTTTATAAGAGACAGAAAGACTTGGGCATCAAAAATATATTTAGCGAAACGCGGCGGGATTGAAATCTCAGCGTTGCAGCACCCTGGTTATAATGACTTTCTAGCTGCGGTTAAAGGCGGTCCACAACCACCACGTTATACGGAGGATCCAATCCCGGAGGAAATAGACATAAGAGCAGAAGCCGGTTCTAAGAAAACAAGCGGAAAAGGATATTCAATTAAAAATCCTTTGAATTTCAACGCAACCGTGACATGTCCTGGTAATATTCTCTCGGATATATCACGGCTGGAAGTACTTATCGGGAGAAAGCAAGCTGGAAACAACTCCGTTGAAATAATTAATGAAGCAGCTGATATCTGTAGACGATTATTTGCCGGCGGTATCATGGGCATTGATGTATATCGAGAACTCATTGCTGAAGTAGTTGAAAATCGCAGAGACGCCCATGTTTATGATGAAAATCCAATGGATTTTAGCGATTGATCACTAATTGAAAAATTACTAGTTTTATAACAAGATGATTATACACTACAACCATGATAAACCCGTAAACGTCTACGTGGTGAACTCACGATTGCCTGTTTACCGCGCATGGTACGGAGATGGTTTCGGCAATACTATTGCGGGGTTATTTACAAGAATGGCCCCAAAAGTGGCGCCGTTAGCTAAACAATTATCAATGAAAGCCATTGATATTATTCGTGATAAGGGAATCAACGCTGTTGGAAAATTGAAAACACTAAATAATAATAACAATGTTTAAACGAACAGCTGATCCCGCGCTTGATATGGAAGCCCCAGTGGGCAAAGACGATTCCGTCCGCGATTATCAATACTATTCCTATCATGCAATACAACCCGACCTACGATTGCGAGTTGAACTTCAAGTTCAAGATACCAGTAAATACTTTTTGCCGTATGAAGCATTTATTGAAATCGAGGGAAAACTCGTAACAAATGATGCAGCTGATACCCCATTCCAGATGGTACCAGAGTTGGTTTTGTTAATAATGGCATAATGGCGTTATTTGAAAGTGCAAGATATCTCATTGATGGAAAAGAAATTGAACCAATAGACCGTGAACTTGATGTTGCAACAACAATAATCGGGCTTACAAGATACTCCGATGATTATACAAGATCGGCTGGTCCGTCTATGATGTTTGCAAAGGATACCTCTGATAACGCTGACCACCTTCAATACATTAAAGTGCTAACACCGCAAGACACTTCAGTTGCTAATCAACAAGAAGCAGCTAATCCAGAACGTCGAACTAGACCCGGAGCTGCGTTTGATATTCTCGGAGACGTTAACAATAATTTCAATCTAGGGTTTGCAACACGAGTAGCGATGTTACAAAGATAAGAACGATATTTTTCATGTGCAATTCCACTCCATCACATATTTGGATTCTGCAGAAATGTCAGAAAAGTCATCTATGGAGCTAAACACACAATCGCGTTAGTGCGAAAAGGCAATGACAACGATGCAATTTGGCGTACTGGTGCCGCTAAAGGTAAAGTTGTTTTGAGTAAAATAGTATTGTGGATGCCAGTAATGACCCCATCAATTGCCATAGAAGAGCGGCTACTTTCATTTATGGACACGGGCGGCAAATCATTGCTAAGTTGGCTAACAACAACGACTGATGTCAAACAGGATGATGTTGATGGTACATTTACATGGAACTTGGCATCAAAACAAGGCGTTTCAGCTCCACGTCATATATTTATTGCGCTACAGAATCGGAATCGATTAGGCTCCCAAGAACGCAGTCATATGATATTTGATCAATTAGGAGTCAGGGAGGTTTCGCTGAGAATAAACGGACAACAAGAACCAACCGAGGATATACAACTTGATTACGACAATAACTATATAGCACGTGTATATCATCGGATGCTGTCATATATGGGTCGTGATCAAAATGTTGATACTGGTTTGCAAATATTGCAACTTGATTTTAAGAAATTGTATCCGATTTATTACTTTTCGCTGGAACATCTTGATTTAACAAGGCAATCCGTCGTTGACATACATTTTCGAGCTCGTATAACCCCTGGTGGTGTTAATTATAGAGCGGTTGCTGTCATTCTCAGCGACAAATCAATGTTGGTAGAAGGAGTTGGCGGACGAATGAGAATTGTTGATGCACCAGTGGAAAATATGTAAACGATTCACAATTTGATCAATTGAAAGCATAAATAGTTTTACAATAAAATGCCATATAGTTCTGTTAGTGTCAAGCTGACTGATGATCAGGTCAAGAAATTGCGATCAAAATCCGCTAAAGAATGTGGAACCACAATAGCGTTGAAACCAGCGCAGATGTCCGGAGGTACACATACAATATCATTGACGGATCGTCAAATAAAACATTTCAATGATGCATTGAAAAATAAGCGAGGGGTTCAAATTGAATTTTCGAAGGCTGCAGTTGCCAACATGATAAAATCAGGTGGTATATTTCCATTGTTAGCCGCAATACCAGCATTGATTTCAGCAGCTGCCCCAGCGGTGGCGAAAGCGGCGGCGTTGGAAGCCGTTGGTACCGCGGCAGGGATGGCGTTGAAAAAGGCAACTGGGAAAGGATATAAAAAAAGGGAAAGGGTCTAAGACTACCAGGGACTCCATATTCATGGTACAGCGGAAAGGGTCTAAGACTACCAGGAACGGTTTATTAGTTGAAAGCCCAATTCTTCCCATGTCCAATTTTGATTTAATTGATGCTGCTAAAAAACTAGCGATAAAAAACTTCAGAGGGGTTTTTATGAGAGATCAATTACCGAAACAACCTAAACGCGTTGAAACCAGAATAATCAATCTTGATAACAGCAGCGGATCGGGAACTCACTGGGTTGCATACGCGATCGATCCTCGTGGGATTGTCTATTTTGATTCATATGGGCTAGCTCCACCAAGCGAGTTTATGCGGTATATAAATTCAAAGAATCAATCAATTCCGATTTTTTATTGCACGCTGCCAACACAACAATTAAATGATCCACCGATATGCGGCCGTGAAGTATTAAATGTCCTCGCGGAGATATCTAGATTTCCGAGGAAACCACCTCATCTGGTTGTAAACGAATATACCAGTGGGAGGTTTTTAGAAAACTAATAAATTGAAAACCCAAGTTGCGCTAACAATAATGATTGATATTTGGGGGCGACCTCTATCAGCGTTAGAAAAACCCACCACGGAAACACAGGATGTAAAAAAAATAATTGAAGATGAAACCGCTGAGACGTTGAATTTAGCAAGTGTTGACCCGAACGAAATAGTTGTATTTCAAGATCGCCAGGGTAAATTGAAATCCAGTAATGTGTCGTTGGATGACATTTTAACACGAAGACATGACGCCGCCGATGACGCTATTGCGCTGTTTCAGGATGGTAAACTCAAACCAGGCGTACTTGTTTCGACGGTCACAGAGAAACTAACAACAGTAGATAACACAGCAAACTCATTAAAATCACTCAACGATGAATTTGTTAAATTCAATCAACCGCTACAAGAGTTTCTTGGTGTTCCACCAGTGACAACACCGAATATTGAGACGATAAATACTGCAATCGACAATTTAGCAAAGCTACGATCTGATTATAATGTTTATATAGATGCTTTTAACACAGTACGAAGAGGTTTCAGCAGAACAAATGAAGCCATTGTTAAATTCAATCAACCGCTACAAGAATTTCTTGGTGTTCCACCAGTGACCACACCAAATATTGAAACGATAAAAACCGCAATCGACAATTTAGCAAAGCTACGATTTGAGTATGATGCTCATATAGCTGCCTTTGTCGCACTACGAGAAAACTTCAGCAGAACCGATGATGCCATTGTTAGATTCAATCAACCGCTACAAGAATTTCTTGGCGTTCCACCAGTGACCACACCGAATATTAAAACGATAAAAACCGTAATCGACAATTTAGAACAGCTACGATCTGAGTATGATGCTCATACAAGTTTTTTTTAATACAGTACGAACAATCGTCATCAGAACCGTTGACATCAATCAGAAATTCTTTGGTAAACAAGATATTAGACCTGAAGATGTTAAAACAAATCTAGATAACATCACTGTAAAATTCGATGAAATAACTCGGTTTGGTCGGCAATTGGGAGCAATCAACACTGATATTACTACGATCAGAGGCAATCTCCAGATGCTTGAAAAAATAAAAATTCCTCATGATAGCTTTAGCAATAACGTATACACACTTCGATCTGGAACATTTGAGTGGACATCACCATCTAACACTTTACATATCACAGCTACTGTCAAGGGTATTTATCGATTAACGCTGGTAACACCAATTCAATTTAATATATCATCGTCGAGTTCATCCGGGGTCAATAATGTGATATCAACGATCATCGACAAGAATATAACTGAACGGTTAACGATAAAAACCGATGATAAAAGTTTGACTAAGGCATCAGTAACATGGTATCTGGAATTCGTAGCAGATCTGAGCAAATAATTGAATTGAAATAAATTTACAATTAGATTCGTAATTGAAAACGCTAGTGTTTTTAAAATAAAATGACATCAACACCGTCACAATATCGCTATGATACAATCAAAAAATTATCAACGAAACTCAAAACACTCGCTGAGGAGTATGAAATAAAAATAAAAAAAATACCGGAGGAGAATTACAGACATTGACGTTACAGTGTATTCAGTATCTGGTGTAATGGCCGGAGCTGGTATTATACTGTCTTCAGTGACAATGATAGCCCCGGTTGCTGTTCCAATTTGTATATCCGCGGCGACAACAATTGCTGGGGCTGCTAATGCAATTACTAAAAAACTATCATCGTGTTCTCAGGGAAAACTCAACGGGTATACAGTAAAACATCAAATAGCATCCAACGCATACTCGCAATTATCCTCGTTGATATCATCATCGATTGATGATACAGTAACTACCGATGAAGATTTCTCAGCGATGATACATATTTATAATTCCGCGGTATCGAAATTAGAAATTGTAGACAATGATAATAATAATGTCACTACAATTCAACGAATTGCAACTGCTTTAACGAATAGCAGAAAATACAAACCCGGTGAAAACAAGCATAATCTCAATATCATCAACGAAATCCGAGTTTAGTGTAAACTTCCCTTCTCCGGTTCCCGTGAAGGAGATAGCGCTAGAAAAATTACGAGTATACCATAGTTGGCCTAATATCAGATCGGTAGCATTTGGTGGGCAGAGACCCAATAACTCATTGGTGTTTGCGAATAAGAATAAAGAAGACGGGACTCCAGACTGGAACGTTGTTACAATACCAACAGGGTTCTACCAAATCGAACAAATCAATAATGAATTTGCACGTAGAATAAAATCGATTACTGGAGCAGAATCAAAAATCGCTATAACGGTTCACGAGCCAACACTATCGTCCGCCATTGAAATAAAATCAGCTGATTATGTCATAGATATCTATAACAGCTCAATCAGAACCGTGCTAGGATGACCTGAAAACCCACCTCGACAAAAAACCGCTGTTGTAGCACCAAAACCTAAAAAATCTGATTATGTCACTAAAAAACTATAGAGAGTACAGGGTACCTAGAGAGTTTTTTGTGTTGGTATACGGATATGGTGAGGAGCGGCAGGGGTATTTTTCTGTTAACGAACTTGGCATTATTGGAAATTTCACAGCGATGAATAAGGATTTTTCACTGTTATTAATATCTCTTGAATCCGGTACTCTCACTCGAGATGAATTTATCAGCGTTGTAGAAACATGTAACAAAATCATCGACGATATGGAAAAATTTAATTTACAAATTACTCGAGTTATAGCCGATGATAAACATCGTATGTCGAGAATAGCATTTGCACAAAAATATAATATCCGCATTGAAGATATATCCACATTTAAACTACCCGGATATAAAGTACCAGAATTAAAGAAACACATTAACGACACCATCGATATTGGTTTTAAAATAATCTATGACGCATGGAAAAGAAATCTAGTGGAAGATTTATTAATCCTGACTCACAATAATGATCCAGATGACGGTGGTAGGCATATCGCGCCAAACAATGTAAATATTTCAGAGGTGATTGCGCTCAATTTAGTATGTGATGCAATTGAAGGAAGCTATCAAATAAATCTCGAGCAATCAAATCAAGCCCAGCAGGGATATATTCTTTATTCATTTGCACCAACAGCGCCTCCAGGATTTTTAATTGTTGAGAATCCAATTAATCCAGTCTATATGCGATGCCATAATAATTCACTAACGAGAATTAATTTCAGACTCATTGACCAGTCAAATAATCTAATTGATCTACAAGATGATGTGTTAGCGATTAGTCTATTTGTAAAGTCCTAGGACTCGATCAAATATTCGGTTAAAATCATTTATTATTTTTGTTAACCTGTAGCAGCAGAGGGGGCGATGACAACATAGTTGCGACCAAAATTGATTGAAAAATCGTAAAGTCTCCGTTTGCTAAATGGAGACTTATTTTTTTTTTTTGCTTAAAATATGACATTCGCAGGAAGGCTCTATTTTCCGTTTTGAGGCTTCAATCAATTTTGTCGGAAAAAGTTGTAGGGTTTGTTCCCTCTGCTGCTAGTTGACATGATTTAGAAATAACATGCTGATAACTCACTGACCATCCACCAGCCGGTACCTCAGGCAAACTCCAGTTACCACAAAACACCCCATCTTGTCCACAAACTAGCAAACGTATCCTTGCGTGGATTTTGTTTCTCTAACAAGATATATCCGGATCTTGTTTTGGGTTCACAATGGGTGATTTCCCTTTGTCATCATGATTGAAACGATGATACCGAGTACTAAACGGACGATTGTGAACAATATATTTAGTTTAATAAATATCCGGAGTAAACGTGACCTCATCCAAAGAGTGACAAATATATATGTCCACTAAAGAATTCGTCATCTACATCAATACCAGGAGTGAAGTTACTGCAAAAGCATGATATAATACAAATATAAACACTTTTAAAGGAACGCATTTTTGTTCCAAACGAGCATTGCAAATTACAGATGGATTAACCACAACCATATTTGCCCCCAACTCCTTACTTAGAACATAAATGAATACACTCAATGGGTGAAGAAGTTATCTTTCGAACTGTCACTATTTTTAAAAATAAGTAACACAATAGAGAGGAATATTCCCAGAAAACATTTTCTATTCCCTGAATCAGAGCACATGAAATAGGAGATTACTTCTCAGATAAAGGCAAAGTACTCAATAATAAAACATAGGTATTGATGTCACTATAAACGCATTTCTTGTATTTGAAAAAAGAGACAATAACCTGATAACTATTAATTTGTTTTTAATTAAATTGTTTCTGAAACATCAATGTTATTATTTTAACAAGAAAATATAATAATATCTGAAAACATATTTACAAATCATGTCTCATCATCTCTGACTATCTGGATATACACATAAGACACCTACACACACACACACACTCACATACACCTCTACACACACTCACACACATACGTACACACACATATATATATATATATATATATATATATATATATATATATATATATATATATATATATATTCTCGTTATAAATAATAGTAATACTAATAATAATAGTAATAATATTAACAATAATAATAATATTTCTCATTTTGATGACTAGAGCAACGATGCCTTGGAAAGCTGCAGTAAATTTTTCTAAATGTTTCAGTCCCTTGAAGGAGAACTGAGAATGTTAGAGGTGAAACGAAAGTGTCTTTTTGAAAGGAAAGAAACCCTTCTGCGCCAAGAACTTGCGAAAATCTCTAAATTATGAGAAATAAGGACATTCCATGAGACCCGATGGGTGCATGCATCAATTTCCGAAAACATTTTACCTTCATTGTAATTATGCTTTATTTAAAATATTTGGTATCAGTAGTTGCTTTTTTACTGATGATTAGGAACACATCAATGAATTTCAAGACGTGTACCGTTTTATATATTAACAACTAGCTCCAAAGTTGATATGATAATGTACTTCAATAAAATATAATCCAGAAAGTGAATCATCAGAAACTTGAATGTTAGACGACATGTCAATTTTAATTTGGAAATGTGTATGATAAGGTCAGTGGCTAGGAATGGTACATACATATAGGATAGTATAATCAACAATGGTTGGTTCCTGTTAGGTACTTATCCTTGTCTTATCTGGGACAGAAAACTATCGTGCAAAGTTGGATATGGATATATATATATATATATATATATATATATATATATATATATATATATATATATATATATTGTACGTACTGTATGGGAATTGGATTAAACCGCTCAGTTTAAACTGCTGATTGGTTTTGGACACCACCATCGCCATCCCACATACGCTACATACTTTAGGCGCTAATGGCTTGGACCCCACATTGTGGGAGTTAAAAAGACCTTATTTTAACTCTTGTATATTTTCTATGATGGACTATTACGGCCTTTTTGGTAGAATCTTTTGTTTTTGAACAAAGGCAAGACCAAACATATTTTCAACTCCACCCCCTACCCCATCTGATTGTTCACATCGGCTACTAAAGAACAGTGAAAGCAGAGGTGCGCAATTACTTTTTTGATTGTCTTCTGGATTGTAATATACTGCTAACTGTATTGTCGATAAAACGAGATTAGGTTTAATTACAGATCAGAATATGTTCGATAATATACGGATCAATCAGCTTCTATCAGCTTGTTTTGTAACTTGTTATTCTCCCGTTTTTCAGATATGAACATTTCATCAAACACCTGTACATTTGTAAAAAACACAAAATATGTTTTAAACAAATGTAGTGTAAACAGGTACAATTATCAGTAGAATCAAGATCTTTAAATTAAAACAACCTAATTATGCTACTTATCTAAGTTTTGAAATTTGGAAACCTCTGCAACCGAGTACAAATTGTGCTTGTTTCAAAGTTGAGAAGGTATGTCTGTCTAATGTTACACTGTACATTATGATGACATACCATTTTTGCGTTAATTTCGATGATAGTGGGTTTATATCTTTGTCTAATCTAGCTCTTAAAGAAATAAATTGATATTTGGTTAATCAAAACGTGTGTTCCGTAAAAAATATGCCGAATATACAATATTTAAATGATCTACGTTTCTCAATATTACGAAATTGATCGGATTTTCTTTTCTTCTTTGATTACTCCCATATTGATGTGAAGCTTTAATCATTCTTCGATTGAGATGAAAATGATAACGAATACAAGGTATGATTTGAATTTCATTGATATGTTAAGAGGTTTCTTATAATAGTTGAAAATAACCTTGATCATTAGAATCATGCTTTTAGTATTGGTTCATAATCGACATATACCAAACTTACTTTTTAAATACTCCGGTAATATTCTTTTCATAATAATACTATTTTCAACGGAGATTTATATATAGAATATCCTATCAATGCACCCATTCATTAGTTTCGACCATTTTATACCAAATTAATATTTTAGCCGCGCAAAATTAATTTCAAAAACTTAAACATTGTACAGTTACATTATACATACTTCCAACCAGCGGATTGTAATTTAACCAGATCTTTGAAAAATTAATAGATTAGGCACAATATTGACATATACTGCTGAGTTAGTGTCCGTGATTATCAAAGCACACTCAAATGATTTGATGCAGGCAATTGTCATTTTAACTTAGGGAGGTAAATACGTTATGCAATTAATGAGCGATTGTGAGCTTGTTGAAGAAGAGTTTTAAAAATGTATAACCTTGCACATAATGTATGAAATATAAAATATTAACATACCCTGATAGTCTGTATTTCGAGTATGCGATTTATGTTTTTCAGTATTTTGTTGTATTCTTTTGTTTTGTTTGTTAATGATGTTGTAGCTAGTATAAGATAACTTTAAATTTTGTATCTTAATCATGTTTGAGATTATCAAACGTACGGCTTTGGAATAATTCAAATTCTGACACCTGAGTTCCTGCTTGTTTAACGTCATTAATTTTTGTTTCGTGCTTTATATGTGCATTCCAATATACAAATCCTGAGGAGACCTCATATTACCACATGACCTATACATAACATGAATCCAGATACTGAGTGTTTCTTTTTCATGTACCGTTTGAACATATTTATTATTTCACCTCGATCTTCTTTTAGCTCAGATCATCCACATTAATTTCGTGTAACTTCGTCTTATATAACCTTCCATCTGTGTGTTCAGCCTTTGTTTTCTTTCATAAACTACTATATTAAGCTGGAAGGATGTAGACTTAAAGAAGAGGTGATGTGTTCACACATTCCTATCCAATGTATATGTCCGTGTCAAGATGTCTAAGTGGTAACAAAAGTGAATTAACATCTATGTATATGAATAAATGTTAAAGACGCAACATCACTAACAGAAACACAATTGCTTAAATGCAATTGCTACCTTTAAAACCCAATCAGCAGCCGAAAAGGAACATCCATGAGAACTGTAATTCTGTAGCGTTAGGCATCACACAATCCGAGAACAAACTAAATGATTTTGTTTATCATGGACTTGGTCTCAAACTTTGACTTTAGCTCACATTGGTAATGCTACTAATACATACATATCGTCACTTGATGTGCAAGATGAGTGCCATAATGGTGAAATAAGAGAGAGAGAGAGAGAGAGAGAGAGAGAGAGAGAGAGAGAGAGAGAGAGAGAGAGAGAGAAACTAGCTGAATGGAGTTCCCATATGGCAAAATGAAAACTTCACTTGATTTACACCATTATATTGCCTATAACAGCTCCATTATACTGCCATGTGCAAGGTTTCATACCACGCATATCGAGCAGCTATACATAGCTTGATTATGCTTATACCAACGTAGAGATAAATACATTATTCATCATCAGCATTATTACCACCATCATCATCATCAGTCTATTGATCTAGTGTGGTCGTCGAATCACTGTGCTGCTGAACATCTGACTGGTTCCCTCCAGTTGTATCGATCATGTTCCTGGTCCAAACTGTCTTGTTGTCAGCCCATTTGAGTCTCTGTCTACCTCGTCTTATGACACCATGGACGCTGCCCTGCAGTAAAGTTGTGGATAAACACGTTTGGCCATACCATTTCAAACTTTTCGTTTTCACAACGGTGGGATCATTGTATTGGGCTAACTTGTACCTGATGGTGTTACACATTTGCAAAGTGGTCCATGTACAACATGCCTATGATGATCATGTATCATCTTATTTTCAAGGGCCTTGATCGTTGTGATTATGCTGTGAGGGTCCAAGATTCTCTTGAATATAAAAATGATGATATGCCTAGTGCTCTCAATAGTCTGATTTTAGTTTACAAACATATATTTTTGGATGGATCTTTTCCTTGATATACCTGCAGTTGTTTGTACTGCTAGTGACAAAATGTTTGTTTTTCATCCATCTGCTGTAATTATAGAACCAGGATAATTGAACTGGCTCACTTTCTCCAGTTATTGTTCTCTGAGTTTGATCTTGGCTGAGATTTGTGTGCCACTATTCGTCAAAAGCTTTGCCTTCACGTCACTCATCTCTCTGTCAAATATGCAATATGTTCCATCCATGTTCTCCACTAAGGTGGCAAGCTCATCTCCATTGTCCCTCAGCCAATTAATTCCGACTGTAAAGCGGAGTTTGGTAATGTTACCCTTTCAATGCGGACAGTCCAACCGTGGTATTCCATGCCGTCACTCATGATGTGCTCTAAGTAGATGTTGAAAAGCGTGGATGACAGGAGACACCCTTTATATAAACCAAATGTTGTCTGGAAACAGACCCTCACATAAATTTGAGCAATTACTGAACTGGTAGCCTTGGCGTAAAGCTGCTTGATGGTATTGGTCAACTTTTGACCCATGTTGCACTGTATTGTGGCCCACATTGCCTAATACCACACTCTGTGAAAAGACCTTTTCAAATGTATGATCACCTGATAGATTTTCACAAAGAACCATGCGATTGAATATGTGTTATGTTAAGCACCTTCCACTCCGGAACTAATGAGACCAAATTGATTAGTTTAATATGTTATGTAATATTCGTAATTGTGCGCGATTGTATTCATTGCATTACTCTCGTTTAGTTTTTTTTATATATATAGTCTTATATATATATATATATATATATATATATTTATATATATATATATATATATATATATATATATATATATATATATATATATATATATATATATATATATATATATATATATATATATATATATATATATATATTATTTACGTTGCGGTCAATACTATACCACGAAATGTTAATTTGTTCTTTAAAAGGAAACTTGGGCACATATCACATATATTACATAAATTTGCTGTCTTAAAAAGAGTTCATATTTATTACTAGCAGCTATGTATTGACCTAGTGAATGTACTCCTTCCATCCCCGAGTTTTGTATGTTACAAAATGTAGTTATATGCTTTTGTGGCTATTTACAATCACATTTGAGGATTTATCAGTTCATTGATGTCCTTTTTGTTTAAATTTACATTCACAGTGATTAAATCAATATACTAGACATGTCTGCAAATCTTTAGCTGAGACACAACAGCTCCATTTGGAAATATCTTCCAGCTGATGTCCCTAAAACACTCGGGTGTTTATTTATACTTTCAAGATGTGACTATTGTAACTCAATTAATATCTGGTTCGTCACAATACTACTCCAGAAACTTCAAAAAGTTCAAAATACAGCTGTTCGGAACATGTTTAGAGTACCCCGAACATAGCACAACTCCCCTATGCGCTGAACCCGACGCCTGCTATCCAATCGATCCAGAATCAAACACAAAATGTGTTATATGTGCCTCGTTTCACTGACGGACTCCCGTCCAACATTTCTATCCGGCCTCTCTCATTTTTATACAACTGCATGATATTACGCTCCACTTCTGACAATCGTATACACATTATTCCCACTATGAAAACGAAGTCATATGGACAACGTTATTTCGTATACCAGTGCCCAACAACATGGAATGAATTGCAAATGAATGTAGGCACAAAGACAGAGTGATCCTATTCTCTTAAAACTCACATTTTTTTACTGCAAGAACAAAATTATAGACCCATACATGTTTCCCACCTTAAATATTATCATCATTTTTTGTTTCCAATTTGATTGTGTGGTTTGTTTTTTTATATGGCGTTTTCTAGTCATATAATTATATATGTAGTAAAGCGCTTAGAACTTCTAAAGGTTATGCGCTATGTAAAGTCCTTTGCATTAACATGATGCCATTACCATATAGGCTTGTGGAAATTAATGAGGAATATAAAATAAAGAAAGTGAACCAAACATTGGTAAATAAATTCAATTGTTTAAAATATATTTACATGTGATCTTTCATTTTTTCGCCGTAGCAACGGTACAAGCGATCACAATCTTGATTCTCTCTTTGTGTCTGTCTCTGGTAGGTTTGACTTTACATCCCTTGCTGTATGTCTGTCTGTCTGTCTGAATGTATGTGTCTCTCTCTAATTTCGTCATTTCATATATTTTATTACGTATTTCGCTAAGATGGTACGGGTGGGGGCTTTGGATATTTTCTTATATGTAATTATTAATAATAGATTATTAGAAAATTATAGTATCTTCAAGAAGCAACAACTAAAGCAAAACATACCCATGCAGTTTAATGTTTAATGTTTTGCTACTTTGTATCATTTATGAACACTGTATATAAATCCCACGGAAAGTGCACACGTAACGTTACGAAGAATCATATGTTTGTGTGTTGCTGGTGTAATTTCAAGGTTTTAATCAGGCACAAACATTCTTTGCTATCTCACTCCAAATTTCTACGTAGTTGTCCGTTATGTATGAGAGGGAAGGGGAACATTAAATCAGAATGTATAGTGCTGAAAATTTGGAAAATATTAAATTCATTTGGAACACGTCCGTTATTAATACTTTTTATCGTTATTTCCATACGGCACTAATAATGTCTGGACATTCAACATTGATCTATAATATACTGCGGACGTTAGCTAGTATATGTTTATATATGCGTATTATTATGTAATGGGCGGATCACAATTCATATACCATTGTTATAGTCGCTCGTTTACAATGATTCGATTATTTATGCCAGATAAAAGTTATTAATGGTAATGATCGATACTGGTTGCGTTTGTATTGTCATTTTCTGAACGATCTTGATCATCAGTATCTTCATCTGGTACTTATTCAACGAGGTTGATCTGTTCCGTCTGTAATCGTTCTTTTCAACTGATTTTGATCTTCTATCAATAATAACATTTAAGTCTGACAATCAAGTTTGACATTTTTGTTATCGTCAGGAACATCCACTCTAGTTTCATTAAAACTTGATATTGCAAATCTAGCAAATCATTCTTTGACATTTGAAGCTCGTGCCAGGAAACCTCTTATACAACACGACTCGCATTTAAATTGTGCAAATTATGTTACAATTGTATACGTCACTAAATATGACATATTATGTTTGATTCAATCAGTAATACAATACTTTAACATACTGTACACCTGTATGCATTGCAGTGTTTTAATATGATATGTACCATTTTTTTAAAAAATGTTATAGTATACTGTACACCAGTCTGCATTGCAATGTTTTAATATACTGCATCTTCCGTTCATAATGTCCAGGTCTGTTTCATTCATATTATGACAAACTTTAACTGTTCGATAAATAAGCAAAGTTTGCAAAACAAAGTTTCATATTCACCATTCTTTATTAAAATGTTTTAGTACACTGTACATTAGTCAGCGTTGCAATGTTTTAAGATACTGCATGTGTAATTTATAATGTCCAGGTCTGATTCATTCATATTCGGACACATTTTAACTCATCGATAGATAAGTACTGATTGCAAAAGACCTAGTCTTATCAGGTAAACATTGAGCGTCCAGACTTCTAGTGGTTGTAGATTATCATGGACACTTGTACAATGAACAAAGTCGGGTCACGATTTCAATTAGATAAGCACATTTTTTTCACAGTTTACTTCTGTTTTAATATTCCTCATCCAAATACGCTTCAACAAATATGCTAGGTTACTCACGTTTAATTGGGAAACATGTGTCAGTTGGAATTTAGCTAGAACACGGTGTATATCTTTAACGGAACCAATGATCTTAACGACGTGAATCGCGAAATCGAAACTTCTTCTGGTAAATAAAATTGTTCATGCTCATGAAACATTTGCTCTGCATATTTTATTCAAGAAGTCTAATTTGATTTTATCAACATAACCATCCAATGATTCAAATATAAGGCTGCTTATTGTTGTGTCTTTAGGTGATCATTAATCGATATTTTGAATTCTACATGCAGCTTGTCCTTAACCGACCCTTAGGTCATATATCCGTGACTAAGCCAAGTTTGACTACACGTCGCATCTATACATCATGTGAGAGAAAACTATGTTTCCAAGACTTTAGCTTGCCTACTGGATTATACCATATTTTCCTATGTATATCAGTACACGGTAAGAATATGGTGATATTTCATGTTCATCATCATATGCAACATTACAATGGTCTCAGGATACAATAACCCGAGCAAATATTCTTGATGAATCATTAGGAATACGATTGTTTCCGAGCATGAACAAATGTTATGGCATGATTATTTTTTTTGAAAATATGACAATATTAATATTTTATCGGAATTTAATGTTAGTCTCCAAAGTCGTGGATATTCAGCAGTAGAATATCAATGCCACGTAAATGATTTAGGATAGCAGGGTCATGTACTCAGATAGTTGAACACAGGAAGCTTAGACTACCAACTTGTATTCCAGATTTAGTTGAACAGAATGAGGTCATTTCTTATTGCTAAGATTAGCCATGCTGAAATACTTCTTTCTTGATGTACCCCTTGGCTTACCGTATCAGTTATATGTGGGTCTCTGTGCTCGAACCATATAAACAATGTGCTTTTTTAATTATAATATCTTACTAAGTATGCCGACCACGTCGATCCGTCCAGGGGTGTTTTCATTCTTTAAGGCAAAAACCCACCTGACCTATGATTGTGGAAGCATCTAACTATGTTGACAATGAAAAAGATGCTAAAATCAGTCCAGTAATACTTAGGACTGAACCAATTGTATTTCCCAATCATGGCAACGTTAAAACAAAATATTAAAGACAATTATCAATTAAACACTGATTAACTTATATATGATCATCCCGGCTATGGAGCAGCTCAAGCCACTCACGAGCGAGTGTAAAAAACGATTCAAAGCGGTATGCTTAATATTAGGACACATTCCAATAGCATCGGAACTGATGGTGAATCATCTTCACGAAATTGGAGCGCATAAATATAAAAAGATTTATACACGGGACATTCAGGCTGAATTAACACCATTGGTGGGCGATGAATTAAAGCGTCACCGCTGTAGTACATTTATGATCTCCAATGAGGTTACCGCAAAAGCAAGACAACTGTATTTACATAAATATCGTGATGATTTTCAAGATTAAATGCCAATTAGCCCGATTGTGTGCTATCCAGGTAAAAACCCGGTGAAACGTCTTTGAGATGTTCGTACCTGTAATTATTTCATCATTACAGCACACGGTACTACCCCGCTAAAAGTATATAAATTCTCCTTCCATTATGCCGACTAAATGACTGTGATGATATGTTTAAAATCACCAGCCTGTGGATTATTGTTGTTGTGAGATCTTAAGCCCCAAATATACAAAGACTATCAGTGATGAAATTAATAAAGCTTTTGCGATGATTAATAATATATTGGACACATTCATCAACTCGGAAACTGGTAAAAATGTGGACTGACAAGTGTAAGTTTAACAAAATTCTAACGCCAGAGTGTCTCGAGGCTAGCGGTAAATAAGGGGAATATTATGTCATACGATATTTTCAATAGTGAGTCATTTCCCAGGTTCATACTTTGATCAATAAAAACGAAAAGACTTGAAAATACAAGTCTTGCTTGGGTGAACTGCCATTTGGCAACGTTAAAGTTCCTGTACAACTTGCTGCATAAGTACGCTGGAACAATTCAAGTCTGACATTGCTGTTTATCTGTTTCAATAAGCAATTGCAGATTTACCCATGTAACACTAACACCGTTGTTGAGCATTAATAACTTGCTTCGGTAATTAATGGCCAACAGACTATGCATGGAGTCTTAGCAGCATCAAAACTGCCAATAAGTGTAGTCTGCAGCTATATGTAAAAATACGTTATGTTTTGGTTGCGTCAACAGCAGTTATTTACTTCCAACCGGGATAACTGTGTGATCAAAATTGACAATGATTATTTTGTAATCAAACGTCGATACGGTGGTGGTGTGAAATATTTGCATCGGTTATTTGCCAAGGAATATAACCTTACATTACATGAGCGATTCGCTTAACGTTGCTGAACCTCGATTGTTATAGATCGAGGCATATTGTCAATATCCGCCAACGACTACATACATGCAAATAAATACTACTTAACTTTGTAAAATCCTAGTGACTATCACAGTCTCTGTTTGAAATCATTTGTGGGTTTGCTCGCGGCCGTCTAAAACTTCCGTGATACTGTCATGGGCGTTTATAAACAGGATTCGGGGCATTACTTTTCATCACCAGTAATAACTCGGGACACATTTGTGTATACAAGCAGGGATGAGTTTCATTCCTCCCTGTCTTGTTTCCCCCTGCGGCTTCGTGGTAGTAGAATTGTCCCGACTTGTTTCATTACGTATCGTAAGAGGCGACTAAGTAGTGGCAACCTATTTACCGTGGGTTGAATCTCTTCTCGGTGGAGGAAAGGATACTTGTAGTTGAGTGGAGGCTTTTCTGATGCAATACACTGCTTTGGCCTCTACGTATCCTCGATGGGTGGTCTGGATGGTCACGATGTCAACAAATTGGCTGGTCATGAGGAGCCTTAGGATCTCTTTATTTACCGACTCACATTATTTGACTTCTTTTATATATCTTGATACCACTGTTGCCCGTACATTATATTCCTTTAGCTTTCTCTTTCGCAAGTATTAGAATACTTCCTAGACGGCGGTGGCTTAACTAGTGAATTGGGCGGTAGTTTTACAGACCATATCAGGTGACTTCACGGGTCAGTCATAGTTAATTTTATCTACTGAATATACCCTCTGTGTATCACTGAGACTTGAAACGTGTCCCCTAGTCGGGCGGGGAGGATGGGTGTTGAAATGTTATCAAATCATCATGAAAAGTTCTACAAAAAATCAAACAAACGAACGAAACCACTCTCCGACTCTGATGATGAACCATATAGTGTAGGGATATTCCCATGATTCATAGTTATGAAGTCAAATGAGGCCGCAAAACCAAACACAGCACTGTATCTTTTTTGTGATTGAGAAAAGGATAATGGGTCTATCGACGCAACAACACAGTGTAACAATGTTGAAATCGGGTTGCCTTCTTGCTGAATGTGAGCGATGAGGAAAACAGAAAATATAAAAAACATGAAAACAGTATTGGATATTCCAGTGTACTCAATACGTCCAAAGGCGTGATGCGGTGTCGTGACTTGGCTAGCGTCAACGACATGGATATCATCGAAGGGATGAAAAATGAAGGTGGCACTGCAGAATTAAGCGTAATACCAAACTGCAGGACACCAACACATATATACTCACCTTCAACAAACCAACAGTACTCAGAGTGGTCAAAGTTGGTTTTTTGCAAGTGAAGGTCGATATATACATACCACATCCCCATCAATGCTATAAGTGTAAAACATATGACCATCATGACGACCGCTGTACAAAAGTCAAAATATGTGACCGATGCGGAAACCATTCTCATCAGGAATCTGATTGTAGAGCAACTCTGCATTGTGTCAACAACCCAAAGGAACATCACGCCGATTCCAATGATTATGATACATGAAAACAGGAGAAAGAGATTCTGAGGGTAAGGTACACATCAAACATTCCCACTGCCTAGGCCAGGAAGCTTTGCAGGAAAAAGCATCCATTCCTGGCACATCCTTTTCCACTGTCGTGGAAACCAATACCACAAGGCGGAAGGACTCTCAAACATAGACCAATGTACTTTATTCAACATGCAGTACTAATATCCCTTATTACCAACTACAGGAAATCACGAAATCTACACAAACAACTTTCACTAACAACCCAGAACCGCAATCACCAAGGAATACCATTAAATCGCAGACTTATCCCATCAAACTCTATAAGAGGTATGAAATCATTGAAAACAAGGATGTGGAAGAAACTGTTCCATGTACTCAAGGTGGCTTCGAACCTAATAAGAAAAAATGAACCCCGCACTTCCTCTAGCAAAATGATCACACATATTGATTCCGCGAAAGATAAAACCTAGCTCCAGAATTTTCAGTTTAAACTTATAATGAAGAACACAATCTCACAATGGAACAGTCGAGACTTACACCTAAGTACAATGATATTATTCTGCTTTTAAATGAACACGATCCTGCCGTAACAACATAATATTATTAGACATACTTGTTTTGATAGCATTTGCCCGCAAAATCATCATGGACCACTGGATGTTGTGCGAGTTAATGCATGAACTTAGTGAAGAAATGGATGATAATTATTCAACAATGATAATTTTGGTAATACTTGCTTGTTGCGAAAGGAGTACTGCTTTATTTATAGCTGTGTCCGGCTGTCAAAGGCTTTTACATCATTTCTGCTGTAACGCTTGTCTCTGAAGAGTTGATTTTTAATTGGTCATTTCCAGCTTAATAATTGGATTGTCACATGTAGTCCAAACGATTGGAAATATTGAACAGATATACTTAAATCAATCCACACAGGAGATGTCAAACTGTCGTGAGTTGCATAGTCTCAAATTATCTCAATCTATAGCTTGAAATTGACGTTTTGATTCTCCTAACATCGATTCCAATGTCTATATTAAAGAAATAACATTTTTTTACTGGGACGTTAGAATTAAATTCTTTAAATTGAATCTTATACATGGAAGGCCTATATCAATTTTCAGTAGTAGCCACCTTTTGGGTAGCTGGAATGTAAAACTACTTTTCGGGGAATTCCATATACTTTCTTTATTGCTAGGCTTTTCCTATCTTGGTCTTATGGTGGAGGTAGAAGATCTTGGATCATGATTGATAATGCCCACTGCAAAACTGCATGTCTGATGACACATCTCACAGCATATGAGACAGCTCGGTCTTCTGGTTTCTTCCTAGAAATGATTGTCTTGATCATGATGATTCAGGTTCATTTGACAATGGTACATATACTTCTCCATATATAGATAGGCCTTCCCTACCGAAGAGAAGACGCTCATTTAGGCTCAGTCTAAAAAGATCCAAGACCCAAATAAAATAAAATGTATTGTCTGAGATTGACAGTGATCCATTCAAAAGTATACTTCCATTAAAACGTATGAAGAGCCCTCTGGAGATACAAGTCAAAATACCAGTTATGTCACTCGATATAAAAATCAACACTCCAGAAGGCCCACTGCATCAAATTAAAGGACCCTCTGAAAAAATAGGAATTATATACAAATATTAGGAAAACTCATATTACTATTATAATTGGGACAATGTTCTTTCGTTAGAGTGTACCAAGAGAAAAAAAAACCAGTTGAATTAGGGTTGGGAAGTAATAACAAAAGAAGAAACATAACAATCCCCAGCAAAGAAATTCAAAGCATGACAGTCTATGGAAACTCAACAAGAACCTATGCCTGTGAAGACATTCGAAAGGATGGACAGCACAGAAAATGGTAAAATAACTTTTGTAATTTGTTTCGAAATTTCACTGGATTTCGTTTTTGCGAGAAAATATCAGAAACTAAAAGGTATATATCTTTTTTTTCTAATCGACTGCCTCACACCCATTATAATATGAGAGGATATATTCTTTGATTTAGTAATCATTAAAGAGCAATCGTTCCTTGAAATATTTGAGTGGTCGTGAAATCGACTGTATTGGTTTGGATAAAAGAAATCCATGGCCTTGACGGCATCAAATGCAACCGTGTTAATCACTGTCCACGATCAGTTCCTACCCCTGCTGTTTTAGTGGTCCTAGTGAATGTTGCTGCTATTGACATCTCCGTCATGGTAAATATCGATTCAGTCGTATAATGTACATTTCATTTGCAATGTCTCAGTTTCTTAGGTTTATCTAAAGACATGTTAGTCAAGTGTTTTAACGTAGATAAAAAAAACTGAACTGATCCATTTGTTTTCATTCTCTTCCTTCTTCCGGATGTTCAACAAGCAGCAAGAAGGGCGAACAGACCAAGTTTTCAAACAAAAATAAGGCATCTATGGAGACGGAAACTATTTCAGACAAAACTAAAAAGTGTGAACAGACCAAGTTTTTAAAGCCTCTACGGAGACCAAAACTGTTATGGTTTTAACCGAATATTTTATCAAGTCCGATACCATATATTGATCTTGAGTCATTCAAACTTATGGTTACAAATCCGTGTGGGGTTGACTGAGAATGACCAAAGACATTTCTGAATTTGTTATAGTTCATGTCGGAGCACCAGGTTTGCTGAATGTTTCCAAGTGTATTAGAGTCAACTCCATTAAATACAGCAAGAATATTACAGTTATCCGTGATCCCTTTTGGTGCTTGAGTATATCTCTGAGTAACATATATCACTTCCGAAGTTTTATGTCTACCTCTAGAAAATATCCTAGTAGGAATTTTTTGAGTGTCTAACATCACATCATCATATACGGCTAAATTATTAATACTTAAATCAATAACATCAACACTCGGAGATTCTTCGATATCGGTAATAAGATCAATAATATCCTCATCGATCTCTGATTTTCCTTTCTCGTAAAAATCCTTTAACACCTCGTAACATCGCTGATCGTCTACACTTGGGCTACCAAATATAGTTTATCTCATTTCATCCATCTCGTTATCAAATTCAATAACAACTGCATCTTGCCACTTCCAGATGGTCCAATTATAATCATGCGAATAGAATTTGGTAGCCCTTCATGATGCCTAACGGGTTCTCGTGTTTTTGTCGCCGAAAAAGCAATTTCGTGCATGTTATTGTAAAGAAATAATGGATCTATCCTGTGTGAAATGTAAGAAACGTACTAGCACAAACGACTCGACAACAATTACAACAAGCAATAACAGATCAGCACTTGCTAGAAGGTGTGTACATTGTGGTACAAAAAAATTAGATTTGTTTCTATGGATTTAAAAAAGGATGTGATATTGAAGAAAAATTGACAAAACTTCCCGGGACTTCATGGGCAAATTATCCAGGAGAAAAACACCTTCCAGGGTTATAGTTATTGTGGCCCTGGAACCAGACTTTACATCAGACTTGATGGCCAAGACCAACCCTGACCCGGCGAAAATTCAAAAAAAGCTATTGATAAGGCATGTCATGCTCATGCTGTTGCTTATTAAAGTAGCAATCTGCAACACATACATATCGCAGTTGTGATATTGATTAATGCGTTAAATTCTATCACTGATAAATCTTTCAAAGAAAAATTAGCATCCTGGTTGATAAAATCGGCGATGTAAAGTAAATTAATGCTGGGTGCTGGTAATTAATAACATCATGAAATATCTTTATTATTCCCATAGAGGATACTGGCGAGGTAAATCAGCAATCGATAAAAAGCGCAAAGGTAAAAAAATACGCGGCGGATTGGTTATCCAAACAGGCATGATACTGTTAATAACCTCAAATACAAATACGCGCTAACCGTAGTTGATGTTGCTATTAGAAACAAACAAGCTGAACCATTAAAGACAAAGTCATCAACTGAAATAGTATCTGCGTTTGAAAGGATTTATCGACAAGGTCCCTTGCAGAGGCCAAATCTATTGCAGGTTGATCCTGGCAAGGAATTTCAGGGTTTAGTGTTATCAACAATGAAGCATCATAATACCACGATACGACGAGGGCATACTGCACTACATAGCGATCAGGCAATTGTAGAACCATTTAATCGGACACTTGCTGAGCGGTTATTGGATATATTTATCCAGGATAAACGACCTCGTGAATGGGTCAAGACATTATCAGGTGTAATTAACGCGCTAAATAATGAAATTACTCGAACATTTAATATGAAACCTATTAACGCTATCACTAAAAAGTATATACGTGTAGAAAAAACAAAAAATGATTTTTCAACACAACGAATACTCGACAATGTCACTGTGAGATATTTATATAAACCAGGATATCTTAAAAGTGGTAACAAAGAGCTACTGATCCTATTTGGAGTGTCACGGTACATAAAATATCCAACATCACAAGATTCTCGGGTAGATTCGCAATCTATACATTAGATTCAACTGCTCCTCAACGCGGATTTAAATGTGAACAATTACAAGTGATACCCGAGGATACTCAATTACCGCCTCGTGATCTTAACTAGCTCCTCTGTGTCTGTTACACTAAGACAGGTCAACATCACATTATATCTGGTATGACCACGACGATTATCATTTCTGTCTGTGGTAAATTGGCGAGGATCTTTATCCGACCATGACCAACGGTATATACAATTACAGCTCATGCAGTGATTATTCTGTTGTTGTTTCAGCGTAATTATAAATTCAGCATTAATAACAAATGCGCATTTATTTTTTTATCATGATGTTTAAAACATGCAACTTTCTTCTGATTATGTCATCGTTGAGAATTTCATTGTTGATGGTGTCATTAGCATCTGAAACAACTGTTCGAAGTTGATTTATTATTCGTACTCTGGACACTGCGAGATAAACTAAATACGACCACTCGATGCGATCATCTACGATCCAAACCATTGTATCGGATATAGTCAATCCCTGCGAAGAATGTATCGTCATTGAGTATCCTGGCGTCCATGGAGATTTATTAGCGCGCAATGCATCCTCGACATCGTTGATATCAACCAACACAATATCATTTAACACGAAAATTTGCTTCTCAGTTTTAGACTCTATCAGGCCTGGAATATCAACTTCGATATTATGTCTTCGTGTATCCGTAGGCCTATAACACAATGGCACTGGAAGTGTTGCAAATTTTTCTTTGTGCGTTTTCAATAACTTCATCTGAAGTGTGTCTCTGGCTATCTTTTTACTTGCCACTATCAAGTCGTCTGGTCTCCACGCTTCCCAAAACTCATTTAACGGGGTTTCTGAAATTGTTTCACTCTCTATTTCACACTGGATTTTATCCGGTTGGAATCTAATTAAATTCTTGAATTCACTTAATTTTGGATCTAGCGATCTGTGATCAGTATTATTTTTTTCATAATAATCTACAAAATCCTTCAGCCAAACATGTGGAGACAAACCGACAAACAATGGTGGTTGACCATGATCACCACACATTATCACAGCTGTATTCTTTAACAATTGCCAATCATAAAACATATTTAATATCTCTAAATGCACTGTGCATATCTCATCCCAAATAATAATTTCAGGAAAATATTTCTTACCCATTCGATAAGGAGTCCATGCGTCACATTTCCATCGAAAGACACTGTGATAAGTGCAAGCATTAACTCCCCGTGGTTTCATCTTTTTTGCAAGTGTGTGTGTGTTGGTGTTAGCAGAATCAAGTTTGATTCTCCTCGAAATAATTCGATCAAACGAGTCGTCTTCACTGACCCACCACAGCCGTTTAAGTAACTGGTTGTATATCTACATATTGGATCGGATAACGAAGGGACTTTCGATGGTTCTGATACTTGATTATTTTTATGTAATTGTTTTCAATCGTAACATCTGCTGATTTAGAATAATCATGCAACATTTTTTTTTATTCTCCATGATCCCCAGCACTCGTCGGAATTAGTAAATTCAGCCACTGCTTCGCTATGTTTCATATCTATATAAAATTAATCAGTGGCGACTCTAACCACGGATTTAGGAAATATATTTATCATCGAAAGTAAATTGATAGAAGCATAAGCCAGCATTGTAGCCCTTAGATGAACGTTCTGGCGACAATCTACATATATGTAGGTAACAATTGTACCGAATTGTGTTCCATCGGACAAGAAAGCGTTTTTTCGATTGACATATATACCTCTTATATACCTACGTTGCGTCTGCGATAATATCATCGTATTCAGCATCATCTAGAATTAATCGTGAATAATGTCGTTTGTGATTATATGCCCCACCCTGGGTAAATTTTCCAATTATTCTTCAACCGAGATCCTTTGCGTGTTTATTTCTAACTTCAAAGGTCTCCTTGGATGCTTTATTAATTTTTGCTTCGTCAAGATGAGGAATTTTTTCTTTGTAATCGTTAATTATACTACCTACCCTACCGGGTTGTGGTAACCAACGTTCAGTCTCCGGGTGATATGATATAATTGCTTCACTGACAATCAGTGATATCAGTATTTTGCAATCGATCATATACTGTAATAACACTATTGGCACCCATTGTTTTTCGGATATGTGTGTACCAAACCAAACATAACAGCACGGATGAAGTCCTTTAGCGATCTCGAATGATACCACACGAGCGAATCTGGTTAGATCAAAATCGGGTAGCAGCCCATTAATCGTAACTCAGGTCATCGAGTGGGTGGGATGCCCAAATCCTTTGAGATACTCAGAGCATTCATCCATTCCCTGAAAACTCCCTGGATGACACGCAACCATATCAAAGGAAAAAAATCACTTTTAGCATCATATTTGGTATTACATAATCCACCTTGTCCGTAATTTACACAGCTTGCTAGGACATCTGAAAGAAATTCAGCTCTTGTTAGTTTCCACAGATTTTTCTTTCTCGCCAAATGAGCTGCAACTGAAACAACAGTTTGTTAGTAAGTGTTCGTCGTTATCCGTTGAAAAACCGACTAGCTAGTTTTCTCATATGGTCGAGAAGAGATTAAGTACGGTATATTTTGCCGTTAGGTCTTACAAATTGATCGAATTTACATTCTTCGTCTTCAAAAGTCTGAAATAACCACATTTACACAGGATCGTTTATACCTTCCGTGTGAATAAAATCAAAACAAATTCTCCTACCGGGAGAACTCCATAGGTAGATATTTTATGGTTCTAACCCGTGGAAATTTTGTTATTGCGTTAGACCACTCATGTGCATTATGGTCCATTATTTTTTTTTTTTTGAGATCCTCTTGATTTATATTTCGATGCGTATAATACTTATCCTGTTATCGTCTCTACGGTTATTGGAAATTGTAATATCTTTTCTAGCTCAGCTACATTTTGAAATGTTTCCCCATAATAACTGACTGCTAACGCTCATTCTTTTTTTTGCGTCTTAGATCTGTCAACTTATTTCCACGCAACAAATTTGTAAAATGATCTAATATTCGTTCGGCTACACAATTCAACAACGACAATTTCATTGGTTTTAATTTCTCAATACTCGGTTTGTCATAGATTCTATAGACAACCGCTGTCACAGGATACGTTCTCTCGTAATACGGTTTGTCAATCCCAGTCAGCGTTCCTGGTTTAGAATCCTGTCTCCCAGTGACAGTTCTTTTCTTTATCATAACAGGTTCAAAGTTGTTGCGTATAATTCAATTTCCTGTTTCTGAACGGATAATGAACTTCACTCTAAAAAAATACTTTCTATGGTCAAGATGTGACACTATCGCTGCTGCATTTTTGTCGTTCATTGTAGCGTCAACACTATCATCGATTCGAAAAGTTGACCAACAGTGAGATTCACCATCGCGTTTAAATTCGATGAAACTCTCATAGAGTTTTTTTAATATGCTTGTATCACCTATTATACCCTTATTTGATGCATCTAAGGATACACTATTGAGGTTGAATTTAACATTTTTCCAGGGTTTTTCTTGATAATCTATCAAACTCCTCCATAGTGTAATTAAAAGAAGTATTTAAACAAAGAATTTATATATAATGAATCACTGTAAATGGCTTACGATAGGTTGCAGAAATGAATTATGTGGCTATCATTCACAGAGTGTGCGACGTAGAAGCGTATGTCCGTTACCATGCATACGATGTGGGATTGGTGTGCGAGGAAAGTCGAAGTTGTGTCTCAGTTGTGGTGGTAAGCGATGCAGGGAACTTAAGCGCTATTATTATAAGAGTGTTAAAAACTCCATCAAAGACTCTGTCCTTGTCAATGACTCTGTCAATGACAAAATCAAATACACCTCAAGACTACATTGATATATTCTCAATAAGTAACTAAACCAAATAATCAATTAGACAAATAATATATATGTATATATATGAGCCAAGAATTTCAACCACATCCTGTGATCATCAACTATAAAGCATCTCGTGATGGTGTAGTCAGACACCACAGGTTGATAAAACCAGTCGGTTTTCTTAATAATCATGGATATCTTAGATTTAATGCTGTAGGTAAAAAATAATTATTGTCATAGATTTGCGTTCGAACGTTACTTTGGGTTGATCAAAGATGGTCTTGTAATTGATCATATTGATTCGGATTTTACACATAACAAATTGCGTAATCTTCAAGCTATCATTCAGAGTTAAAATACCAAACGAGGTTGTACTGAAAATTACCCAAAAAACTCAAATTTGTCAAACCTATAAATGTTGATACGGGCGAAGAAAAAAATTTCAACAAATGAATGAAGCTGGTAAGTATTTTGATATTTGTATACCCTCGGTACGAAAAGTAGCAGAACATGTATATAATTCAGCATTTTCCAAGCGTTTTAAAAACAAAATTCGGTTTGAATATATAAAATGAAATTTCCTAACACCGAAGAGAAGCAAATCGTGTAGTAATGTGTGTATAGGTCCTGTAACATTGATAACTCTTTTGTTGTTGTTACGTAAAGACCTATATGATCTCATGGGAATAATCACGTGTTCCGTCTCTGATCTATATTGTCTAAAAACAAGTCAAACAAATAAATATTTACAAATATGGTATACTTTTTTTGTTTAGATGTGTCTATAATATCAATTAAGTTATGTTTTGTTATTGGGGCTCCAAGCTTTGATCGAAGTTTAACTGAAACCACTCTACGTCACAATGTTACGCGGTGTGAATGTGATTTTGAGTTCTCTCCGGGATGATTTTGTGGGGAAAGTGGTTTTAGTTGCATTTAGAGGAGGGCCCCCCACCATGTAAGTTTTGTATTGTCCTAGATAATCAATAATACGTGCCGTCCGTCCTATATAATTGTACATATGTATATGGTTGTAAATATCATGTATATAAATGTATCATGTATATACTTGTAAATATTTGGTAAATATATATGTATATCTCTACGCGATAATATATGATGACACCTTAAAGCGGCAGAGACTGTACCGTCGTAATATACCTTAATTAGGATACATATGGTGTGACGTCATACACTAACCATACCCTCTGAGGTTCTATACCGTTATTTGGGGTTTAGATCCTCACACGGGGACTGTGTTTCGTGCTGTTCCTGGGCCTACTCAGATGCAAAGGCACCTTTGGAACCCACCTGTGGTTGTGCTGTCTTATATATGTGACCTATGGACTTCTGACGTGTGAAGGCATTTTAGAAGTTCACATGGTGTCTTTCATATTCATGTATATCTCTAGGCGTGATAGATCTTATACGTCACAATAAAGCGAATGAAGATTGTGTCGTCGTTATATATCATGTATATAATTGTACATTGCAGTAAATAATATATAAATATATCACGCTTGAATGATAACGGGTCAAAATTGATCTAAACTTATTTGTATCTTAAAGATATATTTTATATATTAGATATATATACATATATTATATAATGAATTTCGAACATATAAATGACATAATAAATGCAATTGTAGAATTAAAAAAATGAAAAAATACAATTATCAAATAAATTAGATTGTAATCAGATTCTCTCTGATTTTCAAAAACTCGATGATAACGCTCAACGTAACAAATACGTTCACCCATCGCAATATGGGTTTGTTAAACGAATATAGTATGCCGTTAACGAATCATTAGCATATAACAGCGACGTAAATAAATTCATTCCGCTATTTACCGCAGTCGAAACGGTTAAGGGGAACTCGGTAAACAATATGAGGTTAAACGTACTACAAAAATTCCAGAATAAAAACGATTAAGGAACTAATTAAACACAACAACACACTGCCACTAAGTGAAAACAGAAATAAACCAGGACGTTTTAAATGAAACATGTGATTTGTAATTTTTAAATTTAGTTTCAAATACAGGTATGGCCCACACAAATACTTTTGTCGCTGATTACTCGCATGAAACGATGTCCTTTTGATAATTTGTATGGGTTTGAAGTTCTATAACACTACGAGATTTAAACACCTTTCCAGGCATTATACCCTTCAGGTATTTATGTAACTGGATATGTTAATTTTTTGACACCGCAGTAATTTGATCACCACGAACACGGAAGTAATATCGGGATTCTTTTTAAATACAAAAATTGCCTTGTTTGCATGAAGGGATGATTAGCTGCTTACAATAAAAAAAATATATATCTAACAATAATGGTAGGAGAATCATTAACAACTAGACTAGCTCGCGAGCGATTATAATAAATAAAGAGATTTATACCCGTAGGAGATTCTGTCAGACGAAAATTACAAGCGCGTCGGGAATCTCAAACTGGTTTGCAACCGATACTACACAACTATTTAAACCGGTAACTACAGCTACTGAGAACGCTGCATTGGCTACTGAGAAAGCTATATTGGGAGATATTGTCGACGATAAATATCAAAAGGGTATTCTCCCGTTGTTAAAACAGATAGCTGGAGCTAAACCACAATCTCAAGTTGATGTTGATGAACAGGAATGTTATGTTGGTACAACTCAAAAGGATGTTTTCTCTTTTATGGATAAATTTACCGATGTGGCTAAAGCACTAATAAAACAATTTCAAATATTAATACCTAAGGATTATCACACTTTTGGTGATTTTGCTGCTAAAAGTTATCATTCAACAAATTAATTTTTAAAAGAAGAATATAAGAGAAATATAATAAAGCGCGATGAATGGATTGATTGGTTATATAAAAGGAACAATATGATTGGTCGTATAAATACAAAAGAATTGGGGTATATAAATTATTGAGATGGGATTACTGATTATGATATACAACAACAAGAAAAACAACAAATACAAAAGGAAGAGCGTCAAAGGCAAATAGAAGAACGACAAAAACAAAGGAAGTAGCGTCAAACACCAACTCGAAAACATCCAGGAAGACTAGAAAACAAGAAGAACATCGATGGTATATACCATCTGATCGAGAAGAAGATGATGATACACAAGGTGCAACTGTTGAAAAATTCGCAAGTGGATTTTCTCAGAGTTTAACTCCATATGGAACCAATGGTAGTGGTTTTCTTCGTTGTCCTAATAATGTTCTCGGAGACATAGCTCGATTAGAAATTCTCATCGCGGGTGGGGGTGGGGGGTAGAAACGAGCCGGAACTAACTCAGAGGAAATAACTAATGAAGCCATTGATATCTGTAGACGAGTTTTGGAAGATGGTATCATGGATACTGGCGTATATCGAGACTTTATTGATGAACTAGTTGATGAACTAGTTAATGATTATCACAGAAATTAGATAAATAGCATTTAAATAAAATGATCATACACAACAACCACTATAAAACATCTATGAGTCACGTAATAAATTCGCGATTGCCTATTTATAAGGTGAATTATGGAGATTGTCTCGGTGATGTTATTCAAAGTTTTTTTGCAAGGATAGCTCCGAAAATAGCACCAAACGCAAACAAATTATTGATGAAAGCTATTGCTGTTATTCGTGATACGGGTATTAGAGCTATTGGTGATGTTGCATGTAAAGCAATTGCCGCGGCCAAAGAAAGACTAATAACATAACACTAATTCGACGTGGAAAAAACCCACCAGTGATATCATTGCCTGTGATAAAATCATCAGGAAAACTACCATCTACGGTGATTATGCCTGCGAGTATTATCAAAATCATAAACAACGCGGTGGATCAAAAAATAGCATCGCGGATAAATGAAGGATTTGATGCTCATGGGAATATTACTGCAAATATGATAGAGGTAAGTGGCCTGAGATCAAGAAATATATAATAAAATGTTCAAATCTACAGCGGATCCGGCCTTGAACTTAGATACCCCAGTTCTCAAAAATGATTCTGTACGCGATTATCAAGTTTATTCCTATAATGCAATACAACCAAATAGTCGATCAAGAACCGAACTTCAGGTTCAAGATACAAGCAAATACTTTCTACCCGCTGAAACATTTATTGAAGTACAAGTAGAACTTTTAACAAATGGTGCACTTGATACGCCATATGACGCAAATTTGCCAGTTGGTTTTGTCAATAATGGTATAATGGCATTATTTAGTAGCGCAAGATATATGATTGATGGAAGAGAGATTGAATATATAGAGCATGATGTTGATATTTCCTAAACAATAGTGGGTTTAGCAAGATATTCTGATGATTATACAAGATCGGCTGGACCATCTATGATATTCGCTAAGGATATTACTGATCACGCTGGACATGTTCAGTATATTATAAGACAACCGCCGAGAAATCTTGCTGATACTGCTAATGTTGATTATTAACAGTAATCTCAATTACAACTTAGGGTTTGCTACACGTTTATCGATGTTGAAAGGACCGCGTGATTATTTTCATGCGCGATTCCACTATCTCATATTTTCGGATTTTGCAGAAATTTTCGAAAGCTTATATTTTTAGACAAACATACAGAAGTCCTCGTGCGAACAGGTGATGCTAATGATGCAATCTGGCTTCGTGCTGGAATAGCTCATGGTAAGGTAAATATAACTCTCACTGTGGATGCCAGTAATGACTCCATCAATCACCACAGAGGCAAACTTACTATCATTTATGGATGCAGGTGATAAATAATTGCTATCATGCCTAACGAAAACAACAGATATTTTGGAGACTTCTGTTAACGGTATATTTACATGGCACATCGCATTAAAACAGGGGGTTTCAGCGCCGCGGCATATATTTGATGCGTTACAGGATAAGACACGATTAAATTCACAAACACATAGTCATATGATAATTGATGAACTAGATGTTACTGAAGTCTCGTTGAGGAGAAACGGCCAGCAAGAACCATCCGAGGATATTTTATTCGATTACGAACAAAACCAAATAGCACGCGCGTGTCATCGCATCGTTTGATGACATTTATGGGACGTGATAATTATGTAGATACGGGTCTGCAATATGACAATTAGATTTTAGAAATCGATATCCGATTTATTACTTTTCGTTGGAACATCTTGATTTAACCAGACAGTCAATCGTTGACATACATTTCCGAGCTCGTGTAACCGATCCTCCTCCTGGTGGTTACAGAAAAATTGCTGTCATTCTCAGTGACAAGTCAATGCTACTCGAAGGTGTTGGTGGACGAATGAGGGTAGTTGATGCACCAGTGGAAAACATGTAATTGTTTTCCAAAAGTATGTAGACAATTAGATCAATCTCGTATTAAATAAAATGAAATATAGCAATGTTAATGTTACCCTGACTCCTATGAAGTTGCAATTGGATTCAGCTAAAAATTGTGGATTTACGATATCGCTAAAATACAATCAGATGTCTGGTGGTCAGAATAAAATATGACTAACAGCTAGTCAGATTAATCCAGGGACATTTTACTAACTCCGCTGTTAAATTTTTATTTAGTCGATGCTGCACAAAAATTAGCGATAAGAAACTTTAAAGGTGTTTTATACGAGATCAGTTACCACAACAACCAAAAAGCACTAAAACCGGTATCATTAATCTTGATAACAGCACCGGACCTGGAACTCACTGGGTTGCATACACGATTGATCCGCGTGCAATTGTTTATTTTGATTCATATGGGTTAGCGCCACCTAAAGAATTTATGTGTTATATACATACATTAAAAACTATTCATAAAATGAAGACCTGGTACTCCACGCTACACAACACAGAAAATGACCGACCCAACAATATGCGGCCTAAAAGTTATTAAATGTACTCAGCTCTATATCATCATCAACTAAACCGGCCCAGAAAACCGTATACGAATATACTAGTAATTGCTTTCAGAGATATCTTAAAATATAATGATTGATAGTTGGGGAAGATCTCTCTCAAGTCTGAAGAAACCCACCGCGGAAATATCTACAACCGAGGATGTAAACAAAATCATCGAAGATGAAATATCCGAGATATTAAACCTCGCAAGTAGGATCCAAATGAAAAAGTCGTATTTCAAGACAAACAAGGGAAATTGAAAGCGAGTAATGTTTCATTGAATGATATTCTAGTTAGAATTAATGGAGTGACCCAAAATTCCCTAGCGGTGTTTGATTCCACTGGTAAGATTAAATCAGGAGTTCTTTTACCAACTGTGATAGATAAGATCAACAATCCAGTAAAAAAATCCGGTGACTCAATAATAGGCCCCCTCGATATGAACTCGAATAAAATAACCACACTTGGCAATCCAGCACTGGATACTGATGCTGTGACAAACAAATATGTAGATGTGGTAGACAATAAACTAACGACGCTGCAAGCTGAGCATAAAACTACATATGGTAAACATACAACTCTGCAAGCTGAATATGATGTTCATGTAGGCATGTTTGGAAATCTCTGTAAGAATTTTAGAAAAATTGTTTAATACTCCGATGAATGTGCCAATTAAACTTTCTGATATTAAAACAACTATTGATACGATTAAAAAAAAAACACATGACGATATCGTTAGTGATTTTCCTGCTATCGCGACACGGCTTGACTAAATTAAAATACCACATAAACAAATATTAACACCGTGTTTTCCACATGTCAAGAATCTTTTGACTGGACACCTCATACTAATAGCATTATTATTATTGCTGAAGTCAGAGGTATATATAGATTGACCCTGCTTTCAAGAGTAGTTTAATGTGTCATCGGGTACATCTACGGGAATTAATACTGCAAGTGCAATAATATATACGGATGCCATGGGAACATTTACAATATCCTCTGTAAGTGTTAATTTAGCTCGAACATCAATGACATACTAAGTAGAATTTGTAATTGATTTAATTAAATAGTATAATGAATGCCCAACAGTATCGATATGATCAAGCTGGTGAGTTTTAAACTAAAATAAACACTCTTATTGACGAGTATACCGCGAACATAAAAAATACAGCAGACGAATAACCAGCGTCGACATTATTGTTTATTCTGTTTCAAGTGTAATTGCTGGAACGGTTATATTGTTATCAGCGATAACAGCAATGGCACCTGTAGTTCTCACAATTTGTGTGTCATCGGCGACAACAATTACAGGAATTCTTAGCATCATCAAAATAAAATATCCACATGAGGTCAGAATAAACTACACGCGTATATAATTAAGTTACATATTGCATCAGCCGCGTATTCCCAATTGTCGTCGCTGATATCATCCAGTTTCGATGACACAACAATATCAGATAACAAATTCTCCGCGATGATGATCATCTACCACAACGCAACATCAATATTAGAAAAACAGCACAATAATAACAACAATGTCGATGACATCAACAACGGAATTACTTCAACAAATAGCGACAAACACAACGACGCAAAAGACAACCATGATCTCAATAACTTCAATCAACCCTGAATTCAGTGTGAATTTTCCCACTGCGATTCCGGTTAAGGAGTTAGCGCTGACAAAAATACGATTATAACACAGTTAGCTCAATATTAGATCAAATCATTTGGTGGTCAGCAACCGAATAATTCCTTGGTGTTTGCGAGTAAAAATAAACAAGATGAGACTCCAGATTGGAATATAGTTTCCTTGCCATCTGGGTCTTACCAAATCGAACAAATCCATAATGAATTACAGTTTAGAATAAAATTAATTACGGGAAATGAATCAACAATCGCTATAACAGTTTATGAACCAGCACTATCATCAGCGATTGAGATAAATTCACCCGGGTATGCTGTAGATATATTTCAGAGTTCTATAAGAACCGTGCTAGGCTGGCCTGAAATCCCATCTCTGACACGTTTACAAATACCTGAACCTAAACAATCTGATTATGTCACAGATGTACAATCATATCATGAAATCACCCCATCATATAAAGAAGACCTCCGCCGATTAAACATTGCAAAATTAGGCCATCGCGTTACATTTCTCGATAGGAATTACATGCAATGAGAATTTAGTTTTAAGATGATCTCCTCGATGAGTACTCCCCACAAATACTCGCCGCATGGATAAAATACCACAAACACAGGCAACTATCCTCAAACATTATAATGACCCAGACAATGGTGGTAGGCATATTGCTCCTGCTAATGTTAATATATCCTCGGTGATTTAATAAATATAGTATGTGATGCTATTGATGGAAGTTACCAAATAAAACTCGAAAGGACAAATCAAGCCCAGCAGGGATATATTTTATATTCGTTTGAACCAACGGCTCCACCTGGATTTTTAACAAAGAAATATCCAACAAATATCCAACAAATCCGGTCTATATGCGATGTCATAATGATTTATTAACGAGAATTAATTTTAAACTTACAAGACCAGTCCAATAATTTGATTGACTTAGGAGAAGATACTATACAAATTAATCTATATGTAAAATCGCAAACGATTTTCATCCTAAAGTATTTTTGTCTTAAGACTTTTACCAAAACTGTCATTTTTTGGTATTTTGTTTAAATTAGTTTCGGTCTCCGTAGAGCCTTATTTTTGTTTGAAAACTTAATCTGGTCACCCTTCTCTCTCTCTAGTTTTGTCTTTCTGAAATAGTTTTGGTTTGTTCACCCTTTTCAGTTTTGACTGAATTAATCAAAACCAAAAAGCCTTATGTTCGTTTGAAAACTTGGTATGTTCACCCTTCTTGTTGCTCAACATGTTATGTATACTTAATTTAATTCTTTGTTCCTTTTAATATTTACTCCATTATATGCTATTGTAATGTAACATTGTTTACTGGATTTTACATTGTCTTGAATTGATTTTTTTATTTTTTTTTATTTTTTCCGATGTAAACTAATAATATAAACAACGCATCTAGTTGCTGACCATGTTCCAAAGTTAGTGACAATTTTGGTAAACATACTTGTTTTTTTTAATTATCTTTCTCAGAGGAAAAATCAGTAAGTTGAATAAAGGTCATAGCTGGACTATGTGTCATTAGGAAGGTGTCAATTGGTAAGGAAGGCTTAATTTTTTACCACCATCCCCGAATCTGTTTACGTCTTATATTAGGTGTATAACTAAGAATCTTGCAATAACTACTTGACAGGTTAATTTGTATTATGTTGTGACCATTTTGGCTGATCCTATGTTTCTTCAAACTTTTGAATTCAAATGATTAGTTTGCCTGGAAATACAAAAATGTAATGCGGAATTCAAAAGTAGAATATTTCATCGCCTTCATTTTGAATTTCTTTGGGATTTTAACTGATATTCAGTTAGAGCTTTTCATGGATAAGACTTGTGTTTTTCATTCTTGGATTACAATTTGGTTTCTTTCCGAAAAGCCATATTGTCTTTCTATCGTTTTACACTGTGTAGTCTTAGGAAATGACTGTTCTTTTTATTTTTACCAAACCTGTTATATTTACTCTGTTCCGTCACTTATGTTAAGACCTTATACTCGTAAAAATAGATTTTATTTTTTTTCTTTTTTTTTCGTGTTACTCTTGTTGTGGAGCAAATATGTATTTTTCCATTGTATGGCGTTGAAAAGTGGCCAGCAACTCCTCTTATTGATTTTGTTCTGAAATCATCAGAGATTGTAATCGATGGCGAGAGAAGTGAAAGTGCTAATATCGGCACAATGTATGGTGAAATAGATACAGATTTAAAAAAGCCAAACTGAAATCATTACCCTCTGGAAGAATACTCGCACCAGCCGTAGTAGTCTTACGGTCTGTCACTTTGGGTATACCAAGTGTCACGTGACCACTGTATTCTGATTGGCGTATATGTAATACACATTCACACAATGATGTTAAAATGGTGCGTTGGCTTATTGTGACATCTGTTTTGAAGGAGGGGAATGTAGAATCGTCTTGCAACCTCGATCATCTCTTGTAAGTCATTAGGTGTCATTACCTCAAATACAGTCATATATATCTCAAAGAGGAAAGTGAGCACTGAAATACAATTGTGCTTGAAAAGGGTCTTGATCTATATATTGGCAGTAAAGTGAAGCTTGTTGATAACATTGAAGTGGTACCATATGTACTGATCCTCTTGGTCAACCATTCCAAGAACCTTTTTCATGGCTACCACATTCTTTTAGAAACAGGGTTACTACTCAATCACTGCTAATATTTTTATGATATATTTGTGTATGTCTCTTATATATACCAACCACTTGAAATTAAGACCCTTACCCTAAGTGTGTAATGGTATGTTTGTGGGTATATAGTAAATATGAATACTCCTACCCCGTTGCGTGATTATGTGTTATTTAATTACACTTCTTTTATATCTTACCCTTGGTTAGAAAGCGTGGGGTATTGGCCACAACAACAGCCTGTTGAATAGTAAAAGGTCGCGTGTTGGATAATATTTATTGACTGAGAATGGTTCACTGCAAACAGCGTGTTTGACAGTGTTACGGATTCGTGTATATAATGTTATCATATATCCCATCTCTTTCGATACTCCGTATCTATGAGATGACCGCCCTCGATATAATGCGCTCGGTTCGAGTAAACTAACAGGTGGAAACAGTAAGAATCTGAGCAGATATATAGAACAAAATGACTCGAGCCTCCGTGTACAATATAATCAAAATTTAATCAATTACAAACAACACAAAATCAATGCAATTCATTAGAAGGATACACTTCTTTTAAAATAAATCTGTCTTTGAACCCTTTAAGACACAATTTGATTTATATAACACATACAATAATACCAACTATGTTTACAGAGTTGAATTTTTATGATTATACGATCGAGTGAACAGTCGAAATCCTTGCCGTGAGCGCGTGCATAACCTGCTTACGCTGATTCCTTCCAATTCGTCCTTTCCCTCCTTCTTTCCCCCCGTTTTTCTTTCTCCCTGACTTCCTCGCTGTCTCGCATCATTTCTTCGGGCGGACAGGTCGATCTGTAGAATGTATCTGAAGATGTTCCAAATAAATTTCTGCAGACATCTCGCTGCGTGTAGAGTTTTTCCCCTTGTAAAGAGAAACAGAGAGCTATCTTAAGTTTCCCTGTCTGTTATTCCACGGGGGGTGAATCATTTCTCCCTTCCACGTAATTAGAGTTCACTATCGGCATTCAAACTATGTCAAGGCAATTTAACCGGGCCAAGCATGGCTTACGATATGTCAGAACATACACATTTCTAGTCTATCATACATGCAATCATTTAAGATGCGTGAATTCAAACGGATTCTCGAAAACTCATGTAATATTAGAATACCCGATTGCTATACAACAAAACAACAAATTAAACAATTCATCACACGTCTATAAAAGAAATATAAAACTCAGCACAGTTATACTAATATCAGGTAAAATTGATCTACGAATGTAAACAACTAAATTCATGCACATAGTGTCAGACAATTCAAACAAAATATTATCTTGGCATAAACGAATTTCATGAAATTGACGCAAAATAATTTACGTTGTGTCTTTTACAACCCGTTTTCTTACTAGGCAACCGTCCCTTGGTCAAAATTTATCACGAAGAGAATTTCTTGCAAATTATTTCCTCGGAGTCAGGGGCTGAAGTCCGAATACTAGTATCCTCCCTTGAAGAGCAGCTTAGACTGATTTGAATTCTTGATGTACGATATTAAACTAGATATTTCAGTGTCGGAACCAAGTCCATTCATTTAGTATGGCCAATCATAATTATGTATATTTTCCGCTTCTTTGGAAGCGCCAAACCTTGAGTCAGTTTGACCTCCTACATTGACTACTGGTCACGGGAAATTCTCAATCCGTGACAATTTCACCATGAAATCAGAGTATACCGTTTTCATAATAGTCTTTGACTCCTGTATAAACAAATGCTAACACATGTTTAATTTCAGAACAGAGTTCTCCCCTCGAAAAGACATTCCGAAAATGGCAGTGTGATGATTGGTTGGCGTCCATTCTCTAGAAATCTAATTAATGATTATCTGGTCTCAGCTCATGGGTCCAAGATAGATCGTAAATACGAGGTATTGGCTAGTAGATAAGTGGGTGCTGGATTTTAGAAATACAGGTTGGTCACTTCAATGGCGTTTTGAACCGTACATAGTGTCCTTACTATTCAGCTTATAACCCATATATTGCTCAAAATGACTGCCTGATCCTAATAGTATATGTATATTAACCTACGATGAATTACATGCAATTATGTTATGTTCCTTTCCGCCACATATCATCCTTTCCATGTACATGTATATGTACCTTATTCTCCATACCGTTATTTGCTTGATAAATTTCGACATATTTTTAGTGCATCCGCACAATGTCCCCAATAAATAATTCAGACTATTTTGTTATATTCGAAACAAACATTATAGCGTCAGCTTTAATTAACGTTAGATACGATGGTTCTTTTTTAAGTCTGCATCTTCTAACAATGTTACAATGTTTACCTTGTGCTCTCTAGGAAACATACATTAACTGTATTGCTTCGCCGTTAAATTCTACTTGAGACAACAAAGGGATATATAAATCGCCATTGTATCATGGTATATGGTTGTCTGGATGATCTAATTTAGCTACAACTGTGAATGCATCAATATGGATTATATGGGACTGATAAATCTCACTTTGGACTTTATGTTTCATCGGTAATTAAGTAAACATTAATGTTGCCTGACTTTGATTCTGTTCTCACCTGTGCTGGTTCCCAACTAACCTTTATCATCCGTTAAGTTTCAACTGAAAGTTGATGACATAATTTCGTCAGTTTGGACTAAATGATGTCTGTCATCAGATCGTTATACGCTTTAATACTTTCTTGTTAGCGTCTTTAACAGCGTATTGTCATAATGTCACTCACTTGATCACAATAGGTTGTAAGAATTATTTTTTCTCTCTCTCTCTCTCTCTCTCTCTCTCTCTCTCTCTCTCTCTCTCTCTCTCTCTCTCTCCCTCTCTCTCTCTCTCTCTCTCTCTCCGAAAGGCATCTAAGCTTACATGAAGAAAACTAGTTATTCATAATGCAAAATTACCATTGTAATTCAGTGACATTATGCTTTTTTAATTATATTTATTTAACTTCAATCAATATATAATAGTTCAAAACAAAAAAGTTCTTATTATGATCATATCCATGTATTATGTATTCATGAATGTGTGTGTGTGTGTGTGTGTATGTGTGTGTGTGTGTGTGTGTGTGTGTCAAGTGTCTGATTTCCAATGCAAATTGTAAATCAAATTATTAATTATAGAAACAAGCTAAGTCAGTATCGAATTATGCACACATGTATTTATGGTTTATGATGTATATGTATACGATAGCAAATAAGAAGTATGCTTCACGTACTTCATTCAACAATACATCGGTTTCAAACAGATGTTAAATCAACTTCCTGATCATATTGCGAGCAAGCACATACTCGACGAGATTGCAACTTACAGACAGGTTACTTAGGATAGGACAGTGAAACAAATAATGCACTTAGCAGTAAGATTAATATTGTTATATCCTCGTTGGGTGAAGAGAGGGATCCGGTACATTCGTATAGCTGTTGTCGCTAATGAGACAAGCTTGAATCAAATGTCTGAAGGGAAAGGGTGAATCCACACAGACAAGTATAACGTACAATAGAATGACTACACAACTTCTATTTTACGTCGTAATGTCTGCATGCATTTATCAAGGACAAGGTAAGTTTACATATACGTTTCAAGGCATAAACGACTCGATTCTTTACGGATTATATCAGAATGCAGAACTGCGCAGTCGAGGAAAGTTTTTACTGTATATAAGTACCTAAATATTAAAAAGGACGATTAGATAATCAAATTATTATGAAACTGAATGAATTGTATATACTTAATCAAATCTTGTTAAATTTTGAACTTGACAATGAAATTGTACCTCCGTTTGTTGGGAGCTGAGTTGAAGTGATGAAAAGTTATGTCATGCTGGTCAAACGTGTGTGTGTGTGTGTGTGTGAGAGAGAGAGAGAGAGAGAGAGAGAGAGAGAGAGAGAGAGAGAGAGAGATCTGGATTTTAAACATAGCTTGAACGCTTTTGTTGACATATCATTACAATGTCTGCAGTGTTGCATATGATTGTGATGTCTAGCACCTAGGCATTTCGGAGCATAATCTCCCAACCAGTCATGCTATCCCTGACATCAGGCCGACCAGTCCTAATTCTAAATTCATAATGATGAGCGCCTAGCAAAGCAGCTGCTATTATCGTGATTATACGGTTTTAGTATAGCTCGGTCGGAATTCGAACACGGGACCTCCTGAATCTGGTAGGACACTGTAACATCGTATGCAGAAGCATCTTCGAGCTCGTCAATATGTTTTAAATACTTGCTGATGATTTAATATCATTTTGTTCAATGTGTATTAATTGAATAATTATTTTTTTTATTAATAATAATAACTAATAATTATGACCTACCCCTTTAAATATATTGTCAGCCTGGGCTGATCACACAAAAGTCATTGTCGTTATGTCCCTAAATATCAATTCACTTTCAACCATTTGTTTTTATTAATATCAAAATATTTTATGTGAAAAAGTACAAATGTACCAATGGATCTAGCCCACAATGTTTAGCTTCAATTTAGTGTGTAAGAGTGGTGTATTCAGGACAGCTTTATTTTCAAAATCGAATTATTTGGGTACAGTTTACCAGTTCTGGTAATTGGCAATCCTGATGACTCACGTGTCATTCACTACTGTTTCCATGTTTTAATGTTAGCATGTGATTCAAAGCTAGTGGTACATACTTGATTGTATAAATTACTTCTTTTCAATTCTTCCATTAGCATGTGCATATGCCTTACTTCAACCCAGCTCCACTTTATATAGGGTTATATGCAGGCACAATCGCAGAGGAGATCATAGATAATTATTAATAAACGGTTTTCGTGCTCGCCAGACCGATTACATTAGTTGCCGATGTAGAGAGAGAGAGAGAGAGAGAGAGAGAGAGAGAGAGAGAGAGAGAGAGAGAGAGAGAGAGAGAGATCTGGACTTTAAGCATAGCTTGAACAATTGTGCCGATACATCACTCCGATGTCTGCAGTGTTTCAGGTGAGTGTGATGTCTAGCACTGGGGCATTTCGTAGCATGATCTCCCACCCAGCTATGCTATCCTGACACGGGCCGAACAGTCCTAATTCTATATTTTTAATGATGAGCGCCTAGCAAGGCAGGTGCAATTATTGTTTATATAAGTTGTTAGTATGGTTCAGTTTGGATTCGAACCCGGGACCTCTTGAATATGGAAGGACACTGTAATCGCTTAGGAAGTAGCCTCGTTGTGCTATCCAATATGTTTAAAATAATTGCGAATAGTTCTATATCCCTTTGTTCAATGTGTATTAATTTAATAAGTATGCACTATATTATTATTAATAACAGTTAAATAGTATGGCCTACCCCTTGAAATATATTCACACACTGGATAGCGGTAGCTACATTTGTCATACTGACCAGCATGGGTTGAGCACACAAACGTCGCTCACGTTACGTCACTAAATACCAATTCACTAGCATCCATTTGTTTTTATGAATATCAAAATATTGTATGTAAAAGGTACATATGTACAAATGGATCAAACCCACAATGTATAGCTTGTGTATGAGTGGTGTATCCAGGACAGCTTTATTTTCAAAATCGAATTATTTGGGCACATTTCACTAGTTCTGGTAATTGGCGGTCTTGAGGAGTTTCGTGTCATTCATCACTGTGTCCATGTTTTAATGTTATCATGTGATTCAAAACTTGTGGTACACTCTTGATTGTATAACTTATTATGTTTTAATGTTATCATGTGATTCAAAACTTGTGGTACACTCTTGATTGTATAACTTATTACTTTTCAATTTTTCCATTAGCATGTAAATATGCCCTACATCAACACAACCCCACTTTATACAGGGTTATAAGCAGGCACATTCGCAGAGGAAATCATAGATACGGATTAATAAATGCCTGAACTGACAGATATATTTGTCAGGTTTTGGAAGAAGACATTAAGAATTATTCTTTTCAATTATACTTGAATTCACGAACTTTGTAATATCCCATCCCTGTAATAAGATCAAACAAAGTAACTTGATATAGCCAAAAAGGAACGTATAAGTTGTATCTCTCTCTCTCTCTCTCTCTCTCTCTCATATAAATATGCAATGTATCCTATCTTAACTTGGGCTCTGTCATTGCGGCTATGTGAGAAATCCTATATTATGTTGAGAAATATTATTATATCCCATGACAAGAACGACAACAACATACAGCTATATCTGCTTTGTCGTGCAGTGATTGACCGGTATATTCATGTACGTATTATAATATATGCAGGAATAATTTGCATGAAGTAACAGATATTGTTAAAGAGTATAAAATAATCCAATGTTTCATGTGTATTTATTTGTTTTAATTTTGGTAAGAATACAATGATTATGATAAAACTTTGTATTTAAAAACATCAAAGCTTCCCTAGAGTTTTCATTTTTGTCTCTATATTTAAGTTGAAGCAGATAATTGAAGTATTAAAACAAATTATACAAACCTCAAATCATAATAATTTCTAACGAAATGAATGTATCTTCAAAATGATTAGAGTGTACGAAGACTCGCCGTTGTTTCGGCATAAAAATTTGGGCGCGTTCAGAGTAGTGTATGGGTTGACTCATTAGTGGTGACACTAAGTTCATATATATATATATATATATATATATATATATATATAGATACGTCTAGCGATCAGAATTACACCTGATGTCTAACACGAATGTAACGTATCATCATTGACATAATGCTGACTATAAAATCAGCGTTATACAGTCCTATAAAACCAAGATATTATTCTGCCAATATAATAAACAGCTGATATTATTCAGGTAAATTATGTGCACTACTAAATTAATAGCTTATATGTATAACTATTGCAAATTAATGCCGGTAAAAGTTAATCTTGAGGGTAATGTACCATGAAATAATGGCGTCAAACGTGACTTCACCTCCAGATTACGTTCTCGACAATTGGTAAGGTTATGAACTAATCTCTGATTTTGCAGATGCGCCTAGGGTCTTTGAGCTTCCAGGTCAGTTTGATCGGATATTACGCGCAGTTCACGATTTTCTCACTGACATAGCTTTTAGAAATGTTTTGATAATTTGAGCCACAACAAACATTGAAAAAAGACAAAATCTCAAATGAAACAAAATATGGTTCAATGAGAAAGTTTAGTTATGTATCATATAGGTAACAAAATTCTATATCCGGTCCATTCTCAATGTAAAGCGGAACATGTGTCGAAAAAATCGATACCACTATGTAACAATATAGCGGTTACAACTACACACCGACAGTAGTTTGTTTATTTTAACAACGAGAAGCGCGATACGGCAGAAGAATTGGTATGTGCATGTTATCGCACATTCCGTTATAGTGACCTTGCTTGTAACACAAACTTTATCAAAGTACTGATAGAGATTTTGTTTATAATGGTAGGTCAGTATATTTACTCCAGATGAAGATTGATATCCACTTTTACCACGAAGTCTTTCAATCAAAAGCATTTAGCGCCTTATTAATAAGTTAGTATAACCTTTATCATTATAGTAGTAGAGGCCATATACAGCTGAAACATCTAATCGACAGTGATTATTTCATTGGATCATTCTTACAACATACACCAACGACCCCAAGAGTTTTCATCATCCAATACTCATTAACCTTATCCGATAATGTAAAACTGCTAATAGGGTGGAATTAAAAGTACAGTTATGTGCATGTACGTGTAGAAGAATATGAGAATATTAGAGAATCTAATGAATATTGTTCACATGCTTCAGTTAAAACTTATGTCGTGTATCAAACTTTGATATTTTGAAATTATTCTGACAAAAGTATTTTTTAGTGCTTGTGTCTCTTAAGATCTTACAAAGATGACCCGTTGCTCTATATATACAGACGATCACGGCCGACTCAAATGTTATTCATGAACATACAATGGCTCGATTTATCAGTTTGTTTAAAGGTTTTGAAAACATATTTGTTCTATATTTTAATAATTTACATAAAATCCCTTTGGATAAATTACCAACATGTATTGACGAATCTTAAGCATCACAAGGGCAAGATGTGATTCAATGCAGCCAAACATGTACATTATAAGGCCTGTATGGAATTGTATTGCTGACCTTCGGCCTAGAAAGTGCGTGCTTGTTTTGATGAGATGTGCGAATGTTATCCATATGAATGGCTCTTAGTTTACTTTCAAAGTATCTGCCTTAATTCTAAACTCTTTTCTTAACACATATTTTCACACATATCCAGATGATGTGAATATTGGACGTCTTCACATTCCCATTGCTTTCATCTGTTTGTATATATTGTATTTGTTGATGAGCAAAATATACAATTAATGGATGTATTTATTGTAAGTTGTTACTTTGGTTATAATATCGTCAATGGTACTTGTCTTCCTTATTGCAGAATAAATATATTTGCATACTTAAAGTTACCATTGCAGGTCAACCTTACCTTCGACGCTTTGAAATCAAGTTTTTCAAAGTCGCATTAAACCTACAAAAATGCAAAGAATGAATATTCCTCCAGTTAACCTAATTTACATAATATTCAATTAAAACAGACTGAAAGTAAGGCTTATGCTAGTTTTTGTGCCAAACTCAATTTAGATTTTGTCAGGATTTCACAATCTATAACTGATAATGTTAGTTTGCATCTGGGGCAGTATAGTGTTATGAAGCGACTCTCGCAATAATAAAGTGTCCCTCATAGCTATGTAGATACGATTACATCTTAGGGAATGTTGGCAATGCGAGAGGTCCAGTGATGCTGTAATATCATCCGCCAACTTTTACGAGAACTTTTCTGTGCTGATAGTTCTCATAAACTCATAGTCATGTTGTAATGATACAAGTCTCCTTTCAGCTCCGACGAAACACTCGTTCGATCTAATATCACTATTCTTTATATAGTTGTATTGTTTCGTCAGATTCTCAAAGGGAGGTTTCATTGCATCACACAGGCAAGTGATGGCGACTAAGTAGTTATTAGTCAGTCAATTACCTACATCAGTCTTTTTAATTACTCACGACGTATATCTAATATTTATTTGTCTGTAAACAGTAAACATACCGATGGTACTTGTACTGCCCCTTAGATCAAAGATAATTCTTTCTGCGATTAATCTTTTCTACTTTGCACTTAATTCCTTCTGTTTGTATCAACTCATTGAAACGGACACTCAGTTTACGTACAATTTGTCCATTAATATTGTTTGTATTATTTTGGACCCAATGATTGAAGATAATTATTTCTGCGTCTACTACTTAGTGCTTAATTTGTACTGGTGTTATCAATTTTTTAGAACGGATAATCAGTTTATGTACTTCTACTTCTCTGGCTATATCTCATTCGATTATACAGATGGCCAACACATGTAGTTACTAAATGTCTAGAAGGCACATCAGTTTATTTTACCGCATCCTTAAGCAAACAATAAGTAGTTGTTCATGTTTGATAAAAAAAAAGTTTAGGCACAATTATTTTCTTCTATTTAACTTCAAAAATTACAACTCAGTATGTCACCTTTCAGTTAGCGAGCCTTCTACACATAACGGATATAAAGATCTGTGCAAAAAAAATAATACATCGCGTTATACATGCCATGATTAGAAGTGGTAGAGCATCTTGTCTCACTTGGAACAAGAAATACAAACATAATGCTATAAATCTTGTAAAAGTCGTATACATAGATAGTAATGAATGTGGTACGGTTGTACTAGTCATGTCAGAATTTCTAAGAGTCGCATAACCACAGAGAGGGCTCATCAGATCAAGTGTTGGGGAGAGTGGTCAAACATTTAAAACGAGCTCTGACCTTCCTCGAAAGGGCACCAATGCAAAAGTCTATGCCTATATCGGCACAGTGTGCATAATACCCAATAAACATGCGCAAAGGAATAAAATGATGATAAAATGACGAATCACTTGACATTTTAGCGTGCGTATGTGTTATTTTTTCTTTAATCGTGAGGCGGTAGACCCGGATACCACGCCATCTGGCCCTGCAATTTCAACTCTACAAAACAAAAATCATTAACGAGAACATAAAACTAACACCTTCGAGTTTTCAAGATTGAAACGATTAACACGCAAACTTTCATTTCAAAATTATTTTCTCTCGTAGCAGAGTTTAGGTGTAGAATCGTGAAGGACCAGTGTGAAGGGGGAGCACGTTAAGAAGTTGTCCGATAAACTAACCCCACAAATCTATATTGATACTGATGGACGATATGTCAGTTTGAGGTCACCTGTTCACTCAAATTTTGCTGCATGCAAATCATTCCGGAACAATCCTGCCAACACTTTAGACACATACCGGTAATTAGTAACAGCCATACCTAGCGCGATATTCAAAGTGGCTACAAAACAGAATGGTTGTTCTTTGAGAAAATAGAGCGGGTGTAAGCATGACGAGACGTCTGCAGTTTTATATATGAAATGGTTCCAACATAATACCCTGTAACCAAAGTCATCATAAGATGACTTTATGGCATGGACGTCTATAACACGAAATCGACTGCATCTGATGCTGACAGTTAATAAGCGAAAGAGTTATATAGTATCATCTCTCTAAATGAACAATTCAGTCTGAATTTTCATTGAGATTTGCTAACGCCTGACAAATGATAATTGAACTCGATCAAAGCATCATTGATAACTACTCAGGAAGTGAGGTCGCTACTGAGTTCAACATCATGTATAATAAGCAGAATTTGGACGGTTTTAAAAGGCTCATATGTACTACGATCATCATTTTTTTCTTCTTGTTTGTTAGCGTTCGTAATTGTATTATTGCTCAATAAAGTAAACTATTTAAAGTTGAATTATAGGTTTTTTTTTAATTTTATATAACCACATGATCACGCGTACTCACGGGATTTTGTTTATATTTAAACTGCTCGACGTATTGGAACATAATAAGAAGATTATCTTAAAAACAAATTGAAATGTCACATTTAAATCCTGGACTAAATTGAATAATATTTCACATGATCCGTCTCAGCTATGAAATTTGGAGAATCAGCCAGAAATCTGTGTCTAATCAGCCTGGTGCATGTTTGAGAGTCATTACTACATTAATGAATAATGTTAGAAATAATAGATGTATCAATCAAGGAAAGTTAAATCTAACATTTTTTTAAAAATGGTTATGTTCCGGTTTTTGTTTTGGCATTAAAAGTCTAACGACTTTATTTGAACACAGACTTTCAATTATAAATGATTTTTGTTTCTAGTATCGACATCACACAAACAAGATGAATGCAGAATGTGAGGAAGGGGTTATTATACAATGAAACTGTCTTGAACGTTAGTCAGGAAGAAAAATACATATTCATCCGATACAGTTACATACAAAATCAAAGGTGCATAATGAATTGATGTTGGAAACAATAATGAAAATGCGTAAACATGTCTTTAATGCTATTTCATTTGATAGATAATTTCTTACTTTTGTAAAAGATTGAGAAAAATAAGAGTAAATAAAGTGTGAAATGTTCAGCAGCGATAAAATGTAAGGCATTCAAAACGAATACCTTTTGATACCATTATTTAAACATTTTGCCGTATAACTGGAGATGAAAACTGATGGAAAACAGCGGCAATATATCCCATATTATTTAGTACCAAGCATAGGATCGTCTAAGAGAATATATATATATATATATATATATATATATATATATATATATATATATATATATATATATATATATGTATATATAAACAACATTCGGATACGCGCTGAACATATTCAATCTTTGAAAAGGTATTGATCCATCTATTTGACAATTTGAAGTACGTTTGATAAAATAATTACATTTATTTGATCATGAATGAATCTAAATAAGTTGCGCTCGGCATTTATATAGATTTTGTCAAAATGGGTTAAAAACAAAAATGTTTATATCCGAGGTAAAAACGATGACGACTGGCGTTCTGTTTTTTTTTTAAGAAAGTGTTCCCGTTGTTTTAGTAGATATCTGATGAAAAGTAGAATGTCAGCAAATTTGACAATGATTTTGATATCCCTGCATATGAACTTCGAGAAATGCACCAAAATGACGAAAAAGAAATATATGATGGCATTTACAACATTACGTTGGAATAAGAGCATACAAAATATAATTCGGATATAGGTGCAGCATATAATCTAGAAAATTTATTCAACAATGCACCGACACTTAGTTATTCGGTTTTAAACATATCTCACAAATAAAATTCTCCTTTGTTTTTCTTTGTTTTCCGGGTCTGACTTCGTTTCAGTTTCCCGTCCGAAACCATCTTGACTTGCATATATATGAAATTTGCTTTCTTGTACAGGATATATATTTTAAGAGTGTACAAAAAATGGTTCCTGTAAGTAGCTACTAGGTAACAACGATGTTTTCCTTAAATTCAAAAAAAGCTTGTCTTTGAAAACTTTTGCGAGTAATAATTTCACTACTATACATCGAATGTTGAGGAAAGTTGAAACGTAAATTTCGCATTACAAACTAATAACTTTGTTGCAAGATCAGCCTTATCGTTAGTTGAACCGCTAATTGCAACAACACTTAGTATAGAATGAGAGAGAGAGAGAGAGAGAGAGAGAGAGAGAGAGAGAGAGAGAGAGAGAGAGAGAGAGTTCCACATTCGTATGAACTGTATTTATTTCAATATGAATGTTTTAAAAATATGTTGTTTTATGGAACATACCATTTTATGAGCTCATTAAAACAAAATATTCATGAACAAAGCATTTTTCTTCCATTGTAACTTGCTCATTTACACAAAATACGTATGTTCATTTACTTCTGTTTTTAGAACTATGCTGAATGTCTTAATGTGGTGTTTGCATATAACTGTGGTTATAATGGTTTCAATTAAATCTATGCTGAGTCGACCTTTCCTTCGGAAGGAGTAAAGATGAAATGATATATAAAGCTGGCATTGAATTTAAACGAGAAAGAATTACACAGGGTTTCCTCACTCACTAAACTGGTTATTTAAAAAGAACCTTGTATAACTTAGGTATTGTTCAAAGAACCTGAATTTCCTTTTATGTTGATGTATGATTGATGGGTATAATAAATAGTTATAGAAAAACAACTCACAGAACCGTCGAAACAATTTGGAAACTGATATTAAACGATTAGTCATTCATTGGTTCATTTTCAGTGAAATCCCAAGTACAATTTTAAAACCATTTAATCGCTCTTATTACAAAGTCAAAAATGTCCAGCATGATTATATGCTTACGTTTATGTAATGAAATGTCTATCTGAAAACATTCTAGATACAACATATACTTAAATATGTTTAAACATCTTTTTTCTTTTCAAAATGAGCAGTACATTGTACATATTTCAGTGTACGTGTTTGGCAGGACTGGATGGATGCAAGTTGGGAGAAATTGTGAGAATGACGAAAGGATGATAATATATACTTAACTTGCATGTAAGTTGACAGTGATTATATTTTCGGATTAATAAAAAAATTATTTAATTGAATAATTAATTAATAACAAATAAGCCTCAATAATTAAAATTGAATACAAATGTAGAAAAAACACAAGAGTACAAATTGATTCAGCAAGCACGTGGAGGATGTATAAAACTTGCCGGGAGTGGAGTGGTGTGTTTACGAGTGTCTAAAGAAGATTAAAATGCAGATATATAGAAACAAACTCTGGTGGGATATTACAGCCTTTTAGGAAGGACGGTTTGCTATTGTGAGATCATAGAATATAAAACAAAATGCAAACTATCTTCTTGAAAACTTCTGGTAACTGCTTATGAAAACTATTGTAATAAATGTAAAGTTTGCACGAAAAAAAGTACTCTTACCAAAGTGATTTTGTTTCTTTGCAGCATTTTTGTTAGGGACAATTTGTCTATTTTATTCGCGCAATTATCAACTTTCCTTATGCACAGAATGTCGCTATACTATAAAAGTAAGAACTTTCCACGTATGCAACGCTCTTCTGGATTCGATATTCTTATTCAACTCTTATAGTAACCTCTAGCAGCAATAGGATTGTGTGTGTGTGTGTGTGTGTGTGTGTGTGTGTGTGTGTGTGTGTGTATGTGTGTGAACTTTCCGTTTATACCATTGCAAATGGTTTTAAATATGATTGAAAATACTGCCAATATTAATAATAATAAATTTATATTATTACTGTTCTTATTGCATAGCATATTTTCACATCTGAATACAGTGTGGTCTTTATACAATTTATTTATCATTCACTCTATTTCTGATATACCGTAACGACACAGCTCCCACTCAAGCATTAGTCAGTTCCCAATGATATATGCCTCGCTAGACGGCTTTTTCGCGTTACTCTTGCCATCTGGTGATGCTGCTTTACACGCATGCGTCGGTAATTTAAATCTGAGGTCAAATACACAGGTGTTCTGTTCTGACAGGGATTTATACTAAAAAGTGAGTGTTCTAAAGGATTTAACGCAGTGGATCATTAGAAGAGGGATTATACTTACAGTCTGGGTACAAAGGTTAGTGTATTTATTACATTTTTTAATTAATATCGTGCATACGCGTTTTTTGAGAAGCGGACTCATGACAGTTCGTAAAAATGCATAACACTGTTGGTCTCTAAGCCGCCAAGTCAAAATAAAAAAAAGGCTTAGCGGCCAACCTTCGCTGGTCTAAGACACCCCCACCCCACCTACCCCCATACATTGGTTCATGGACGGATACTTCCAATTTTCTTTGCAACGTGCCCCTTTGATATCCGGTGTGTCCATAATTAATATTATTTGGAACAGAATATTCTGGTGACAACTGCCTTTTATTCAAATTGCTAGCATTGCAGTATTTCATTTTCGTCAATCGGTCGAATTCGGTATGCGTATTGCGTCAATAATGGTAATGAATAAAAACGTTTGTTCTGACCTTTGGAAATTAACTATTTACGACACTGTACTTACGGCACCCGTATTAAATGTAGAATAGATAAAAACAACTAATATTTTAGTCTATAGTATGCACTCCGTTACTGTGTTGTTGTTTTTTAATTGTATACAACAAGACGAACCGGCGACACGATGATATTATTAACCATGATTGGAACAAGACTAAATTAAACAGACACCCCAACATCCCCACGCTGGTGAAAACTCTTCCTGCAATAGCAAATTTAAGAATCTCTTCAATACATGGAAACTACTTACCATACGCTTGCCATAACTCAGTGATAAACCTGCCATTATTTACAGTTTGAATAGCAATGCCGTGTATCCGGAAGTGAACGACAAGCATGCGCATGTTGGGCATCACACTAGAAGGCTTGAACAATCAGTTGAATGAAAAAGTGGGTATGAACTTCGCTTATATGTGGGCATTTCAATATAACATTATTTACGTTAACGCCTCGAAGCATAAGAACGATGAAGATAAAAACTTATTTAAAAATATACTTAATTAATGTAAACATACATCCTATCAACAGAGATTTTCAAAGTATACATGATGTCGCCGAAAGGTTGCACCGCAAATATATATCAAAACTTTAAAATGCAAAAATCTTCGAAACCTTTCACATTAAAATGGTTTTAAACAATGTTTAACCTCATAACTATCTCATTCTTTTTTTGGGAAAGTCTGACACTTTTCAGTTAACGGAAATTGTACGAAATATTGTTTGACTTATCGGCGACAGAAGATATATCCTTTCGGCGCAGCGGTCGCCCAAAGGCTGCTTGGCTGTCCACCAAAGGTAGTAGTGTAGTGTGTGTGTGTGTGTGTGTCTAACTTCACTCAATATTGGACATTGTAACGATTATTTATAAACATTACATTGTATAAATACTTTTGTCCGTGATCGTAGATTCTATTTTTGGTAGTAATGATACAAATAAATTGTATAACGGTCATGCTAATATACTTGTGTAAGGTTTGGAATGCTTTTAAATTAGTATGGTTAACTGTTGCGACGTGTTTCACCTGGTGATGTATTGACGTTACAAACTTAACGCCATTAAACAAACCCTTGGGAAATGGATCCCATCCTACAGAACCATCCGTAGGGAGGAAGAAGTCATTGCAAGAATCAGAATTGGTCATACGTACATAACCCATTCTCACCTAGTAAAAGGTGGCTATCCACCAGAATGCGTTACTGTTATGCACTTTATGACAACGTTTTCCGACCTGCAACCTACGCGTGATAAATATTATAATGTGCATGACATAAAGGAACTTTTTTATACTATACATATCACTTGTATTTTCAATTTCCAGAAGGAAATAAACCAATATTTTCAAACTATAACTTGTATGCCATCCCCTAAAGCATATTTATCTAATGCAAATGCCGCCCCTTATTTTCATCTGTACCCATTAACGTACCCTTATACAGCTCCCGTTGATTAGGAAACTTCATCTTTTACTGTTATTAACACATTACCATTTTACTTTGAACTATATAGTTTTTTATATTTCTGGTCGATATCATTTGTTTCAGTATTTTTAAACATGTATACATACAATCTATTGTATAGCGCGAACAGCCTAACAGTGCTGGTGCTCCGTTAAAAAAATAATCACTCAATCTATCTATTATCCAGGTTATCTTCTTATCGGCGCAGCCGTAACCATATTTATTGTATTTCTCTCCAGTGAATTAGCAATTATTTTACATAGAAAATCAAGAAGTTATATTCTATTCTAGAAACTAAAATTGTTTAAGCCGTAACATAGAAACGTTAGCCAATTGTTAAACATCGATTTTTAAAATAAATTGAAACAAATAAAAACAATATACGATATTTTGTCGCAAACACATTTTGAATTATTTGAATCAATATTTCTAATACTTTTGTTTAAATCGAATTATGAATGAAAATACTTATCCACCTTGTTGTCCAATATTCGTGCCATTTTTAATTTAACGTTTATTCCACACATTTAAATCAGATCAGGCTGGATATAAGGTATGAATTATTAGCATGTACCTTTTATATCGCTCATTTTACTATTTTCTATTTCATTTGTGCAATTTATAAAATTTCTACAAATTAAATGTCATGGTAGAGAAGATAGAATATTAACTAGGGATTTTATTAGCAGTATACGTTCTTGTTAACTGTGGGTATATAGATCTCGATGTCACTAACAGCATAATGAGTAAAAACGTCAATTATAAATTATCCGCGCGATCAGGAAACAAGAACAATCCTCTGAAAGCGAAGCATTGATGAGCCTTTTACATCCCTAAATTTGTATATAATTCTTTAAATAGTGTTTGGTACAATTTAAACATATGATTCCAAAGCATCAATAGTCATACTTTATACAGAATACATTCTTAGGTTATGTCACACTTTTGTATCATTAGAAACACTCACATATAAAAACGTTGTCACCCTAAATTCCATACAATTGCTTCACACAGCCCACGAAAATGTCATGACTGAAGGTTTTATAATTAGAATATATATTTTCAACTTATATCGATACAAATTATTTTTCAATAAACCCATGTAGTATATGTAATCAACATGCCACGAGTTGAAAACCATAACATCATTGGTTCTATTGTTTACTCTTTCTATCATTTGGAATTGGATATTTGGAACAAACCATGTATGCACTTATTAATCGAAAAACGATCAATGTTGAGAAATGAAATTAGTTAGTATGTATGCTTGGCTTCATATATTGATCTGATATTTAATTCTTATAACACTATTATAATATCTGAAACTATAACTGAAACTAAAATTGTCCTTTTATATTTTGTTTATGAGAACATAGTAGGTTTTTTTTTGAAAATAAATCATACCGTGATATTATTTCCAGTGTTCTTTTATCAAAATTATTTGCTAGTCACCCAACGAGACAATTTTGAACATGATAATTCTTATAAAAAAGAACAATATTTTGCTATTAAGATAAGATATATAGCTAGATTTGTCTTGCGCATTATGAGACGTTTTCTTGGCTAGTTTCCATTTAAGACACAGCTTCCATTTATCTTCATGTAAGGCAAGTATACACCTTAACATTACATTTTTTTTCTAACAATAGGAGTATCACCCTTTTGCTATAGCCAGTCTAGTTGCAACAATTTGAAATGTAGTATCGAATCTGCGTTGCGGTTACCTTTGTAAATTCCATGAAATTCATTGTCCGGAAATGTATCAGCTATATGGTCAAGCACTAAATAATACGTACACTTCAATGTCAGAAAAATAACACACTTAAAGGCAGATATAATTTAGAAAATGTCTTTAGTACATTATCCTCAGTTAGTTAACCAGAATTAAAGAATATTCTAAACTCTTCGTAGTTTTTTTTCTTTTTGGGGAAGACATTATTTTTTATTGGGAACCAAGTCTTACCTCGATCTTGATTCCAAACATCGGCATGGGACCACAAATAATTTTATCAAGGGAACTAATCCATCGGGGCTAGTATAATACAAAATATAGCACCACATATTTTGAAATACACCCTGTGATGAGGAACTGGATTTAATTGTTGTATCTATTAATATTCTTATTAATTTCAATCCATGTATAACAGTTCATAACAACGCGTTTGGTTTTATTTAAAAGCCGTTGTTTTCCTAGTGGAAGAGGATCGTATCAGCTATGTGGTAGTAGGCTATACTGATAAGTGCAGCTGAGGGGGTCACCCTGTATAACAAAACGATAAACAATGCATACCAAAAATGTCTGTAAAGGTATCAAAATGTAATAGACGAAAGCGTGTACGAAGTGACTGTTAATGTAATGTACATATTACTTACTGTATTTGCTTAAGAAACTATCATTAAGATATATGATCAATTAATTAGTTTTTTGGGCCCTAAAATTTTCCAAATTTAGTAATGATGATATTTCTATTCAGTAATAAATTCAAACTGACTCAAAAAGAGAAAGGAACATTGTTTTTTAACAGTAAGATAAGCGTTCCTGTTACTGCCAGAAACTATTTCATTTTAAACTGAAATGTTACTAACAAAATAAAACGCGTCTTTTCATACTGAGCAAAAGGTTTTGATTGTTTTTTATATATGAAAATATAGTTAATTCGCTTTGATAAATATATTCTCAGATCAAGAAATGATCATTTATACGACAACTTACAATATTGCAGTATCGACGTAGACAGCTTATCAATATATTTATAGCAACACTGTCTGCTGAACAAATTAATTAATCCTAATTAAAATCATTTCCCTAAGTATCATTAAGATTATAACTAAAGACGTACACACCTGGGGAAATTATATTTGTGTTATAAGATAATATATGTGCTTTCATTTTTTGGAGTGGGTGAGTTGGTCTTAATTTAAGAAACTCTAATTTCTGAGTTAATAAGTGGGCAAAGAACATCTTTATCATTGATGAACATTGTTGTGCCTGTTCCTTAACTACACATTAATATTATAACAATCAGGCCACTAAATGTTAAAATTCATGACTTATGTCACCACATGAGATTCAAATTAATGGTTTTTCGGTCAGAACAGTCCATAGCTTAGGATATGTAAACTAACGATTATAATACTTTGAGATTTATTTCAGAACGAAGCAAATATCTTTTGAATATTCCGGTTTTGTACTATGACAAAATACCTATTTGTTACCTTTTAATTACATTATTATCTTCGCTTCTCTTCTTGTTACTTATTCTTACCTAAAATAGTCCAATGATCCAATGCATAATGTGTTTATATGAATTAGTTCTTATCAAGATGTCAGTGAAACGAACAACTTATAGTAATAATGTATACTAGAAGAAACAATTATATAACTACGACTACGATGACGACGACAACAACCACAATAGAGAATACACCGATAGCTACTACTACCAGTACTAATAATGACAATAGAACTAATTATTAACAATTGAATAGACGGACTTTGTATTATAAACGTCCTTTTTCATTTTCAGCTTAGTATTATTGAATCTATGCCATGTTGTAAATATTGTAATATTCATCAAATAATATAATGCTGTAATAATTAAACAGACAAAATATTTAAAATGTGTTCATACGCATTAGAAAATAACAATTTATTTTACGTAGAGCGTTAGTATCGATGTTTAACCCACATGTTGTCATTATGTGTTTTCAAAGCACACAACCAAACATTGTGCACATGAAATTGAAGTTGGTAGAGTTATAAGTAAATATTGTGACATTGTTGCAAAGAACCGTTTACCGTGCATTGGTCATGACGGTATTATAAATACATATCTAAATGAATGTATGGATTGTAATGGATAGATTTAAAAATAAAGACAGTCCTAACCACAATCGTTTTTAAATAAAATTTATATTCTTTTTACCTTTAAGGCACGATGAATTTTGCTCTACGTAAGTCTGCAAATCAATCAACAACACTTTATTATAATGGTTTCTACTGGATGGCTGATAAGGCTGTGGATGGGAATCGCGATGGAAGCAATTTAGAGCATTCCATGACATGTAGCTCAACAACACATACAGGCGGCGTGTTTGTAAACCACACCTGGGAAGTTGACATTGGCTTCCAGATCATTGTAAAGACCATCACGGTATACGGAAGATCTGACGGTATAGTAACATCACACATACAGATTAATGTTTTTCTCAATATACATATTGCATAATAGTATTGGCTAATAAAGTAGCATGCTGTCAATAATACTCATTTCATGATAGGTCGGATATTTTCTGGAGGTATTTATTTGTCTTGCTGCTGCAAAATATATACATGGATACATGCTTTTTTCATGATGCCTCCAGTAACATCTTTCAATAAACTGACCATCCGCTTAAGCAATATTTGTATGAAGAGAGGTACAACTGATCGAATTGTGTGAACATGTTATGTCATAATGACAGTGTAATCCATTTGAGTTTTGTCTTCGTTTGCTATTGATTGACCTTATACAATAATGCTATGTCGCGAAGAGGGATTGTGTGTATGTATATATATATATATATATATATATATATATATATATATATATATATATATATATATATATATATATATATATATATATATCGTATTTGGCATTAACAATACAGCCTTACTGTGGTTCAAGTTCTACTTAGTCAGCAGGACACAAATTGTACCTGAAAATGGAATACACTCCATGCCAGCTGATCTATGTTGTGTTGTTCCACAGCGGTCAGTTCGTGGACCTGTTCACTTCATAATATTCACTCACCGGCTCTCAAGTGTCATAGATTATCATTCAGTGTCTCACAATTGTACGCTGATGACACTCAAATAAACAAGTCTAGCCACACTACTGAAGTTGATACAACCATCCAAAGTGTAGAATGGAGCATGTCTGAAGTCAAAACATGGATGACATGTAAGACGCTGTAGATGAATGATGATAAAACTGAGGCCATTCTGATAACAACACAAGGACTTTCACATTCAAATCCATAACCTCACACAATAAATATCAGCAATACCAACATTATATAAACATAGTCATTACGAAAATAGGTGTTACTTTGGACAGTACATTCACAATTCACCAACATGTCATGAACATATGCAAGGCTGCCTATCTTGAGCTGAAACGCAAGTTAATGGTGCAAATCCGACTTAATAGATGGCCAACACAATGACATCTTGAACATCGTGTTATCTCCATTCTATTTTCAACACAAGATGTCTTATGATTTCATATTTGTTCAAACTGGATATGGTGCCAGTTATGATATCCAGTATGGCCACCATGAAAGCCACATGGAAAATAGAAAGTCATTTTAACATGGGATTTCATTACAAGACTTCTCATTTTCTTTTTTCTATACCATTGCTGTATGTGCCATTGTATGGGCCAAAGTAAATACCTGTCTCAGGTTTGCAACCTTATTTCTTCCTTGTGTGACACAACCATTTGTTTTGGTTCAAATGAAGTAAATATAAACAATTGATAATATTTAATTTTGCTTGTCATTTCCACTTAATGAACCTGAAACAGTTAAACGCTTCTGGCCCTCACATAAATAACGTTTTCAAATGTTGTTTGCATAAAATACATTTAAACCAAAACAGTCAACGAAAAAAAAATTGCTTCGTTTAATATTGGCCTTAATTACCATGATTTCATTGTATTCAATTCATAGTTTGGCATGTGAGAAAGTTACAATTAATTTCAAGTGTATCGTTGGCTTTTACTGGGGCTTTGTTATCTTCTTCTACTAGTGATACTGGTTGCCATGAATAGCCTAAATCCGTACTGTGAGATGGCATTAAACCCCAAAACAATATCAACAACAAACAAAACAGGTTGATATCGTTTGTAGTTTGTTTGGTTGATTAGGAATTTTAATGTAACTTCAACAATTGTGCAGTTATATCGCTACGATGTCTACAGTGGGGCAGTTTAATGTGATGTCAAGCACAGGGGCATCATCCAAAGACATGTAGCATGATGTCCCACCCAGTCACATTATCCTGACACAAGTCCGACCAGTCTTTATACAAACTCTTAATGCTGAACCTCGAGCGAGGCAGCTGTATGTACCATTTTTGTCAGTCTTTGGTATGACTCGGCTGCGGATCAAACCCACAACCTCCCGTTTCCGCGGTGAACGCTGTAACCACTACGCCACGGGCGCGAATATATCGTTAATAGACTACTTTATACTGTACCCCTAAAGAATAATGATCTTATTAAGATCATTACATCCATCCATCTCCATCCATACAGCCATCCATCCATCCATCCATCCATAAAATTATACACACAGTGGTAGATGTATATGCTCACCTGATCTGAATTACTAGTTTGGTTTGGGTTTTGAACGCAGCTTTAAAGATTGATCAGTCATACCACTACGATGTCCGTTTGTGGGACAGTTTATAGGGATGTCTAGCACTTTGTTATTATGCCCCACCCAGTCACACTATCCTGAAACCCGTCAAACAGTCCAAACACTAACCTCTTAATGCTGATTCCCATGCAAGGAGCTGCGTGTATCATTTTTTAAAGTCTTTGGCATGATATGGTCTTGAACTGCATATGAGGCGAATGTTATATACACTAGGCCACCAATGCTGCCTAATACAGCTAGAAAACGAACATGTCATTGAGTAAAATAAGATAAATTCACTCTGTACAATCACTTATACGTCTATTTAATCTACAAAACAACAAATAACTTTATTTACCATAGCATGATGCACCAGCATATTAGGGTCTATGCTGTTTGTTCTATATATTACTCCTAGCAAACTGCACAGGCCAATATATCTGATGGTACGTGATGTTATAGTTGATCTGGATCTAGATAGCCAACATTTGGAACTCATAAGTGAATATATGTGGTACATGGTATCTTAAATGTCATATAGTAAACAAAGTATATGCTATAAATGCGGGGCTCCGAGTGGCCGAATGGTCTAATGCGCTCTCCGTTACGGATCACTGTCATCTCACCTCTTGTCTGCGCGAGTTCGATTCGTAGATTCGGCAAATATGGGTATGTGAGAAAGCTTGCCATTAGCTTATCGTGGGTCGGTGGTTCCTTCATGGAGTTTTCCCGGGTTCTTCCTCCATCATTAATACTGGCCGCCATGTATAGCCTATTGTGTGCTGAAAAATGGCGATAAACCCCACAACAACAAAAAACAACAATATCTGCTATAAATGCCACGTATCGTAAGGATTATGTCTTTTCTGCTGGTAATTAAATGTAAATGTAATATCTCTAATACTTGATTTCAGCTGTATCAATTATATTCTTTTATATTACTCAATACTATCCTACTTCTGATACAAATTCCTATCATGCGCTATTTGAACAGGACGATGATGTCAAATAAATAATGAATTTTGTAGATCTAGGTATGTGAAGATTTGTTATGATTCTTCTGGATCAATATTTTGTTCAGCTACTTATAACAGAAGTTAGATTGTTTCAAAAGTCAGTTGTTAGTTTTTAATTCTGGCATATATTTCAAGCCTAAAATCTGAATATCGACAAAATCCATGTGTTACATTTATCAACTTAACTGTTCTTTTCATCAGCATAGAAAATCATATGAAGTCAGTTATTGTTGATATATTACCAAATCTCAATAATTGCTTCATGTAATTTTTTCAGTAGCCATAATTAGAACGTTCGAAAAAAGTATAAACTGAATGACAGCCGCAGCAGCAACAACATCAACGACAATAATAATAATAATAATAATAATAATAATAATAATAATAATAATAATAATGATAATACTAATAATAATAACAATGATAATAATGTAAATAACAAGCATCCTACTACTATTATTATTAATATCAATGATACAAATAATAATAATAATAATAATAATAATAATAATAATAAAAATGTAAAAGTAAGAGAGTGCATACTATTTTAATCTCTGGAGTATAAGATTTCAAACATATACAACAACCAACTTACAAAAACAAACAATAATTTAGAAAACAAAAATATGCTGACAGTAATTAAGAAAGTAAATATTAAATCTTCAAGTGTTTTCTTGTAGTGAAATGAAGTGAATTTTAAGAGCACTTATACAAGAAAACAAGTGTCCATGTGTCTTGGATCTATGAGCAATTCATGTCACGTTGGTGGACACTGGTATACAAAAGAATGTTCTCTATATCACTTTATTTTAGGGAACAATGACATCATTGTTAATATCAAAATCCCTTTGTAATAAAGCTATGTTTCCAAAGAAAAGTACAGAAAATTAGTAAATGTGTTTTTCACTTTATATGACACCGAAACAATGAAACCTACCTCATCATGTATCCCGAACTAGCAAATCGTGTCACAACAAACTAGTAAAGCTTAATATTTTACGACACTTTTTAAAATTAAGATCTGGAGAAAGGTTTTGTATACATCGAGATTATGTTAGACAATAAATGTACACCACTTTCGACAACCTTCCTTATGGTCTACCTTCGGGAGATGTTGGCACAGTTAATTAATGAAATGTTTAATCTATTAGAGATATACTTGACGACACAATTGCAACTGAATTAATATTAAATTAGTATCACCATGCATTTGTCACACACACACACACACGCACAACACACACGCACACACACACACACACATACATATTACTAATGGTTTCGAAGATCAAAACAATGGTACAGAACCATTACCATGGGAATAGAGTAATATAACTGCAACTGTTTGATATTAACAAAGCTGTAAAGCATCATCAGGAAATAAATATCACTACTAGACTGGTTTCAGGAGTAACAACATCGCCAAGTTACTATTATTATCAAAATCATTAATGCCTATCAATAAACTTCTTTCCTGTGACAAATTTACTTCGTCAGGTTTTTAGATGGCAAAATCACTGTTCTGCTCGCGCCTAAAACATTATAGTGCCATGCTACTATATGGATTGAGGCAATGTAGTATTATTACCATATCAGGTTTGGAAATCATATACTCATTGATACACTATTACCATGGAAGCAGGGTAATATTACCCCATGAGTTATGTGATTACTAACGTAGTTTTGCTACTACACCGGAATTTTGGAGTAGTACACTTTCTAATGGAAATTGGAAAATATTGCTATATGATTTTGGTCTTTACCACTGTAGTATTCTTTCTACAGCAGGGTTTCGAGATCAAACAATTAGTGTAGCACTGTTCACTGAGAATAGAGTACCGTAATTTTCTTACATGGGTTTGGTAATTAGCAAAATAATACTGTTATTACAGAGTAATAATAATAATAATAATAATAATAATAATGATGATAATAATAATAATAATAATACGTATAATGTTTACAATGTATAGCACCTAATCTTTATCAGCTCAACTCTCTTTACAAGATTATACAACACCGATAACACTAAAAGCATATAATAATATGATTCCAATAAGTCAAGCACAATTAAGCTAGAACAGAAGCAGAAGAGGTGAGGCCACCTCATAATAGAGGCAAATATTTGCTAAACTAACATTTCCTACAAAACCGAAACTAAAATGACAACAACAAAAACAAAGCTTCTAACTAATCGAGAGTTTCTCCTACGGGTTAATTAATATTATTGCTGTTTTGATGTCATTTTGGGTTTTTAATTATGCGCGTGTGTTTACTCAATAATGCTTCATTCGAGGTCATACCCATTCTGCTGCTACGAATTAAATCATTTTCTCAATCGAATATTTTATTAAGAACGAATAAGCATCTTGATCTAGGATTGTTTAAATTTATCGTAATAAATCCTTGTGGAGTTGACTTAGCACGACTTAAGAAATTTCTAAAATGATTATAATTCATGTCTCCGTTACACCAGGTTTGATGAATATTTCTTAGCGAGTGTGTATAAACTCCATTAAACACAGCAAGAATATTACAGTTATCTCTGATCAATTTAGGATTATGTGTATATGTCTGAGTAACATAAATCACATCCGTATTTTGATGTCTACCTTGCGATAATATTCTAGCTGGATTTGATTGTTTATCCAGCATTATATCATCATATTCTACTAAATCATTAATACTATCATCAATATCATCAACACTATGTGCTTTATCAATATCAGTAATACAATTAATGACATCATCTTCGTTTATCGTTGCCGCGTCCTCATTAAATTTTTTTTAACACAGCTGATCATTAGAAAACTGGGCGATCAAATACAACTTGTCCCATTTTAACCTTTTCATTATCAAATTAAGTATCAGTAGTGGCTTGCCATTCCCAGATGGACCTATTATGATCATACGAATACAATTTGGTAACGCTGGATGGTTTTAACCGGTTATCGCGTTCTTGTCGCTGAAACATCGTTTACATTCATGATGTATACTAACTGATATGTATCTATATTGTGTTAAATATTAGAGCGCGTACTCCACATATACACTAACAACTACTACAAGTAAGTGTTAACGATGCGGTACATATAAATTTAGATTTATCCCAGGTGACAAATCGAATTTTAAAAATTGAGGTGGTGATAGTGCATCACAATTGACAAAATAACCAGGAACTCCATGGGGGAAATACCCAGGAGAAAAACATCTTCCTGGATATAATTACTGCGGCTCTGAAACCAGACTTAATATTAGACTTGACAGCCAAGACCACCCATAACCCAACGAGCATCCGATAAACACTATTGATCGAGCTTGTCACGCTCATGATGTATTTTATAAGAGTAGCAATCTGCAGCAAAGACATCTCGCAGATGTAAAATTAATTCATGCGTTAACTTCTTTACTGATAAATCTTTCAAGGAATCATAAGCTACTTGATTAATACAAAAAGCAAATTGGTTATTCAGACAGGCACTATGGAAAATGTATCTTTATCATCGTATTTTGATGTCAGTGTTCCAAATGTAATTGATAAGGCTGATATTGTATTCTTACCACCTGATAGGGTCAAAAGACGGACATACAAATACGCGTTAACTATAATTGATGTTGTGACTAGATATAACGAATCAGAGCCAATATCGAAAACGACAGCAACATAAGTAGCTTCTGCATTTGAACGAATTTATCAACGAGGACTCTTGCGATGGCCACAGTTAATACAGGTTGATCATGGCAAGGAATTTCAAGATGTAGTATCATCGCTGATGAAACATCATAATGTCAACACCAGACGAGGACATACTGCAATACTCCGTGATCAGACAATTGTTGAACGATTTAATCGAACACTTGCTGAGCGGTTATTTGGATATCAATACGCGAAACAATTTATTCAAGATAAGAGATCTCATGAATGGGTTGCAAGATTACCAATTGTGACAAATGATTTAAATATTGAAATTACTTGAACAACTAATATGAAACTTATTAACGCGATCACAAAAATGTGTACCTGCACGAAATGATTTTTCGAAACAAAAAATTCTTCATAATGTGACTGTAAGATATTTATATGAGTCGGGTGAACTTGAAGGTGGTAGAAAAAGAGCTACTGATCCTATTCGGAGTTTTACCACATAATATCTAACATAACAAGCTCCACGGGTAGACCTATAATCTATAGATTATATTTAACTGCTCCTCAGCGTGGATGTAAACGTGAACAATTGAAAGTAATACCCGAGCATACACAATTACCAAGGCGATCACGTAACTAGCACCTTTGCATTTATTACATTCAAGACAGATCAACATCGTATTTTCATGTGTATCACTGCCACTGCTATCCTTCTTATCTACGCTAAATTATCGTGAATTTTTATCCGAATACTGCCATAACATTATACATTTAGAGCTCGCACAGTGATTGTTCTGCTGTTGTTTCAGCATAATTACAAATTCAGCATCAATATCAAAGACGCGATAATTTTATTTTGTCACTTTGTTTATAACCAGCGAGTATTTTCTTACTACACCATCGCTAATAATTTCGTTGTCGGTGTCAGTAAAATTTCAAATAACTCTCCGAAGCGGAGATATTCTTCTAAATCGTGAAACGGCGAGAAAGACTAAATTTAACCACTCGATGCCATCATCAATGATCCAAATAACTGTATCAGACATGGCTAACCCCTGAGATGACTGTATCGTGATTGCTTATCCTAGCGTCCAGGCAGATTTATCCGCTAACGCGTCCTCGACAGTACTGATATCAACTGCGACAACATCATTTTAAGACATTATGTTTCCTTGATTCTCCTGGAATTTCAACTTTAATACTTTGTCTTCGTGTATCAGCTGGTCTTTAACATAACCGTACTGGTAGAGCTGGAAACTTTTTCTTTATTCGCTTGAAATAATTGTTGCTGAAGTGTTATCCCAAACATCATTCAGGGAAGGTTCTGAAATTATTCACATTGAATTTTACTATTTCACATTGAATTTTATTTGACAGTAATCGGGCTAAATTCTTGAACTCGATTAACTCTGGATCAAACGCTCTATGATCTGAAGTTATCGCCTCTTAATAGTCGACACAATTCATAAACCATTCGTGTGAAGACAAACCAACAAATGGTTGTGGTTGATCGTGATCGCCACACTTTAGCACGGCTGTATTTTTTAATAACAACTAGCATAGAAATGTTTTTAATATACCCAACGACACTGTGTATATTTTATCCCTAATGATAACCTTGGGTGTGTATTTCGTTCCCATTCAATCAAAAGTCCAAGAGTCACCGCTATATCGGAAAAAACTGTGATAAGAGCAGGAATTAGCACCTCGTTCTGACGTCTCTCGTGCAAGTCTTTGTACAGGAGTTAAGACAAAAAATAACACGAGTCGTCTTACCTGAACCGCGAGACCCGTTCATGTAAACAGTCTTATGTCTACATACTGGATTGGATCTAGATGGCGCTGAAGATAATTCTGATATTGGTTATTTTTATAGTAATTATCATCAACCGTAACAGCTGCAGATTTAGAATAATTATATAGCATTTCCTGTTTTATTCTCCATGATCCCATGATGCGTCAGCGTTGGTAAAACGAGCCACTGCGTCTATATACTTGCTATTTATATAAAATGAATATGTTTCACCTGTAAATGCGGTGTCAGAGAATCTTTTTTTCATCGATAAGAGGTTTATTGATACATAAGCCAGTATATATGATCTTAGACGCATATACTGAGGAGATTCGCCATCGATATAACCAACAATTGTACCAAACCGTGTTCCGTTAGACAAGTAAGCGTTGTTTCGACTCACAAATATATTTTTCGCTGTTCCATCTGCTAATATAAATTCGTATCCAGCGTCATCTAGAATAAGTCATGCATAATGCTTATTGTGATCATATGCTCCGCCTTGAGTAAAGTTGCCGATTATTCTTCTACCGAGATTTGTTTGCAGTGCTATCACTGACTTCACACCTGCACTCAAAGATCTCATTATATTGTTTAAAATTACAGTCCTCGACGAAATCAGTGAAAGTTTCCTTGTAATCCTTTATACTTTTATCAAGATTAACATCATCAGGTTGTGGTAACCAAACCTCAGTCTGCTTTTTATTTGATATAATAGCCACGCCGACAATCAGCGATATCAATATTGTACAATCAATCCATATATCGTAATAACACTAGTGTTGCCTCGTATTATTCAGATAAATGTCTACCAAACCAAACATACCAGATAAGATGGAATCCTTCAGCAAACTCGAATGATATTACACCAACGTATCCGGTTAGATCAAAATCGGGTAGTGGTCCATTTATTGCAACTCCTGTCATCTCGTGCGTATGATAACAAATCGTTTAAAATATTCAGGACACTCTCCGTACCCGAGAAAACGTCTCGGATAAAACTCAACCATATCAACCGAAATAACATCTTTATAATCCCATTTAGTATTCCATAATCCGCCGTGTCCGTAATTACAGCAACTAGATTGAACATCCCCGAGAAATTCAGCGCGTGTTGGTCCCCATAGATTTCTCCCTCTAGCATTGTGGGCTGAAACTGACGAAACATTAAAACAATTTGTTAGTAATTGCTCGGTATTCTCTGTTGAAATTTTCCGCGCGAGTTTTTTCATCATGTCATGAAGAGATTCTGGACGATATATTTCGCCGTTAGGTCTTACAAATTGATGAAGTTCTGGGGTGGGTGGGTAAAATCTTGTAGTTCGATCTCGTGGAAATATTGTTACTGCCTTAGTCCACGCGTGGGCATTGTGATGAATGATACTTATTGCAGCTCCTCCTTTTTATAATCTTTTGAATCGTATCAAATCTCTCCTGTTGTAGTTTTTACTATTATATTCAATTTTACGTTTCTTTTCTCCTAAGCTTGATACATCAATTATTGTAGCAACGATATCCTTAACCGATTCTGCCCACTCGTTTATCTTTCTACGTCTTAGATCTGTCAGACCGTTTTCACCAACCACATTTTTAAAATGCTCTGTTATTCGCTCAGCGACACAATTTAACGATGGAATATTCATCAGCGCTCGATTATCATTTCTGGGATTTTCATTTATAGGATAAATTCATACATAACCGCCCGCGGTCACAGAATACGATCGCTCATACGATTTGTCAAGACCGGTCAACATTCTTGGTTTTGAAGTTTTACTGACATCGACATTTTTATTAGCAAGGATACGATTTTATTTATCACGAATAATCCAATTTCCTGTTTCTGCTAATAGAAGAAGTTTTACTCTGAAAAAATATTTTCGATAGAGATACGCCGTCACTGCTAAATTCCTTCTTGGCATCATGAAACTTTAATATTCACGCTTTTATTCCGCACTTGAGTTTTTATTGGTTAGTCAGGAGACAGTCTATCGAGATTGAATTTCGTTTCAGGAAGCGAAGTTTTTCAGAGTTTGATTTTCGATAGTCTCAAACTTCTCCATACTATAATTAAGTATTTAAATTTAAAAAATTATATATACTATGCCCGCCCACCCCCGGAAAAAGTCATGTATAAACTAATTTTTAGGATATCATTCATAAAGTGTTCGAGGAAGAAGCTGAGGTCCGAAATCGTGTTTGTGAGGCGATGTTGGAATCACGGAAAAAACACAGTTGTGTGTACAATGTGGTGGTAAACAAAATCAAGAGCTATAACGGTATTATGATAAAGAAATAATGACCTTGACTCGATATATATATATATATATATATATATATATATATATATATATATATATATATATATATAAATGAGCATTCCACGATCAAGAATTATGGAGCAACTTGTGATGGTATAGTCAGAAACTGCCGGTTGAAAAGACCAGTGGGTATTGTCGGTATTACCACATGAGGGGTACAATGTGTTGCAGATAAAATAACCAAATCTGCATTTCCACACAAGTTCAAAAACCGGATGTCATTCTCTTACGTTGATACACATAACGGAGGTACCTCCGCCGCGCATGTGTAGGATATTAATAGAGTTACTCCCCTTGATCTTAGAGATTGCGTAATGTTTTTGAAATCGCTATATCAGATACATATATTTTTTTCAGAAATAATCTGACTTTTAAAGTTGAACTAATTTCAAGTATTATTTTTGCAATCTAATATTAATGTATGTTTCAACGGTAATTGTATTTGTTTTAAAAGTAACCATATAATAATTCTGAAACATATATCATTAAGAAGGCTCCATGGTGTATTGCTAGCGGGTCTGATTCTGGTGCACACGATCAGTGCTTCCAATTCCGTTAGAGGTATATTGTCGACGGCTGCATAATAACCGTTTTTTTATATAAACATACGGTAATCTAGTGGTTCATATGGGGAATGAACCGTCGTAACTGTACTGTGTCGTCATTCACCAAACACGTCCTCTTGAGCCAGCTAGACTGTTGTTTGACATGGTAGGGGTTCACATAGGGGTTGTGTTGTCTAGTATATGTGACCTCTGGAGTTTCTAAGATTTGATTAGGCGACGTAGAAGTTCACATGGGGTCGATTAAATGTATATCTCTAAGCCCTGCTAATATGTCAACAGGCAACATAAGGGAAGTGGAGATTGTGCTGCAATAAGGCAATAAGAACCACTAGATTGCCAAGAAACTAAAAAGATTATAGAAACGAGTTCTGAGAATAGAAGGGAGTTCTGAGAAACAAAAATGAAAATAGAAATGTTTCAGAACATTTTCTTTCTGCAACACAAAATCGTGCACACCGACTCATTTCGTAATTTTGATAGGTCATTTACTACTACAAATCCTGCACACCGACGAATTTACTAATTCCGATAGGGTATTTACTATTAAAACTCCAGCAAATTGATTGATTTCACAATAATATACAATTATGATAGTGATGAACAAAAAATATTTTATTTATATATATAAATGTTGTGCACAATGACAGATTTATTAATTTTGATAGGGTATTTTCTACTAAAAATAATAAAAATCGTCCGATTTGCTACTTCTAATAGGGTAATTACCTTATGAAATCAAATACGACAACTGATTTGCTAATTTTTATAGGGAAGTTTAAACTAAAAATAATGATTTTGTGTGGAACATTTTCAAAATTTTTATTAGTTTGAGTCAGAAATATCTTTGCGTTTAAGATATGATATAAAGATTTATTTGTATTTTCTCTCTGGATAAATCAGGTTAGAGTTCGGGTCCTTAAGTTTGAAATTTATGCTTGTTAGTAGTGAATTATGACATCGGAGGTATTAGTTACTGCACGATCAAACTCCCAGGAGATACTCGAGGAGAGAAAGTATACATAATATCCCAGCTGTGCCTGATTTTATATTTCTGTGATTGTTTGATAACTTCCAACAATTGCATAACAGACAAGACTGACTGCGATCGCCGAGGTTATATTTACTGTTTCTACCACCTCCAAATGAATCGCTATTGTATCTGAGAATTGTTGCCGGTGGTAGTGTTTCTATCCACGACGCAAGTATCTTAGAAAAGTTTTCATTGATACGATCGTTCAGTGATTTTTTCTAGTTTGTCTGGGTTATACCCGGGATACTAAAATTTGGTTTATAAGCTTCTGTTGTCGAGTAATTGCTAAGGAATTGTTGTTTATTTGTGCTATCTGAATTAATTAAAATTTGTTAGAGCGTTCGATGAATACGTTCAGCATCAAATTGTATTTGATTTAATCTTTCTATTTGTTTGATAATTTTATCCGGAGGCGATGATAAATTAGAAATATATTCTGTAAAATACCGACTCAAAATGTCTAGTTGTTGCTTGTGAATTTCATTATAGCTATTCTGACAATAATATCGTTCAATGAAAGATTACTCGTTTTTAATTTTCCCTGTTTGTCTTGAAATATAACAATTTCGTTAGGTTCCACATTTGCAAGAATTAAATATATACCATTATAATCAGATTAATTATTTAAACTAAACTCTTTGGTAGACGAAATCATAGATTTCCAACGCTGACTTGTATAGTCGTGTGCAGCTTTATGCGGTGGATTGGTTAATTTTGATTCAGACTCGAGTACGGCAATTACTTCTCTGCCACATATTGGTGGGTCAGTTAATGTCTGCGTTGGTTTCGTTGAGTACCAAACTGAAATACTTTGTACTGGATTGATCTATTTTAGAAATTCTTTTGGTGGGGCTAACCCGTTTGTCCACCAACACCTTCGAGTAACATCGATTTGTCGCTGAATATAACAGCTATCGCTCTGTATTTAGAGATAGTGATAGCAACTGCTGCATAAGTCGGAAGAGTCACACTATCTCGGAAGTGTATATCAACAGCACTCTGTCTGGTTAAATCAAGATGTTAAAACAAAAAGTAATAAATCGGATATAGGTTTATAAAATCTAAATGTGACATTTGCAACCCGATATTTACATTTAGATCACGTACAGTAATGTCATCAAACGATGATAGGCGCGTGTAATTTGATTTTATCCGTAATTAAGTAAAATATCTTCGGATGGTTCTTGTTGGCAGTTTATTCTTAACGAAACTTTAGAAACACCCAGTTGATCAAATATCATATGGCTGCGTGTTTGTGACTTTAATCGTATTTTTTCCTGTAGCGCGACAAATATATGTCGTAACGCAGAAACACCCTGTTCTGGTGCTATACGGCATATACATATGCCCTTAATAGTACTCTCCATACTATATGTCGTTGTTGATGGCCATGATAGCAATGATTTACCACCAGTATCCATAAATGACAATTTATTATCGGCAGTGATCTCTGGAGTCATTACTGTCATCCACAATGCAAGTTTGCATCAGCAGCAACAGAACCTAGCCAGATTGCGTGATAATCATCGCTTGTTTCTTACAAAGACTACTGTTTGTTTAGCTCCAAATATAACATTTCTAACATTTATTCAAAATCCAGATATATGAGACTGTGGAATTGCACATGAAAATATCCATCTACTCGGTCCTTGCAACATTGCTGCATGTGGTGCAAATCCCAAGTTGTAAGTAGAACTAAAATCTCCTATACTATCAAAAATATCACCTTGTCTATCTTCATATCCAGCTGTTTGTAGATCATATGCAGTATACTGTGGTGTCCTTACTTTGACATACTGAATATGATCAGCGTTATCAGGAGTATCCTTTGCAAACTTAATTGTTGAACCGGTTGGTTTTGTATAACCATTAGAATATCGCGCTAAACCCAACATTTATGTGGCAACATCGAAATCATGCTGAAACGATTCAATTTCTCTTCCATCTGTCATATAAGAACGCGCTATAATATAATGCAATAATACCGTTATTAGCAAAACCAACTCGCGCATTCTCTTCATATGATGTATTATCCGTCTTTACAAGTTCTCATTCTACATCAATAAATGATTCAGCGTGTAAGAAATATTTACTTGTATCATGAACGTGAAGTGTAATTCATCCTCCTCGTTGATCCGGTTGTATTGAGTTATCAAATTAAATTTGATAATCATGTACGGATTCATCTTTATAAACCGGTTCGTCTAAATCAAATACTGTGTTGGGTGAATATTTTAACATTATGTTACATATTTCTTGATCTAAATCGCGATCTCGCTGACCCTGTCAAACCAATTCCCGCTATTAACTTTGTAGTAATATTTATTTCTACTTGATCAGATCCTTGATTTATTAAGGCTGCTAGTTTTTGATCTGTGGCTTGGTTATCTATTTCACTGACATTCGCAGGCATGAATTCAGTAGATGCTAGCAGATACCCCGATTTAAATTACGACGTACACCCATAACATGTTCAGGTTTTAAAAATATATTTCTTGAACTATAACTTTCAGCAGCAAGAGCACCAAGCTCAATTATACCTTTATCGGTGTTTAATACACTATTCCTTTTTTCTTGTGCACCCTATTCAGTAAATTTCTCAATACAACTAATTACTCCTTCCAGGAAGATTTTTGTATTAGTCTAGATGTTTCTCCAGTTCTTGTTGCTGCTTTACAAGTTCAGGAAATACACCCATTTCCTTCTTCCTTTTCTCCCTCTTTTCCATATTTAACTCCTTTAGAAGTTGCAGTAATAGGTTTAAATAATTCTTCTGTGCCTTTTGTAAAATCAACTTTAGGTTCATGTCATTCTTGTAATTTTTATGTGACAGAATCAAGGACGGGTATACATTTCTTAATTGCCACTAGTCTTTTACGTGTCCAACGGGTAGTTAATGATTTTCCTACCATTATTGATATATGATATGATTTAATTCGTAGCAGCAGAATGTGTGTGACCTCGAATGAGACATCATCGAGTAAATAATTAAAAATCCAAAATCACAACAACAAAAAACAGTAATAATATTAACTAATCCGTAGGAGATACTCTCAGTTAGAAGCTTTGGGTTTTTTGTTGTCATTTTGCTTTCGGTTTTGTAGGAAGTGTTAGTTTAGCAAATATATGACTCTTTTATGAGGTGGTCTCACCCCTTCTGCTGCTAGACAAAAAAAAACATGCTGAACTTATTTAAGATGGGAACATTATTTGGTCTTTACCTTTGTTCATGCAGTCGGAATAAGTGTGGTTTAAGAGCATTCTTGAATGGGAGTATTATGTCTCAGTTTAGTGTGCAATTCATTCCACGTTTCTGATTGCTGGTATGCAAATAAAAGTTGTCCATATGACTGCGTTTTGATGGTGGGAATAACGAGTACACAAGTGTGTAAAGAGGAGCATATAGATCTTGCTGGTGTGTACTCATGAATAAGATCAGATAGGTATATTGGATTGGATTTCGTCTGTGACACGTAGCACTGAGAACAAAGATTGTGTATGATTCTGTATCAAATGGCTTGCCAGTGTAGGGTACAGAGCAGCGTGGAAGTGTTATCTGATCGAGGTACTCTAACGATTATATAATGAGCAGTGTCTTGAACGTATTGAAGTTTCGTTTGTAGATACTGAGACGAGCCAAACAAATTAACGTTACAATAGCCCAGTCTTAAAAGTGCTAATGAACACAGTTGTTTTGCGAATGAAGCTGATGCGTCTCAGCTCAACAGATGCAGCCTTGCATAGTTTGTTTAACATGTTGATGAACTGTACGAATAATGTCAAGAGTAACACGTATGTTTTGTAGTTACTGCATCATCTTTTTGGGATCATGAAGGCAGTTTTACACAGTCATCTGGAAGTATGGTAATGTTATTCCTTTGGTTTGGTGGATAGTTAAGTAATATTGTTACTATATCAGGTTTAAGTGATTACAAACTTAGGTTTATACTGTCATCCTGGAAATAGGATATTATTATACATGGGTTTTGGGATCGATATAGCATTATTACTACATGTTTTGGAGATCATAAACTCAAAAGTTACTTTAAATAAGAGCAACGTTACTAGTGAGACATGTGTTTGTTGATAAACAATGTTGCATTTTACAACATCTGTTTGGGGATAACCAAACCAGTGAATGGAATTATTATAATGTTACAAAGATGGGTTTGAGGGATGCTGTGTAGTATTGTTACTACATCATGTTTCAGATATCACGAGTCATTGATTGGACACAAAGTAATAGTACTAAATGGGTTAGGGGGATAGCTATGTATTATTGTAACTACATCAGGTTTCTGAGATCAGAAAATCAATATTTGGAAATAGGGTAAAGTTTCAAAATGGGTTTTGTGTGACCGCTGAAACTTGGAATGATCTGGACTCATGTTCATGTGGTTGCTAATGTATGCGTCTCTCTCAAACAACCTTTGCAACAACTCGAATATCCTTGATCTTAGTAAATATACAGTATGCTACATAGACACATATGAAAATATGACTCCCAGATAATCGGAAGGTTCGGTCTAGACCTATGATTTACAATGATGTGTTGCAAGTTTTCTAATTACCGGTAATAGGTAACCACGATGGGCATGAATATAACAGGTTTCTTTAGTTTTAATTGAAGAAGTAACTTATATAAGATGATTCAAACCTTTTTCTACTGAATCCAATATTTCCAATGTATTAGGTAAGCTCTCAGATTTTCATCAAGGTTGCCAAGGAGGTAACGAAGGAACTAAATGTTATTAAATGCTTTGGATAGCGATCGGTCGTGATTAATGGGGGTGACCTAGTTGGCTTCCAGGACAAGCTTGTTTAGAAATTCTTCTCCCAGACAGTAGATTGGGCATGCACTAAGATATTGTACTTGTCAAGACCTAATATTTTAACTGTAATATTGACGTCATGGCGAATTAAACTTATGTTTTGAATTACTTCCGAAATAGTTCGACTTTAAGTCAATAATGAATTTGTACCAACTTAAAAATCTATCGGGTGTATCATTGTGTAGCGTTTGCTCTCTTTTTTCCATCACTGTACTTTCTTGCGAACGAACCATCGTATATTGATCCAATTGCGGTTTCATTGACATCCTACATTGTTGGAAACGAACTTAAGTATCCATAGAACACGGGTTAACTAATTGAATTAAATAAGAAAACATAGATGGCTCAGGATAACTGACGCCTGCCTTTTTGCAGTCTTGGACTGAGTTGGATGTTTTTGGATAGAGTTGTTACTTTCAAAGAGGCGAGGAGAGTGTTGTCGTCTTTGATGACGTATATTGGGGGTATGGAGGCATTGATTCTAAAAGTCGAAGGTAGTAGTATAAAACCAGAACGTTTACATCATCTTAATGGGCATTTCAGAAAATGAAATGAAGGAATACAACGTTACATATTTAATATTGAACGAACAAGTTACGATGTCCATCTAGTGGGAAACTAATCCGGATGCTTTAGAAAGCATATATGGAAACCACAAATGAAAAGGTAAATTCGTTATTGTGCACATATCACTGTAAATTCTACTGGTTAGAGCACATCAATATACTATATTTTGATCTTATACTTCATAAATGTTTTCTGATAAAGGATAATTGATGACGTATAAGTTTCCTCAGTAAGATTAATACACGAACTATTGTGTATTCACTTAAAGTAACTATAATTAAATTTTCGAAACTCTGCACATGTCGGTGGAAATACAAACATACACGACTGATCATGTCCGACATAGAGCACAGAAAGCATAAAGGACTGCAAAGAAAACAAACAAGTTAATATGCAGAAACACTGCAATATCTCATATGTATCTTTTCAAGATGAAAGCGAGACAGACAAGTTTTTTCCATACGTACTTGAATTAATCTTTAAAGAACATCTTTTGGTTTTCAATAAAAAGTCAATAACATTCCATTCAGGCTGAGAAAAGGTACCAAAAACATTCTACCGTTAGTTTGCATCACAGGTCGAAAAAGTGATATCTCAAAATAGTTATGACATGTACATTTCTAAAGCGCTTTGTCTAACTTATTCACAGTATACAATATTGACTTATATAGAATGTTATATGCTGGATGATCACGCGATGATATTTTGCATTTGCATAACTTTCTTTTCTTATATTTGTCAGGACCGGACATGCTTAGTGGTGTTAAGCTGTATATTGGTAATTTATCAAGCCCATGGAGATATAATCAGGAAACACCAAGTATTACATCAAACAAGGAAAAATATGTTTTTAAACCTAACAATATGATTGGAAGTGTTATATCTTTGATGAGGTTTGGCGCAATCCTGGTCATATGCGAAGTAACTGTCGAGGGAGGTATGGAATTACTTACATGCTATTAAATAGTGTAAGATATTGAAAAATAGTTAGGAATAAGATGGTATGATGTTTAACACGTAAATATAATAAAGACTGATTATACTGGATGTTTATATGGTAAAAAAGGAAAAGAATAACTCACAGAAGTATGTTTTGGAGACAAATCTACTAATATTGTGCAAATTTTGCTTCTGACAGTAGCGATTAGTTGGACTCGTATGATCAACCTACTTTGTACTCTGCTTAAGGTTTTTCATTAGTACTGGGTATATCGTTAAACAGAAGACAATAACGTGCGTACTCTTTATCAGCTTGATCATAACCTTAAGGTATATAATGTCTATTTAAGGTAGAAAAAGATGGCGGTGATATTGTTTTCTTCGCTCTATAAAGCTATTCGAAGGAGACTTTGTGCAAAGTCGTTTGAGATAGATATTAGCATGCTGACATCAGAGTGCAACATAATAGCAAATTAACCTCGTAATTGTCATGACCAGAATTCATGCATATACTCACTGTGTGAGCTGGATATATGTTCTGAATAATATACAGAGAAAATATGTATCACAACCACTTCAATTATATATCAATGTGAGTCTTGGTGACATGTAAGGGTTGTCCAGTATCTTAAATACTATTGAGAGATGTCACTAATATATATATATATATATATATATATAGCATGAATACAGCAAAATCTTCCAGGTTCAAAGAAAATTGGAGGTTTCAGTAAATTATTTTAAACAGAAGGAAATTCAAATTTTCAATCTTCTTTGCTACCACATTGTTTATCTATGTTAGATGCATATCATATAAGAAACACGTATATATGATATACATATGAAAACATCTAAGGACGAAATAGGCGAAATACAAATCATTATCGGTAACTTAACATCTAATCATAAATTGTATAGGAATCTATCTTACCGAGTTGTTATATTCAAATTAAAATTTATCAAAGACAGGTAACATCACATAATTATTAACGTTTCTGGAATTGAAGATGTCGTAGATATATGTTCATAGCTATTATTGGTGTGTAGAATTTTCCCTCCTAAGTATTTGTCTTATGATATTTGACGCTTTCCTCTTGTTAAACGGCACTCGCGTAACATCTTTGTTATATTAATATGTTAATCCATGTAATGAAGTATGGATACAACGGCCATTGATGTGACACACTGATTTTATCTATTGAAAAAGCCGGTGAAGATAATGGCGGAATAAACTTTGAAAAATTATACATACATTTCACTTTGTTTTGAATTGATTCCAAAGTCTCACCTATGGTTTAGATTGCTTTTGATTAATATTAATATTGTATCGAGCTAAGTAATACTTTTAATTTAATATTGCGTATGACCCCTTGAAACATGCTAAGGAAAAAAACATTAATGTATATATTTAATCATATCCCCAGATTTTAACTTTAAAAATGCTGGTGATGATAATAGCGGAATAAACCATTAAAAATCATGCATAAATTTCACTTTGTTTTTAATTGATTGCAAATGTCCATCTATTATTTAAATTGAATTTGACGGTTTATCTTGACTGCATTTGATTAATATTTATGTGAGCTAGGTCATAAATATCCTTTAACATTGTGTATGACGTGTTTTTCCTTTTGAAACAAACAACATTCATATATTAATATTATATATTTATCAACAACATTAGAGTGTCTCGGCGGCATATTCTCCGAGTTTTGTAACATAACGTGTGGGAAGTGTTTTGCTGACCACCCATGCAACCAGGAGAATGGGACTTGTCCTTTGGGGTGTGATCAAGGTCGGAAAGGAGCATTTTGCAAAGAAGGCAGGTGCACATATGTAAAAATATTAGAGGTGAAGGGATATCTTAATTTCACATTTCACTGTCGTATATAAAAGTTAATCGTCGTTTATTGCAATTAGATATTCTAAAACAACTACATCGTCACAATAGTATATTGTGTATGTACATATTCGTGTTTTTCAAATTTGAATTCAAGTGCTTTAAGAACATCACAGTTAACAGTTACACTTAAGTATCTTTGATAGCATGCGTGCATTTAGCATATGGTGGAAATATGCTTATGTGAGTTAATTATGCTTTGTTATGTATGTATGTATGTATGTATGTATGTATGTATGTATGTATGTATGTATGTATGAATGTATGAATGTATACATGCGTGCTTGTGTGTGTATATATATATATATATATATATATATATATATATATATATATATATATATATATATATATATATATATATTTATTTATTTATATATATATATGTGTGTGTGTGTGTGTGTGTGTGTGTGTGTGTGTATGTGTGTGTGTGTGTGTGTGTAGGATATCAATATTTTTGTTTTTATCTGGAAGGTTATTATAAACAGAGGTTGAAATTTCTTGATTGTTTACATTTATTTTGATCAGACTGTGAAAGAGGCAACTACGGTTATAACTGCAATGAAACATGTGGGAATTGTTTATTCGGCAATAACAGTTGTTCCATAACAGACGGAACGTGTTCCAATGGATGCATAGCTGGATGGCAAGGTCATCAATGCAATACCGGTATGACGTATTTTCAAAATAAGAATATGGGCCACAATGATAGATATTGGTATTCTGGAGTTTTATATATTTTCCCGTGGACATAATATAATGGCTAGTAAATAATGGAAGCATAATGATCGACCGATTTTATGTCCTGTCATAGCTACATACGTGCTGGTAGAAAAAATAATGTGGACAATCTATACAGAGTATTACATTTATCTACTTTACATGAGAACGAAAGTTAATAAAGACTAGTATTTTACATTTTTTATATACACTATGAGATTGATTTTTGGTGATGATACTAGGTAATATTAAATTTGAGTAATACATAGTGATATAAACATCGATTGAGGTTTGCCAGATATTTGTCATATAATTGTTTATTTCCAGGCTGTAAGAAATAAAGCCATGTTTTATCTAGTAATATAGATTTTCATAGTTTGGTAGCCAAAGGTAATTCCATAGGAGAACTACTATTACATTGCAAAACCAGCCTCGCAGGCACAATATATTAAGTTAAGAAACGCTAACGGTTATCTGCTCACTTATGTTGCAATTAAAAAAGGCAGTGTCCCAACTGATAACCAGAGTTGTGTCTTATTAAGGTAACATCATCAGTTAGTACTGGAGGAAAAGGCACGCTCTGTATATGGATGCCATTGGGTGCAATCTGTCCAGGTGTATGTATGTGTATGGTGTGTGGGTAAATATTATCGAAGAAGCATATATTACTAGAAAACAATATTTCGTTTCTTACTCAGATACCTGAACCAAGCATAATACCTTAGGTGAATAGGTAAGACGTGGGTTGAATATGCTTGTTGTGTATGTATGTATGTATGTATGTATGTATGTATGTTTGTATGTATGTATGTATGTATGTATGTATGTATGTATGTATGTATGTATGTATGTATGTATGTATGTATGTATGTATGTATGTATGTATGTATGTAATGAGATACACTCTCTTAGCCCTAAGAGACGTCTCAGGTCCCCTATGTTATGTGAGCTTGGTTATAGATGACCCTACAATTGTCGCGGTTGTTTTTCAAAAAGGAGAAGATAATTTCTCGGGAATACAGTAAGGGTGGTGGGCCCGTATATTTATGTAGCTGTCAAACGACCCCGTTGGTTAACCTTTTGTACCATATGTAGTGGTTCAGCCAGATTAAACTGAGTCTAGTAAAATGTAAGGTCTCTGATATAACTATATAATTGAACTCATATCTCTATTGCATGGGATGGGTGATAACAAATATTGAGCAGTTACACATATATAATGTTTGTGCCCATCCTAATAACATCTCTAGTCTATATGAGAAGACGAAGTTCAGTTTTCGTTGTTATATCCGATATTGGAAACGTATATCCTATTTGATCCAGGACATTAGTATCCGTGATGAAAAGTTACCCTCCCTTCTTTGAAGTCAAGATGAGGCGTAAACTCCTTCCATGCAACATATCGGTCTTTCATAAGTATTAACTCATTACTCACACTGGATCATGCTACCTTGAGGTGAAGTATGGAGAATACATGAGTTATTAACAATATATGATTACCTATATACGATAGCCTTTTCTAGGCAATAACAGCTAGGGTATCATGAGTAATAATGATCCGTCTTGTTGAAACTGCATGCAGGTGGATACAATAATATAAAAGACGTTCTCTGATTCTGTCTTCCGTTCGCTAATGAGGTTAGGAAGCATGGCGTAAATGACAATGCAAATATTAAAGCTCTTGAGAGTGGTTCAAATAGTGTTTCAAAATCAATGAAGCATTTGATTTAAGTAAGAATCCTGTATCATGGGACGGGCCATTCTAAATTGATCATAATATATGACAGGTATTGGGATCGTCTGATATGATAGCTTATGTGGTAATATAGTGTGGCAGTGAACATGGATTTGTTTATGCTATGTACTTTTTCTTGCAATGAAATAAATGTGCTTGTTGGCTACACAGAGAATATATTCAGTTGACGTCGTGCGTCGTTCAAGTATTTTGCCGTCTCTCCTCCCCTTTTGAGAACTGCTTGTTCTGAAGGGCGTATTTCAATAAGATCCAGGCGTGCAATATAAGCAATTCTTGATGGAGATTAAACATATACGGCCTGGGTTTTCTAACGCAACTGAGTGAATGTCTCGTGTTCTAATTTTAGTGGGGTAATTAGGATGAGAAGACACTCCGATTAATTTTCTTGCTGTATTTCATTCGGAACCTAAGGTGTTGGAGAAGTGTAAGAACTTCGTCTATCCTATCTATGCGAAAACATAGATCACTCAAGTCGGGAATGGGCGATACAAAGGTTTGTAATTATTCATTCCACTCTGTAAACCAATAGGCCCATCATAAATCAATTCCATCGATGATCAATTGAGTGTAAAACGAAACCCAAAGAAAACATTAGTAATTTTTGCGTTACAATGAGCCAGTTAGGGTTACTGAAAAACAGTCATTTTTTAAAAACAGGTGTTTACTGTTTACAATTTTCAAAAAGCAGCTGTTTTTACTGTTTTTTATATTTTTTCACTAATTTTACAGTCAATAGCTTAATTTTGTAATGAACACCGTTTTATTATATATATATATATTTATATATTTCGTGATAAGTTCTAACTGAATACATTTTTACATCTTATAATAATATTTCAAGAATACAAGTGCATTAAGCGACTTGTCTGAAAGAAGCGATCTTAGTTTTGTACAGAAATTAGTACAGACCGAAAAAACTCTTGCAACGTCCGTTGATGTCGGTTTAATGGATAGAATTCCGTATTACACTTTCTGGAGATTTTCAGTGCTCTGGCCCGAGTTCCTGAAGAGCGTGAATTCGGACTTGAGCCATTTGAAACTGTCTTGTCCTCCGACTGCAATTGATGATCCATCTTTTTGAAGCAACAAATTCAATTCGTCTTGAAGAGACAAGTTCACAATTTCAGCATGATTTGACGACTGTTCGACGACCTCTTCTACATCTTTGTCTCCAAATAGACCAGACGCTAGATTTCTAGCAAAATTTAGCGTGGTTTTTGACGGGGAGACAGATGGATCTTTGATACTGCGCAAGAGGTTCATGACATCCTTGTTCAATCGCTCTTCAACGCGACGCTTCAAATGTTCCATGAGCTTGGTGGTACTAATGCTATTATTCAGGTTGGAGAGGTTGTTTAACATGAATTCTAAAATTGTTTCAGCACTCATCAACGTCGCCTCGTATCGACTTGATTCTCAACAGCAAGTTTCACAGGTAACATTGCCTTTAGAAGAGTTTTGAAAGCGTCAAAATCCAATATCTCAATCATTTACAGCGCCTTGAATTCGGTTAGTGTCTCTCGGATGGCGACTTCTGTCTTTACATTGTTGGGATGGAGTTCCAGCGCGTCTTCACGTCAAGATGCAGTTCAATCTCGCGTCCAAAATAAGCTTTTACTTTGGATTGAAAGACATTATATCGAACAGTTTTTCTTTTGATGAATTTGACAAGCTCGCGTGATTTCATGAGCAGATCGTGGTAATCGACATCTCCTTCTAATGTATCATCGCTGATCACTTCCAAGACAGTACCTGCTTCAAAATTATCCATTTCATCAATATCGTCACTATCCGGGTTTAAATCGTCCATCTCAGTACTCTTCTCGTACAATGTGTCACATACTCCATGGTGCAGACCATGGTTCAAGAAGAACTGTCCGATGACATCGATGTGGCTAATGCATTTTTTTTTACTGCAGCGCCATCCTGAGTAGATCCCACCAAAACCCTCTCCATTGTTATTCCAAAAACGTTTTAATGATGTTTCAGTGATTCTCCATATCGAGAGCAGTGCACGAACCAAATATGCATGCGAACAAGACCCGTCTTGATTGTTGTTTTATCGCCACTATCATGAATTTTTACTCCGAAGAATCGACGTCCTCTCACAGTTGTGTATTCATCCACAGTCATGCTAAATTTTACTCGTCTCTCGAGTTTTTCCTTGATGTTGGCAATCGTTTAGTTTCTCTTTTCTTCGTAATCATCATGCACCAGCTTCATCACATCGCTTTCGTTCGCTGGAAGTTTGAATCCGTCCCGTGAGATTGATTGCCGTATATACTTGTTTCTAGTGATAGCTCTAATCGATATTCCATCAGTAGCCAGATCGGTGACAATCTTCTTTAAATATCTTACCTAATTAGGAAAACGTGCTCTTTTATTTTAGTTTTTGACCAATTTGATAAAATCATCATAACAAATTACTAACACATTCAAAAGAAATTGTATAAATTTGTTTTCGATTACATATTTCATATCCATAATGAACATTGGAGCATCAATTGTAATATCTTTTTGTTTAAACATTTCCGTTAGAAACAGTAAAACAGCTAGAAAAAAACAGCTGTTTACTGGGTTTTTTTTATTTTGGGCGAAAAACAGCTGTTTTACTCTTACTGTTAAACAGTTACCAGAAACCCTAGAACCAGTGCATATACCAACCATTTGAGGTTATATCAACGTGGATTTGTTGTTGAGGATGCAACTTTATAAAATCTCAGAGAGGTATCTAAACGTCTAGTTTCTAGGTTCTTATTTGTGTTTAGAGATAAGTCACCACAGTAGTGGTCTCAAATGAAATGCTTTAAAAACGGTTCTCATCTTGAGAATATCAATATACAAAATAACACTGCTGGGATTGGGGATTACACTCATATTGAATTCCGAAATAGTAGGACACTTACTCCCTCAGTCAACTGTGTTTGCATCAGTACTGATCACATTTCCCAGACGTTTTACGTGTAAAGGTGTCATTTACATGGTTTCCCTGTTTTAGAGTTGCAGTCTCACATTGTTTAGATTGTTGACAGTTGGTCCAATAGTCCATGTTTCGGCTTCCATTTGGTTTGTATAATCATTGTAATTGGAGGTCAAGATGGCAACCTAGGAACTAGACGTCAAGTTAAATTTAGCAGGCAATGGCATTCTACTGTAGATGGATTGCTCTGTATAGGTAATATAACATTGCATTTATTTCCTTTTCTATCTGAGTGGGGGAACATTTTATTTTAATTTAAATATTGATTCTAGACCTAGGCAACCACAATCTTGGAATGATACAAGGTTTGTTGCCAAAGATACAGATAATTAAAAGGAGTTTAACACATGCTAGTATGTCTTACAACAAACTATTACTAGCATGCATGGTATCCTGTTGTTTTGATATCCTAATTATATGACTTCGGCAAGATGTGTTAGTGAAGACGAACGGTCACGGGTCTTGCAAGTAAGTACTAATTATATATTTTCTCAAGTGGACTGGGATCATGACTCGTTGCTCCGTATTGCATCGTAAGTTAATTGAATGTTCTTGGGTTGACGACCAAATGAGAATTAGTTTGTTTGTACCTGAGAGAACTCTTGGAAAAATCCACTGTAATGACTTATCGAGTCTACATGTCGTCATAGTAAAACTTCATTCCGCTATTCAAGATCGGAGACTTCTCTCTACCGAGATATGCGATAAAGGGGAATGAATGTATGTCATTTGATATAGGGAAGGTCTTGTCGAAACGATCGCAAACAACTATCAATCTCCTTTAGTCTAGTCCAGTTTGGTCATTAGAACACTACTTTTCAAAGCATGTATATTTGGGAGATTATTTACCAGTCGCATGTGTTTAAGGATTGGTCGCATTGCAAATCATGCCACTGTATTTACTGTTGATGGTATTCATAAAGGGTAAAGGTAGTAAGCATTATATCTTCTTCCGTCTTTTGTTAGTTGATAAACGCTATGATGTTCATGGCTATAGTATGTTGGTGTCTACGTTTATAAAGTTGGCCATTCTGTCAACATGCTCCTACCTAAGTCCAGTGCGATTCTGGATGGGAGAAGGTGTGCTATTAAACGCCTATTGAAACAGATATTAGATGAAACGCTGATCTTACTATCATTAGGTTAAATTCATCTGAATGTTATCCAAACGGAAAAATGCGATTAAGGAAGCAATCGAAAGTAGATTCCGCAGTACAAAATGCTCTCCTTATGTCGGAACCGTAGTCAACGTAGGTATGTAGATTGAATGAAGGGGTCACGATGATATGAGCGATCGAGAAACTTTCTCCCAAGACAGCAATGCGGTGTTTCATTGGTAGATATAATGTCAACATGGGAAATTGAGAGCCAGTTTTCGTTGCTATAGATTAAGTTAGCAAAGCTGATGTCTTTCGTGCTGCCTTCGAGGTAGTTGAAGATTAAATATCAAGATTGGCGGCTCTCCATTAGTACAACATCTAATGAATGTGATCCATTTATTGTTCAGTTGTCGCTAAGTTGTGGCTAAGTTGTTGCTCGCTTTGCGTTACAAAGGCTTGAGTGCGAGTTATGAGACATTGCTTGGAATATGAGGCACTATTAGAGACATCGTATGCTGAATGTGTCTAGGTAATATGCAGGTAGGTTTGATACGTGAGAGCGCCTTTATAAACTGGACGTCATCCGTGGAAAGCACCTAGCGACACTATGAGAGTTAGACTAATGCATGTGTGTGTGCCTGTACAGACTGGACCTCCTCCACATTACTTGGCTAGCATCATTAGTTAGGTTAGACCGTTCCATTTGTGACTGTCATGATTAACTGGGTTCTTGTGTATTGCAAAGCTAATCTGATTATGGTATGCATACATGTTTTAATGCACCATGCGAATGGAGAACCTTAAAAGCTATTTTTCTGTTGGATGATGATGTGTGATTGATTGTGCTCGTGGTCAATTGGGATCAGCGCTATATAGATAAAGGCAGGTCAGAAGCAGACATGGTCATCTTGGCTGGCATAGCGTTGTCCAGTTATTGAGGTTAGATGCGGTTCGGGATATAAATCCACTTAGCGGGTCCTTAATTCCGATATCAAAGGACTGTAACTTGGGCTGCTGTTACTCCTTATCGCTCTCCACATTACTTATATGGTTTTGAACACATGCATGAAGACTGATTATGTTTCGTCCTTCAAGGTAGAAGTGTGCTCTTTCCCGTAAGTACGCAAAGAGTTGTCGCCTACTGATTTCCATCCATCATATGCAAGTATGTGATATACTTCAGGAATGTCAGCCAGATAAATATATAGATGTACAGTCGTTGACAGACTGGACTAGTCGATGATTTAAATATGTAAGATAAATAGAGCACACAATTTGTACGCATACGTCTTGCTCTATCAACTTTAACTTTAGAGTGTCCATGCAGATTTGCACATTATCATAAATACCTTTACAATGGGGCTCGTGATATGTATAGGTAGCGAATTATAGTGTGGCTATAAATAGAAACTATGCGGACGCGAGAAAATTAATTCGAGTAACAGGTTACCTGTTGGAAGGTCAAACTAATACTGCCTATAAGGGTAAAATCACTGATACTTTGCTTATAATTATTGCATGTTTAATCTGAATACCAAATTTCCAATTCTCGTAATAGGTTATCAAGATAAAATAATTTGGTACTGCCTATAAAGGTAATATTACCGAAACGTCGCTTATATTAATCTATGAGCTAAATATATTGAGCTAAGAAAACCTAAAGGTTACCGGGTCACCTACGTGGCAGTTAAATAGGGTGATCTCCTGATTAATAACCGGATTGGCAGAATATTCTGGTTCATCGTCAGTTACTAGTGGACCAGAAGGGACGCTCTCTATATTTGCGTAACTCCATGAAAGCTGGCAAGGTGTTTTGTGTATTGTGCTTGGGTAAGTATTATCGAAGAAACATATGTTACTAGAAGACAATCTGGTTTCTTATTCAGATACGTTAACGAATAACTTAGGTGAATTGTTTTGAGCTTGTAGGAGATACAACCCCCTAGTCCGAAGAAAACTATCTGGTTCCCTACGTTACGTGAGCTTCCTTCTAGGTAACTGACAGGAAAATAATTTTCAGCTGTCTCGGTGTTTCTTCGAAACTGAACTAAAATGTCTTGCAAACACAGCGAAAGTCGTGAATCCGCATCATTAAGAAGGTTTCAAACGACACCGTGGTGGAATCGTTTGTACCATGGGTAAAGGTTCTGCCAGATCCATTTGAGCCTAGTTGGATAAAAGATCTCTGTAAAATACTATATAATAGAATTCAGATCTTAATCGCATGGCATGGATAATAACATTTAGTGGCAATACAAGCTGGGGGATAATGAGTAATAAAGATCCGTCTTATAGAACTGCATGTAGATTTGTTTGTTTGTTTTTGGGGTTTAACGCCATTTTTCAGTACACGATAGGCTATACATGGCGGCCAGTATTATTGGTGGAGGAAGAACCCGGGAAAACCCGCGGTAAGAACCTCCGACTCACGAGAAGCTACTGGCAAGCTTTCTCACATAACTACATTAGCCGAATCTTAGACTCGAACCCACGCAGACAGAGGTGAGACGGCAGTGATCCGTAACGGTCAGCGCTTTAGACCATTCGGCCACTCGGTACCCCTGAACTGCATGTAGAAGGTTACAATAAGAGGAACGACCTTCGCTGATTATGTCTACCGTTCCCTAATGAGGTGAGGAGGCACGAATTAGATAAACGGTGAACCATTTAAAGTATTAAGAGCAGTTAAGATGGTGTCTTGTTCAGTCATGTTAATATCCATGATACCTTTCATTTAAACAAGAATCCAATAGCATTGAGCAGGTCAATCCTAATCGATCATGAAATATTATTTGTATTTGGTTCGACTGATATAGTGTCTTATATGATAATACAGTGTGACAGTGATCGTATATTATTTGTGATTTGTACTGTTTCCCGTCGAAGAACCACATGCAGTTAGCTTTCACGTGTGGCGGCCGGCAGTGAAATAAAATGTTGTGCGCTCCACAGAGAAACTATTATATTTGACTTCGTTTGTCTTTAATATGTTTTGCCGCCTTTCCGCCACTCGTGAAAATGGTTTGTTTTTAAGTGTGTATTTCAATAAGATCCATGCGTATAGTGTCAGTAACTCGGGGTTGAGATGAAACGACCGCTGTCGTGGTTACCTAGAGAAATTGAGGTTATATCTCGATTCCTTTTGATTGTATTGCGAGATTAATGAAGGTGATCCTTTATTTCTGAACTGCTTGGAGTAATCAGGATGATGTGCACTCCGATTAATTAATTCCTGTATCCATTTGCATCCTGAAGTGTTGGATAAGTGTAAAGGTTGGTCATTCCAATATATGCAAATACTATGGATCACCCAGTCCTTTGAGTCGAAACAACGGAGACAAATGTTTGGAATTTGTTAATGCATCGTGTCACCTATAAGTACACCATAGGCCGATCCCATATGCCGAGTGAAAAACGAAGCACAAAGAGACCATTCAGTGCATAATGAGTCAGTGAATGTCAGCCATCGTTTGTTTAGTCAACGTGGATTTGTTGTTGAAGATACAACTTTTGAAAATTCCAGACTGAAATACAATTGCAAGACTTGGTTCTAATTTGATGTTTTGAGATAATTCACCACTTCAGAGTTCTCAGACGTAATGAGTTCAATTTTGATGTAACTTATCCAGCTACCAATGAGAAAGTTAGAAACGATTCTCATTTCGCGACTATTAATATGCAAATAACGCTCCCGAAAAGGCCACACTCCTAAATCATCCCAAAACGGTTGTACACCCCAGTCGAATTCGTATCTAACACGATTGCCGGAAGGTGTAGAGGTGTCCTCTACATGCGTCCAAAGTGGGTTCTCCGTCTTAGAGATGCAAAGTAAAATTGTCCTGATTGTGACAGTCCAATTGGCTCACACAATCACTGGGATTGTCGCCCAAGATACAATCTAGGAATAAGACGTCTTCTGGCCCATAAAGTAAAACTCAGCACACGATGGAATTCTCCAGCTGGTTAATTGCTCCGTACAGACATTTTGTTAGTCTTCAATCACGGTGGTAGTATCATTTTATTTTGAAATGAATATTCATTCCAGGCATCGGCCACCAAAATCTTCGAAGGGTACGAAGCTGATGGCAAGGATATAGATAATGAGATGGACTGTAACGCATGAGTGTAAGCCTTGCAATACAATATTACAAGCCTGTGTGATAGCCTGCAGTTGTAGGCTTATCAAAGAACTTTTGGAAGCCATGCCAGTGGAGACGTAAGACCACAGGTCATGCAAGTCTGCACAAATTATATAGCTTCCCCAGTGTATTGCATTTAGCTCCCGTGCTGCATTTCATAGTGACCCAAAGCGTGAAACAGAGGTGATTGAATGCACTTAGGTTGACAAGCAAATGACAAATACCGCGTTTATACCTTAAACAACTCTAAGCAATGTCAACGACAACGACGTATTGGGTCCACATATCGTCTTGTAAATAATCAGTGTGGGGAACGAAATACTAAGGGGCATGAAAGTATGTCATTTGCGATATGTAGAAAACATTCCACCTTCAAATGTATCGTTAAGACAATAGAAATGTGGTTATCCACGCATGTACATTCTGTAGGATTGTTTCCCAGTCGCATGTGACTATGGATTGGTCTCATTGCAAATTTCTTTGATGTAGTGGAGACCGTGTGGGATGTCCATAATGAATCATTGATACCGTATTGCGAATTGTGTCATCCAGATCATTAAAGAGGATAATTATGGTGGGGCTCTATATTTATAAACTGGGGCATTATATAAACATCCTCGGAACTGTAGTAAAAGCAGAGACATAGAAGGAACGAGAAAGACGAGATTCCGATTTGGAGCTCTCAGAAAACGTCCGCCCAAGACATCAAGTCGGAATTTCTCTGGGCATAGTTATATGTTATGACGACGAGGGAACTTGAAAGCCAATATTTGTCATTTTGGACTACGTTAGTAAAGTCGATGCTGACTGGAAGTAGTTGGAAATTAACTGTCACGATTGCCGGCTCCCTATTATTGCGTAACTTTATGAGTTAGCTGCATTTACTGCCATGTTGTCGATAAGTTGAGGCTCGTTATGGTGGCAAAGGCTTGAGTGCAAGTTTTGAGTGATTTCTTGGAAGATGAGTCACCATCTAGCAACATCAGATGCCGAAGGTGTCTAGGTAATATGCGAGTTAGGTTTATTCATGAGAGTGCCTGTATAAACTAGACGTCATCCGCAGGAAGTACCTACCATCACTATGAGAGTTAGACTAATCCACGAGTGTGCCTGTATAGACTGAACCTCGTCCACATTAATTACTTAGCACACTATGTGGGTTTGAATGTTCCAGAAATAACTGGCACTATGAACTGAGCTTGTTTCGTAATGTATAACTAATCTGAGGATCGTACACATATATTTCCTAATGCGCCATGCGAGTTGTGGACCTTAGCAAGTTATTTTGTATTGTGGCTGATGATGTATAATTACGCTAATGGTCCATTGCAATCAGAGTTATATGGAGGAACCCGGTCATGAAGAAGCATGACCATCTGGCTTGGAATAACGTTGTCCAGTTCGTGAGGTTGGATGTGGTACGGGGTATAGATCCGTTGAATCCGTCTGTAATTCTAATTTGCAATAATGCAGTTAGGGCTGCTGTTACTCCCCATCACATGTTCTGAGTTTTATTATGAAAATTAGTCAAACATATTAAAATCAAGGTGTCTAATAAGAGTCACCCCCTTTAATACCACCAGTTATTACTTTTCAACGCAATATTGAAATATAGTATACAACTTGTGATATTGCAATGGTCAATATGAAAACTTTGATTTTGCTTGAATCCTCGTTGGATTGAATAGTTTTTCATCTGTATGGCTTCTAATGCAGACTCCAACCTCTCCGTCTCTGTAAGCATTTCTCAACGAAGAACAATAGACTGAACGGTATCAGTGCCAGAACACAACCCTTATTGACGCCATTGGCTACTGGGAATGGCTTAGATGTATCTCCATTGTACTGGACTCGCGCAAGCATAACATCGTGGAAATGCTGCATATATATATATATATATATATATATATATATATATATATATATATATATATATATATATATATATATATTTTTTCTTCTTGGGTATCCGTTTTTCGCCATTACCATCCACAAGCCTTCTCTGCTGACAGTAACAAATGCCTTTGTCAAGTTGACGTTGATGGAGAAAAAGGCGTGTTGTTTTGGTGTTGACTTTTATCTTGTAGCTACATCGCAGCAAACACCATGTCGATGGTCCCACGTTCTTTTCGGAATCCACACTGGCTTTCTGGTAGTAGACCCTGGTCAAGGTGTGCATTGAGGCGGATTAGTAGGATTCTGGCGAGTATCTTTCATGCAATTGAGTGTATATACCACTGTGGTTGTTGCAGGCCTGACAGTTTTTTTTGCACTTATACATGTGGATTATGGAAACGTCTTTGAATTGCTGGCGAATCATCGCTTGGTGCTACATTAGTAAATACAGATGGTTGAGACATTCTATCAGGGATATGCTCCCTTCCTTGTATACTTCAGCGTGGATGGAGTCTGATCCAGGTGCTTTTATCCAGTGATTCATTAATGGGTAATTGAAATTGAGGGAGATGTCTGATGACTTCCTTATTGATGGATAAGGGGCGTTTCTGGACGCTGTCAAACTGTTCACACCATTGTTGAAGAATCCTTTCTCTGTCAGTAATTAGTGTGTTCCCGTCTGCGCTGAGAAAGGAGCATGATCCTGAGGATGTAGGTACATACACCTATATCAGGGCATTGTATTTCGTCATGCCCAGCTGATCTGCATAGCACTGGATCTCATCAGATTTGTTGCTCAGCTATGTGTCTCGCATCTGACAGAGCTTCTGCTCTACAGTTCTACGTATGCTGTTGTACGCATCTTCCCTATAGGTGGACATGGGTTAATTACATTCAGCATTGAGTGTTCCAGACTCAGAACTTAAAGGACTGAAAGTTCATCAAAAATAGCAATGTTTCTCTTTTCACATTCAATTAGGGTAGACTCCCAAAAGATATATTTCCTAAACCATAGCTTACATTATTAACAAATCCTGGCCAGCCACAGCAATACATTCTCAATTGTACCATTTCCAGGCTGGTTCCAATTTTTCCATACAAATAGTACCATGTGTCATGTAGTGCAATGCGATTTATTTAACAACTGTTTGTGATGATATTTGACCAATATTTCCTTTGCGTTTTCATTTTATTCTATAATATTTACAGGTTTTCAATTTGTCTGGCTTTCATCATTTCTTTACTTGTACTAAAATGTACGTTTATGTGTGACAGGTTAGTCCTGGACATACTTCTCCCTTGGATTCTTCTATCTGTACAGCTTTCAAAGTACCTTCTAATCCGCATGATATATCGAGTATTGTGTTGACTTGCGGCTTAATCGTATACATCAATCCATCTATCCATCGATCCATGCATGCAGTCATACATGCATGCATGCATGCATGCATGCATACATGCATCCATACATCCATACATACATACATACATACATACATACATACTTAATATAAAAAAGGACAGATCAGCAGGTATATAGATGATAAGAAAATTAAGGATTAGACTATTGATACAGCAAGAAATGAAAAGACAAACTTAACAAGACGAACGGAGTGAAAGATTAAAAGTGTGTGTGTGTAAGAGAGAGAAAAAAAAAGAGAGAGAGAGAGAGAGAGAGAGAGAGAGAGAGAGAGAGAGAGAGAGAGAGAGATTTATATATTAAGATTATCATGTATTATAAGACACTTCTAGGCTGCCCCTGATTTTACTACATGCTGGAAAGGAGAGAACGCTTACAGTATATTGTGTGTAAATAAAGATCAACTAATAAACTGTGGTTAGTTATGTAATTAAAGTATGAAGTAGATGTCAGCGGATATAGGCTGCTGATATTGTGTAATTCAGCGAGATTTCAGAATATATCTGAAATATTTTTGGTACAAAGGTTTCGAGTTTTGAGGAGTTTACTCTGTAATGTCTATTTATCTGAAACGAATGCAGAAGGTGTTATAACTGCTTTGTTAATTATTTAAAATCATTCAAAAACTGGCTGTATCATCACGTACGTTTCTTTGTTTCCATTAAAGACGTTGCTCAGCACAGTTAGAAATAAATTTTATAGGGACATTTATATAAAGCTACGTCTTTCAGTAGTCTATGGTTTTAACATATCCGTAAGTGAGTCATTTTAAGCTGGGTTATTTCATATCTCGAAATATTTTTGCTTAAATATTTACGATTGTTATGCGGCTCTTATTTACCATGACCGTCACAACCAAACATCACCAAATATTTGCACCATCTCTCTCTTCACCATAATATTCATCGTCGTCATTATCTTCATCATCCTCTATGTAGTTTCAATAACATTCCTGGCTAAAGAAACAGCATCAGTGAGGCTGATCCCACCATTTTTGTGGAGCCCTTATTTTGGTAAAATAACAGCTATTTTGTAATTTACCAATTTGCGGTAAAATACAAGTGTCCCGGGCCGAGTATTTCATCGTGGAAAATTCTACGGATTACAAAAACAGGGCTGAGATTTAATTAACCATATATTTTTATAATATAATGGGAAATATAGGAGAAGCACAAATAACTAGATAGACTAGAGAACGATTGGCGGCGATTAAGAAATTTCTACCGGTGAGAGATTCTTTTAGAAATAACTTGCAAGGTCGTCAAGAAGCTCGAGTTGATTTTGCCGTTGATACTGAACAAATATTTAAACCGGTAACTACAGCTAATGAGAAAGTTGCGTTAGCTACTATGAAGGCTGGATTAGTTACTGAGAAAGCGGTAATACCAGTGCTTGAAAAAGTAGCAAAAAAGATTAAAACAAACAAAAAACATTATCTAAAAACTCTTCCAACTGATATAGTTGCTGCACAACCTCAACCTCAACCTGAATCAGAGGGAGATATTGCTGATCCTAGTGGGTAAGAAACATCTGAAAAAATTCAAATCGTGGAAAGATTTACCTATGATGCGATTAATGATATAAAACATCTTGATGTGAATCAATTAGCTATTTTTGTTTTTATAAATTATGATCAATAAAAAAAATTTTTAAACCTGAACATGTTAAATGTTATAAAACTAAACAAATTTGGTATAAACATTTATATCGAATAAAATATAACAAAGAAATAACTTTAAATAAAGATCCAACTTCTGTAGCTTATACTAGTCTAAAAAACCGTTTTGGGGTAGGTGTTCAAGTTCAGCAACAGTATAATAAACGACCTCGTCTTCTTCCTTCTCCATATGAAGAATCTATCCCGTTATCAAAAACCCAACATGTTCTTCTTCTGATGTTCAATCCAGTAGTGCCAGTGGATTTTCTCAAAATATAACACCATCCGGAGTCCACGGTAGTGGTAATTTTTCTTGTTCAAGAAATATTATCGATGATATATCACGATTGGAAGTTCTCATCGGAGTAAAACGAGCTGGAAATAATTCCCGTGAGATAATTAATGAAGCTACTGATATCTGCGGACGATTATTTCAAGGTGGTATCATGGATATTGGTTTATATCATGATTTCATCGATGAATTAGTTGATGATTATCATAATGATTAATATTTGTTGTCACTGGTGATTTATCACTACGATTAGATAAATAACATCTAAATAAAATGATCATATATCGCAGTCATAATAGAGCAACTACTGTTCACGTAGTACACTTGCGGTTGCCTGTATACAAAGTATACTACGAAGATGGACTCGGTGATATCATCAGAGGATTATTTACTCAAATTGCTCCGAAAATAGCGCCTATAGCCGAAAGAATTATCAATGAATGCGATTGGTGTTATTCGCGATAAGGGTATCAGCACAGTTGGTGATCTCGTCGGTAGCGCATTTAATACAGCCAGAGAAAAGCTTATGTCGTTGGTTCGAAGAAAACAAAAACCAGCACCGGTAAAACTACCGTCTACTGTACTAATGCCACCGCGAGTAAGTAAACTAGTGAACGATATAGTAAATCAAAAATTAACTCCGCTGTTACAATCATCAATGATAAATAAAGATGGTGAATCTCAAAGAAATATTGTCGCTAGTTTGATCGCTGGTTCCGGTTTAACAAGATCATGATTTAGATTGACAGTCATATAATAAAATGTTCAAATTGATTTCAGATGAAGCTTTTGATATGGACGCACCTGCACAAAATAATGATTCTGTACGCGATTATCAATTTGTCTCGATATATCCTAATTCTAGATCACGAATTGAACTTCGATTTGATGATACCTCTAAATACTTCTTACCGTGTGAAGCTTTCATCGAGGTGGAAGGTCAACTAGTACGAGATGATAATACCCCCTATCCCAATCTCCCAACTACCCCAGTCGGGTTTGTCAACAATGGTATAATGGCGTTCTTTAGTAGCGCATGATATATGATTAATTCTAACAGTATTGAATCTATCGATAACGACGTTGATGTCGCAACTACAATATTGGGGCTAGCGAGATTTTATACCATCTGCCGGTCATTCAATGATGTTCGCGAAGGATATTACTGATACTGCTAATATTGATCCATTGTGTGGAAGACGACCAAAAAAACATAGTGCTAGTGCTGATGATCCTGATACTGAAGCTGTTGTTATGGAAAATAATCGCGATTTCAATCTGGGATTTGCAACTCGTAAATCGATGTCAGATCGCAATGGAAGATTTATGTGTGATGCCATTGTCTCATATATCTTGATTTTGTAGAGATGTTAGGCGAGTTATCTTTGCAACTAGTCATACTGTAGTTCTTATGAGAAAATCGAATGCCAATGATGCTATTTGGCGTGGTGTTGCTGGTGGTGATGGTAGAGTAAATCTATCGAAACTCGCATTATTGATGCCATTATTGACTCCATCACTCGCCGTAGAACAGCGGTTGTTATCGTTTATGGATCAAGGTGGTAAATAATTGTTGTCATGGTTGGACATTACAACAGCTACCACGACAGGTACCACAGTTGGTACATTTACTTGGCAGGTCGCGCTAACAAAATATATTTCTGCACCTATATACATTTTTATCGCGCTGCTGGGTAAACAACGAATATAGGGAAATCGTAAACAAGAGCGTTGTCATATGATATTTGATAAACTAGCAGTCAGTGAGGTATCATTGCTAATAAGCAATCAACAAAAACCAGCTGAAAATATTCTTATCGACTATTCTAATAACCAAATAGTTCGCGTGTATCATCGTTTGTGGTCTTATTTATGGGACGCAATCAAAATATTGATACTGAACTACAGATATCACAGTTGGATTTTCAAAATTTGTATCATATCTAGTACTTTTCATTGCAACATCTCGATTTGTCTCGACACTTTTAGTGATAAACCGATGACACTTGAAGGTGGTAGTAGAAAAAATGAGAGTAATTGATGCACCAGTGGAAACTATGTAATGTTTTCAAAAATATGTAACAAATTAGATCGATCTATTATTTAAATAAAATGTCGTACAATCACGTTAATGTCACATTGACTCCTGGCCAATCAAAGAAAATACAATCGAAAACTCTACTACATGCGGTGAAAAAATGAGTTTGAAACGAAAACAGATAGCTTCCGGAGGACCAAATAAACTATCATTGACGAAAACTCAGCTTAATCGTTTCAACAAGGCGTTAAAGGCAAATACATGGGTTCAGTTGGAATTTTCATCCTCCGCGATTACCAATATAATAAAATCTGGTGGAATATTTCCTTTCTTTCCCCGATTTCAGCGTTACTTGCCTCCGCGGCTCCCGCTGTTGCAAAGGCTCCTGCGCTAAGCGCTGTTGGTACCGCTGCTGGCATGGCATTAAAGAAAGCAACCGGACAAGGATGCAAAAAAAATAAATAAAAGAAAAGGTCTCAGACTACCAGGCAGCCGATACACCAGATACGGAGCAGGATTGAGACTCCCGAGCAGTATTCGATCATAGCTCCGATGTCAAATTTTGATTTAATCGCCGCGGTAAAACAATCTCCGATAAAATATTTCAGAGGTGTTTTCATGAAGAATCAATTACCTACACAACCGTTAAATCCTGAAACAGGTATAATTAATCTCGATGATAACACTGGACCTGAAACTCATTGGGTCGCGTATGTGATACATCCCAAGTCAATTATTTATTGCGACTCGTATGGGTTAGCGCCACCGAGAGGAGTTCTCGAATACGTCAACGGGTTAAACATTTATGTTTGGTATTCAACGTTACCTACGCAGATATGAACTGATCCTCCGATATGTGACAGAGAAGTCATCAACGTGTTAACCGCTATATCAAAATCTTCCAAGCTGCCTCCTAAAACTGTGCACGAGTATACCAGTAATAACTTTTGAAAGAGATCATAAAGTTATAATGGTAGATATTTGAGGAAGATCTCTCTCACGTGGAAAAAAGATGTAGTTTCACTTGATGTTATAAAGAAACTTATCAATGATGCGCTATCGGAAACATTATATCTCGTAGATGTATCACCGGAAGAGATAGTTGTTTTTCAAGATCGCCAAGGTAAATTGAAAACTAGCTATATTCCTATTAGGAATGTACTAGTTAAACCCGACCCGGTAACAGATAATGCTATCGCGGTGTTTGACACCAGCGGTAAAATCAAATCAGGTGATCTGATTTCAATTATCAACAATATAATATCAGTGTTAAATAATGATTATCATCTACATGCAAATCAATTTAACTCCCATGTAAATCGAAATGACGCCCACGTAAACCAATGTGCTGGGCTACAAACAAGTATTAGAAACGTTGAAACTCCATTTTATAATTTCTTTGGAATCCCTCCTCCATCACCGCTTCCACTAAACATCACCGATAAAAAATCCATCGATGAAGATCTAGAAAAACGGAGAACCGAGTATCATGAACATGTACATAAACAGTTTACACACCTCCGTAATAATTTTAGAAAGGTTGACGATGCACTTGATGGTTTCTTTGGAAAACCAGCAACGGTTCCTATACAACTTTCAGAGATTAATACATCTATCACCGAGATTAAGAAATCCATCGAGGATATCAAAGAAAATTTTACAGAAAAAGCGAATCATATATTTGATGAAGTCAAAATCCCCAATACGAAAAATGTCAACGCGGTATACACGATCCAGTATGGATCCTTCACTTGGACTAAATAAACTAATAAGCTAGATATCACCGCGGAGATCAAAGGAATATATAGACTAACATTAGTGTCATCGATGCAGTTTAATATATCATCGAGATCGTCATCCTGGGTTAACTATACAATTTCAATGATAATATATACAAATTCAACCGAACAATTTACGATAACTCACCCCGATAAAATTTTAGCTAGTGTACCCATACCATGATGCGTATAATTTTTAAGCAAACAGCTTAATTAAATAAAATGTCATCGCAGCAATATCGATATGACCAAGTTAGAACACTTCAAGGTAAACTCAAATCACTCACAGAAGAATATCAAGCAAAAATTTAAAAAATATCGACGAAGAATTACCACCGTTGACGTTTATCGTGTACTTGATTTCAGGTGTAATTACTGGAACCGGTATAATACTATCTTTTGTAACAATGATCGCTCCTGTAGCTGTTCCAATTTGTATATCCGCGGCGACAACTATCGCCGGGGTAATTTCAATAATAAAAAAAATATCGTCGTGTAGTCAACGTAAACTGCGCTACTACGTTGTTAAATTTAATACTGTGTCAACCGCGTACTCGCAATTATCTGCGATGATATCGTCGTCCGTCGACGACACGTTAATATCCGATGATGCGTTTTCCGCGATGGTACAAGTTTATGACTCCACGATGTCAAAATTAGAAAACCACATAGAAGATAGTCGCGTCAACGTCACAAGAACTACTTCAACGAATAGTAGATAATACCAGCCCGGTGAAAACAACAATTATATCAACAACATCAACAAACCCTGAGTTTAGTATTGAATTTCCAACTCCGATTCCAGCAAAGGAAGACGCGCTAACTCAACTACGAGTATATTACAGCTGGCCCAATATTAGATCGCACCAAAAACTCCCAATAACACCTTTGTGTTTGCGAAGAAAGATAAACCTGGAGCCGATGGCACTCCAGGTACCCTTGATTGGGAAACAATATATCTTCCCAGGGGATCTTATGACATCGAGGATATCACTAATGAGATTCAACAGACAATAAAATCAATTACCGGAACAGAGTCTAAAATTGAGATAACTGTTCATGAACCATCGTTGTCAACCGCCATCGAGATAAACTCACCTGGATACGTCATATATATATATATATATATATATATATATATATATATATATATATATATATATATATATATATATATATATATATATATATATATATATGTGTGTGTGTGTGTGTGTGTGTGTGTGTGTGTATAACAGTTCAATCAGAACCATATTAGGATGGTCTGAGATCCCACCACAAAGAGATGAACAAAAAATACCAGAGCCTAAAAAATCTGATTATACCTCAGATAAAACAGCATATCATCATGCTGAAATATCATACCAAAGAAATATTTTTTTTAATAACTCAGCCATTTTTGATGATATGATATTAGATGGAACAGTTTGGAATCAAGCAAATACCAAATTAATTATGGATAAATATTTGCAACTTTTAAGAAATAATTGTTCATCAGGATCACACAATTATGAATATTTTCAGATATTTAGACGACAATTAATCATCACATATGTGGAAATATTTTATCAATTTATTGCTGATATGGAATTATTCAATCAACAAATTAATGATTATGTACTTAGTAAATTCGACGATGCAGTAGAACCTTATAATATCACTAAAGAACAATTTTCAAAAGCATATAGTTTCCGCGTAGAAGATATCCCGACGTATAAACTTACAGGGTATAATGTACCTGAGTCAAGAAAGAAAACTAAATAAGGCCATCAATGATGTATTTTCTAGGATACACACTGCGTGATTAAAAACACTAACCGTGGCAACTACTCTCCGATACAACAACGCCCCTGACGGGACAGGTAGACATGTATCACGAAGCAAAGTCTACATAACATCGGTGATCGCGATACTTCTTATATATAATGTCGTCATGGGTAGTTATAGAGCTGATACATCATCGTCAAATCGGGCTGATCAAGGTTACATCTTATATACGTTTTCCCGTCAAGTATCCCCGGAGAGTTTGATTATACAAACACCGATTAATCTAGTGTACTTAGCATGTAGTAATCCTTGAATAACAAGAATGAACTTCAAATTGGTCGATCAAGATTTTAACCTGATAGATCTATCAAATGAACAATTTACATTACCCTCGATGTGAAATCCTAAGTATTTTTACAGTAATTGAGATTACAACAAATACTACAATAATGTATCAGCTCGCACGAGTATTCGTCTACGAGAAAGATAGACTTGAAGCCGTGATAAGAAAATCATTCAAGAAACCAATCGTGGGCAATAATGTACTCGTCATAGATAAATTCGGCAATGAAACAATCCTATTGACTGATCATCAACTAGAACAACTTCGACGTGATCCTATAACATTAATTAGTGATCAGATAGCGAATTATGCGCACTCATGTATCTCTTTGGAGCGTCTCAAGGAAATATTATTGGGGGATGAGCATCCCGAAAATTTCGATGATTACTCGGGTGAACATTGAAAATTTCATCGATGAAAAAAAAATTTTTTGTGAGAAATATCCAGTAAATTTGAAAGAAGTCTATAATTGTTTACTATGACTTTCTATAATTTTTTTTTTATTTTTATGAATTTCATTATTGTTTTCATGTTATCGGTTTCATCAATTTTCAGCGATATTTTCCTCATAGATATATATGAGAACACCAACATATCTTACCGCCGAGGACGAAAAAAAGATAATGTCGTTGAGAGGTGTTAAACGATCCATCCATGTATCCCACGAATTTAAAATAGAACTAGCTCGATTATATAAAATATGGTAAAAATAATCTATTTCAGCAACAACTAAAGGTTCCGCTGAAGAATTCAAACAAGCTCAACAACAATACCGCGCTAACAAGCGAAACCTCCAAGACGATATTTCAGAGTTAAATAAAAGATCACTGACCTGCAAGCAAACCGGGATCAATTACGAATCACCGCGGAGGCGATGACAGCCGATTACCAACAAGAAATATCCGCAATGAGAGCCTCGAATGAAGAACATAAAAAAACTATTGAGGAGTTAACCGAGTTGAATATAAAAAGAGTAGCGCTCATCGATAAATTAGATCAAGATAAAGTCGTATTGTTAGCCAAGCATATAAAAATTCGTATAAAACTGAATGAATTAGCAAAATATATTCGACAAGGCAACGCTGATCTTGAAAACGATGCAGAGTTAGCAAAGAAAAGAATTTTACCGTCGTCAATCCCTCGTAGTACACGTCGTTAAAATTTAAATATTTTCATTCAAAGAATTTTCATTCAAAGATTTTCATTCCAACAACATCTTTTCGAATTCGTCAATGATAACCTTTTGTCGAAATTGTTCAGCAAATATTTCTTTGATGTCATCGTCAATCTTTTTGATGAGTTTGAAAACGGGTAACAGCAATTTCAAATTGTCGTGATTTCGGTAGATGGTCTGTGTCATTATTTTTATGATTCTGAATTTGTTTTTATGTGATGGGATTCCCTTATGTTTCATTGATTTAACGCCGCGGTATTCCTCGGTGATGAAGTCACTGGTAAATGTTTAATTGTCACAGACCAGATCTTTATTTCGGTCAAGTTCAATTATCAACTCGGCAATACTTTTGTCCTTCATATACTGATAGGAAATCTTTTTTTAATTGATAGTATGTATCAGCCAATTTATTGTTTATTTCATTGAAATCCATTGGCTTTTAATGATAATTTTAACAGCAAAAAAACAATCAAATAATTAATTATTGTAAAGAAATGAAACCCAACAATGAAATCTTTTTGAATACGATGCTAAATATATATATGATCGGCAACGTTTTGTATAGATCGTTCTCAAATACCATAGTATTTACCAGCAGAATTCGTTGAAGGAAAATATTTTATTGAGTTGTCCATGAATGCTATAACTGGTCGTCGTGCTTGCGATTTAATTTTTGGGCCTTAATTAAAACTGTTTTCTCTTGGGATGACAACCCGCAAATTTTATATGCGGTTATTAATTTTAGTTCTGTTTATGTGATCAATAACTAATCCGCTACCAATTGGTCCATTGTAGCATTCGTAAATAAATTTGTGCTCGAGATAGATCCTTTTTATCCACCATTTCTGACACCAATCATCATATATCTCATATTATTAATCCAGCCAATTTTTTTCTTTAGTCGCTGATGCCTAATGATTCCACATCTGGACACTTCATAATCGCTATAAACTGGGTGAGAAATGAATTCAATCTGATGAATATATCTCTTTTGTAAATTATCCATTTAATTGTTTATTATGATAATCCCCTGATATATATGGAACACATTTATAGTATTGAGGATACTAAAACATCCTCGACGAAGGAAAAAAATTGACCTTGCTGGGAAGATATCTCCACGGATATGGGAATCTAAAATTGTAAATAGTATCGTAGGAGCAAAATATGAATTTGTCAGGGATGGTGCCGATTATGTCTTTTCGACGTATCTAACATCTCACGATGATAACACCATGACAACTTATCGTGCCAGGGAAATGTTATCAATGATAAATTTTGAGTCTGTCAAATATTTCATCCTGGTCAAATACAGTACATTTTATAAACGAGATGAAAAGAAACAAACAAAAAATCTTGGCGAGTATTTGACCATCGTGAGCGTGTACTGGATTAAACAAGAAAACCTATAATTGTGACCGATAGAACAAACCCAGGTGTGTTAACCAGGATCGATATCAGATATTATAATCTGGCGTATCCAGTAAACGTGTTAACATATGGATTTTACCCGATAAATAACCCTGATATTCAAAAACTCTCCCAGATGATAGTTTCATCGGTGTTAAACTGTGTAGCAGAGCAAGTCGTAAAATATTTCAATAATGCTCGACGAGGAAAAGTTTTAACCGAGCTGAGAAAATCAAAAATAACCAAGTGGGCGGAATCAGTTAAATAAACAGGAGCGTCAATAAACGATGTTGCCGAGCTGGAGAAGAAAATAAAAGTTCCAATAACAATAAAAACAATTACCGGAGAAATATTACATTGTTCCGGTCGTTATCAAAAATGCGGTTCTCCGATTGAAATCATCGATCATAATTCACATGCCTGGTCCAGTTGCGTAAGAGTGTTTCCTTCGACGAGAACAATCAAATACTACTTCGGTGATATATTCGATTGCATCTACGAGATCAATAAAACCGATCCGGTATCTGTATGGTTGTTTCGCAGTGATGAAGAAGAAGGATACGACCAATTTATTAGAACAAGCGGATAATTATATCGAAATTAAAATCATCAAACGGAGATTATAATACCGCCTCTTAGTTTACAGATAACATATCCGAGATAACAATAAATTGTTTTACAGTGTCATCGGTTGCAGCGCGTTTTGCCAGAGAGAAAAACACTTTGGAAGCCAGCCAGATATGACTTTCTCGAAGACGTTCGAGCTAGCTGTGTCAAATATGGCCATGGTGGACTGTGGAATACAAAATATAACATCAAATATATGATTTCCTTTGATATGGTAGCGTGTTACCCGGGGAGTTTTCTAGGGTGTGGTGAGTGTAGTGAATATTTCGCACGGTTCGGTCATCCTACACATGAGATGACCAGAGTAGCAATTAATGGAGCATTACCTGATTTTGACTTGATAGGTTTTGCCAGGGTGACATCATTTAAATTCGCCGATGATCTTTATCTCTATTTTATGTCTGGGTGGGAAAGCATCTTTCGGTAAAGAGATGAGCTCCTATACCGCTAATACGATTCATGTTAGATAACAAAATGTTGACTTCGTTGACTGTGTCATATCGTGCACAGAACACGTAGAGTAATTCCTGCAACATCAATTATTAACGATTTCTGGGAGATGTGGAAACCAACAGATTTAATAATCGCGAGAAGAAGAAAAATCAAAGATCTACTTCAGATGAAATTATTTCATATCCATGAAGAAAAATTCCCGATGTGGCAGGTTTTGCTCTGTTATAGAATCGCGGATGCACGACGACACAATATGGAAGTTGATATTCCTAGAAAATCTGAGCGACAAGAACTAGTGTTAAGTGATATTGTGTTAGTTGATATCTCTCTTGTCAGAGATGCAATAAACGCTGATAAATCTCCATGGAGGTTAGGTTATGCGATGACGATACATTCTTCTCAAGGATTAACAATTACTGATACTACTGTTTGGATCATCGATGATTTCATCGAATGGTCAAATTTAGTTTATCTTACGGTGTCACGAGTACGAAGAATAAATAACTTCGGCGAGTTTACGTGGATTTTAATGACGAAAAAATATCATTGATGTGGCCAATGATACCACGATAAGAAAAGCACTATCCGGGTATAATAAACAAGACAAAAACAATAACAGAGAATTTGATCTTGATGTCGAATTTATTCTAAAGTTAAAACAACAACAAGATAATCACTGTGTATGTTGTAATTGTATCATGGAATGGTCAGGAAAATCTCCTAAACAATTTGCCGCGGGTAGAAAAGATAACAGTCGCCGCCATACCCGAGATAATGTAATATTGACTTGTCTGGAATGTAATCGAAATCATTACGCTAGTTAAGACCCTCGGTGGCATTTGAGTAACATCTGGGATGACTTGTAATTGTTCACGAGTAAAACTCCGTCGTGGAACGGATGGATCTAATCTATATATTGCTGGTCTATTTTTAGATGTGATTGTACTAAATATTTTATGTGAGGTGATACTCCATATTGGATCGGTCAATCTTCTTCTACCGCCTTTAATTTCACCTGGTTCATATACAGATCTCACTGTGACATTGCTAGGCAATATTTGCGCTGAAAAATCATTTCTGGACACATTTATATATTTTTGTGTTACCGCGACAGCTGGTTTCATGTTTAATGTCCGAGTAAACTCGTTGTTGAGTGCGGTAATTACCTCTGGTAATCTCTTTACCCATTCATGAGACCGTTTATCATCGATGAATTCCTTTGCGTACTGATAATGAAACAATTTATCCGCGAGGGTGCTGTTATATCGTTCAACAATTGCCTGATCGCGATGGATTGCAGTGTGTTCTCGTCGTATCGTGGTATTATGTTGCTTCATCGTTGATGATACTTAACTTTGAAATTCTTTACCAGGATCAACTTGGAGATTTGGCCTTCGTAGAGGACCTCGACGATAACTTCTTTTGAACGAGGAATCAACTTCAAATGATGTTTTTGTTGTTAATGGCTAGGCCTCCTTGTATCTACCAGCAATATCAACTACCGTCAATGCGTATTTATAAACACGTTTTTTAACAGTATCATGTGGTAAAAATAATATATCGGCCTGATGAACTTCATTTGGGATATTAACATCGAACGACTCATATTGAATCTTTTTCGGCGATGGTAGATAAATTTGCCATATTACCTGTTTGGACAACCAATCCGCCGCTATTGTATTTTTACTTTTGACGCGTTGGCGAGTTTATCGATTGCTTATTTTCCATTCCAGTATCCGGTTGGAGAATAATAAATCGATTCCATGATATTAAATACCGTAACCCAAAATTAATTTACCTTTCATAGCTATGTTTATTAACCAAGATGCTAATTTTTCTTTCAAGGATTTATCCGGGATTGAATTCAACGCGTGAATTAGTTTTACATCTACTTGGTTTTTCAAGATCTTTACTTTGATAAACGACATCATGAGCGGGACAAACTTTATCAATAGTGTTTATTGGATTCACCAGGACGAGGCTGATCTTGGTAAATCAAGTCGGATATCTAATAGAGTTCCCGGCCCACAATAACTATATCCCAGAAGATGTTTTTCTCCTGGGTATTTTGCCCACGGTGCTCCTGGGAGTTTTGTTAACTTGGTGGCGATATCACATCCCTTTTCTGTACTGACAAATCTAATTTTTTTATACCACATTGTGCACACTTGCCTGTGATTGCATCTCTGTTATTTTGTGTTGTAATAGGAGTTGGGTCAATCGATAATGTACGATACCTGCATTTCACACAATATAAATCCATAATATATTTAGGTTATATCTAATGGAAATTATTGCCTTTTTAGCGTTGAAAAAACAAGAGCGAGTTAAACATTATCCAATGTTACCAAATTCAATTCGAATGATTATCATTGGTCCGTCAGGTAGTGGTAAAACACAGTTGGTACTTAATTTGATAATGAAGTGCATGAAGTGGGATAAACTATATTTAGTTGCACCGAGTGTAGACGATCAACATTGTTATCAAGTGTTAAAATATATCAAGATAACCGGAGAAGATATTATTTAATTTATTACTGATATTGATGAGCGCCCTCCGTTGAAGATATCAACGGGAGTATCAACAATTTAGTTGTAAATAACGATACGATATTAGATAAACAAAAAACCCAGCTAGGATATTTTCACGTGGAAGACATAAAAATACTGAAGTGATATATGTTACTCAACGATACATCCAAATTCCAAAGGTGCTCTGAGACAACTGTTATATCCTTGCGCTGTTCAATGGAGTTGATACTCATACACTTAGAAATATTTATCAAACTTGGTGTTGTGGTGATTACGATTATAACAAATTAAAATAATTTCTTTAGTCGTATCCAGGCAACTCCACATGGAGTACAAATGTACAAGACCCTAGAAGAAGATATCGAATTGGACTAGATAAAAGATATGGTTAATTAAATCGCAGCCCTGTTTCTGAAATCCGTAGGATTTCCCACGATTAAATACTCGGCCCAGGAGACTTGGTTTTTACTGCAAATTGGTAAATTACAAAATAGCTGTTATTTTATCAAAATATGGGCTCCACAAAAATGGTGGGCTCAGCATGCCTGCTGCGGAAACAGTTAATGTACAAATCAAAGCATGAAAATACAGACTGAGACTGTCCTATGGTACCTTGTATGACAGCAGTGTAAATGTATGCATCTTAATTTTTTTTTCATCTAGAATAGAAAAGTAAGTTATTAAACGTACACATATAGTTTTAATTGTAGGTAACTATAAATGAAGTTGTTATACGTTTACTAAAACATTATTGTTAAATATGAATACTTAACTAATGCAGCTATATTATATAGTGCTAGCTGTAGGCTACGTTCAATATGTTGATGATGAAGTTCAGACCGAACTGAAACGTTTTGTCAACAGTACACCAAAGACTGTTAATAGAGGTATCATTCAACCATTGAACTGAGTTAAATTGCTCAATACCTGAAATGTAACGAAAACACATTTACTAGTGTTGAAGACGAAATTCATGAGTGTTTTATGGTACAAAGTGAGGGCAAAACTATATCTTTCGAATATATGCAATAAATAGTAATAAATAAATACCCTCAAAATGTATTGAATACACTGTTCCGAGTCAGTTGACAAAGCTGCACAACCGAATGGAACATTTGCAAAGCCGCATTATACTACCTGTATAATAACGCTTTCATTAGAAGAAGACTTGTCAGAAAAATGCAAAGTACCTGATAACAAAAGACGCTGGGAAACTCTTGTATCCCTCAAAAATGTCATAGACGCGATTAGCTGAATGATTCATGAATGATACAGAACCGATTGACATGAATGGTTCATAATTATCCATAATAAAATGAGACTGCGATTTATTAGACCCAACTAAAATATTGCTTTTAATACATAACTGTGGCCTTGGTCTTTTAGAAATAAGATCATTTTTAATAGGTCTCTATTGCTTTTGTTACTTGATAGTTCAATGTATTTCAATCAGAAGAAAAGTGGCCATTCTTCTTGCAATAGGTACACGTAGGATGAGATAATGATATCTTATCATTCTTATCAGAACCTTGATTCCTAAAAGTTGTGCCAGATTGAGAGTTAGAATGGCTTGTATTAGGATGAAATAATTGTCTACCAGAAGACTGCTGAGTTGAAGACATGCATATAAAAACAACGGTATGAGCTAAAGAATGCTCGCCATAATTTGGAGCAGCATTGTCGACCTAATGCTGTTCAAGATAAGTTTTCAAGTCAGAATTTACAACGTTCTTGAACTCTTCAAGTAATCAAAGCTGCCTGTGATTTACGCAGTCTTGATCAACGTTCTTGGCTAAGCACCACTTATCAAATAACTGCTTTATTGCTCTTGCATATGCGACAAGCATGTGTCAAGCTTATTTTATATTTGAGTATGATCAAAACCTAATCACTTTTACCCATAAGGATATTTTCCAACAATTACTTGACCATACGTTTCTTTATTAATTGCATCGTTAGAAACGCTTTGCCTCAGAAAAAAATAATATTGTCTGGCATTCTGAACCATTTCACATTTTTTGGCAAAATGTTTAACTGCTCTTGGGTATGATATGAACAAAAGATCTCCACTTGTTCTGACATTGTAAAAGGTTTGTTGGTTTGACTAAAGAGTTCTTTAATGTAAAATAATGCATGGGATTTAAAATTTTCAAACTAAGTAATTTAAATTTAAAAACGTTTTCTAAATTCTTGTAACACAACTAGTATCCCGGATGAGCTTTTAATATTATGTTACCAGTCAATGCTCGTACAAATGTAACAGAGAAGAGTGAAGACAACAAGCGTTTCATAATTTAACAAATCATTTTTGTCCTCAGACCACAAAGTGAAAAATAAGAAAAAGGAATTTGCGAATTAAGCCAAATAATAATCCAAGAATTAAAACATATCACTATCGGTTCAAGAAATTGTGGACTATGATGTGGTAAAAACATGTATCATAAACCTTTGATACTTGAAACATATCGATACAGATTTAGATATTATATAAATTAACTAGACACACCAAAAATGTTGAGTTTCCAAGGAAAGAAAAACAAATATTTGACAGCTCACATTTAGTCAAAGAGTTCAAGAGATGCTTTCATAATGACGCCAATACCTATATTGATGAGCAAGCGGTAGATGCGTTGGAACATTCTGCTCGCAAAGGTCATAATTATTCCGTCACTTTCAAATTTTCATTTGGCAATAAGTCTTTAAACATTATTTTATTACAAATACACCTCACTTTCATCCGAGAAATTCCACATCAGCCTTGACATAACTCTGATAAGACTGATCAGAAATCGTTATATCTTTCATATGCACTAATTATACCTATGCCACTGAGTGCGTGTGTAAACAATTGAGTGGAATCAAATGTACTGGCATTGGCTTAACGAATCTGTGAATTTCAGAAATATTAAATTGTCCGGACCGGATAGTTTTAGAACTTCAGCCACGATACACGAGTCAATTAAAACAACTATTATGTGCATGAGACTCTTATAGCTCTTGCAGTTCTAATATAAACACAAAATATCTGATATAACGTTCAAATTGCCAATGTATAAATGGTATTTTTAATTTTTAAATACAAAATATCTGATATAACGTTCAAATTGCCAATGTATGAATAGTATTTTTAATTTTTCAAGGTTCTTAAATTATACAAGAAATGCAAGATTCATTTTTCGGACAAATGAGAGTAGAATTTTTATGAGTTAATGGCAATAATTTTGAGAGCACCAGTTCGTTAACATCCAAACTTCAATAAATCATTTCAAATGTCTCTTGAGGAAAATGACTTAGGGGTCACTAGTTTCTTGATTCCAAAAAATAAAAACACAAAATGTAAAGTTGTGTTGATCATCCGGTGCGTAATTTTTGTTGCAAATGGAATAATGAACACAAATTATTCCACAATCTGCGTATCTGATACTTGAATTCAGCTATAATAACCTCATTAACTTTATTAACAAATGATAAAGAAAATTCAGAGATTGTGGCTATGGAGGTAGTAGTTGCTAGAATAACTCATTGACATTATGCACATTACAGAAAAAAAATCGGAATGCATTTGCACTTGTATGCCCTGTTTAAGTAGTATATTGCAGTATGTATATTTGACGTCATTTCGTAAGACATCTTTGTATGCATTTGTAATTATTGTATTATTATATGCATATTGGTCTAAACTCTAAACGAGAGTTTTATTGTGTATTGTTTTTTTTTGTAGAGGAGGTATGCTGTTTACATTTCATCCTCATTTTGGTCTTGTCTTTTGCATGTAATTAAGGCTTGGAGTCTTGCCCTACCGTATTAATGTCATTACAAAAAAGTATGTTTACACACCTTGGCTTTTCTCTATCAAGTCGTTTATTGAAACTGAACATGACATTGTTTACAAATTATAATCTTTTTTAAATAACATTTCTGTCATAACTTTAGTTTGTATAAATAGTGTTATTTTGTTTTTTTAGATGTATATTGGGAGGAAACGATGTATTAAATTATTTTTCAAGCAAAATATTCCTATTTGACTCTTTGGTGTGAAACAATATTTTGAAGTTATTGTTAATTCATTTCAGGACTTTCCGGTTTATCTCAATGTCACACATCAATATTATTGGTACATAACACTTGAATTCTACTGAAATATCATCACGTTCAAGATTGGAACTCTTTCGGAATACGTAATACAGTGTTGGACTTCTTTTACGTTTTCACTTTGTAGTCTAGAGATATAATTGGATTTGTTTTGAATTGCACATAACTTGTTAGTTTTCATTTTCTTTCTGTTACTTAGCTTAAGACCATCGTGCCGTAAGAATATATCTATACATTACGTATCTCAATGTATGTACTTTCTTCTTTCAACTTAAAGGAGAAAATTCGTCATTTTAGTCCTTAAGTATTCTGAAAAAAAAGTTTGCAATGGACATGTTTTTTTTTTCTATTAAGTCCATAATGATATTCTTGTAATTTTTTTCTCTTATCCTAATATATCGTTTAATGTTTTCAGTCTTTTAACCATTCTCTAAACAATGTGAATGTCATACCTTATTGTCATATTCACCTTTCTAAAGGTCAGGTCTGTTTCCTTAAAGTTTAACAAATAAATTTACAAAAAGTTTGCTAGATCATGGTTGTTCCGAGAGACTGAAGGGGAAAACTATGTAGAAATATTCATTTAAACTCCTTCACAAGTCCCTCTTATAATCTATTTCATCTTCCGGGCTTCCACTATATGACATATTCTCCTTAGCCATCCTGTTACTCTAAGTTTGTAATGTATACCTCAGTAAATTGTGTTGTATGTATATGACATGTTTTCCTGATCGATTAGACTATAGCTGAATTGCAGCGTCAGTGACAAGTTGTATATCAACCAGCGTGGTACACTTTTGTATCTTGTTTAGTCATGTTCCAACATTTAAAACGTAGGTATAACGCCAGGTCAGTCATCCCAGATTGCTATTTATATATTCTTGAGAATTCAAGTACAGTCGACTCCGGTTAACTGCACACCCTCGGGCCCGTCACGAGACCGTGCAGTTAACCGGAGTGTGCACTTAACCGAAGTACGGTAAAGTACAGCTTTAAATCAGCACGGCACGAATATATGTGAAGAATAAATTTAAATAATGTTTAGAATCCACTCTTTCAACTTTTACTTAAATGTTAAGCTTGTTTTCCTTCCTCCGAACACAACTTCACTGATTCAACCAATGGATCCGGGAATTATAGCGAATTTCAAGAAATTCTATAGATCGCTTGTTATTCGAAAACTGCTATCAGTGGCGTCGCTGGGGGAGGGGGATGCGGACCGCACCGGATGACACCATCTCAGAGGGGTGACACCAAAATGAAAAATTGCAAATTTTACAATTTCACACACTGCTCGATTTAGTCGGATTTCATAAGCGGATAACCGATCATAGTTCAATACATGACTAGCAGGTACAGGGTGTCACCATGCAGTCTGCGGAGCGTCTGGTGCTTTTTTGAATGAGATTCAGAGCTGGTCGGAGCAAAATTTGGAGTTATTTGCGAAATGAGGGGTGACACTATGAGTTTACGCATTGGGTGACACCAACCCTAGAGACGCCGGTGACTGCTGTAAAACATTGATGGGTCATCTCCCACAGAAAAAGTGTTGAGCTCCAAATTTGTCTGCATGATGTTTTTCGCCGTGTTGTCGTTTAAATTGAGTTCCGTTGCGCATTTTCCATCTTTCCAACCATCCATTTTTTGGATGAAATCATTCAAACCCGAATGCTTTAGAGCAATGTTTCCCATGCTGTACTATGATTTTTCCCACGCTCCTTAGTGGGCGCGGATATACATGTATATGCCACCTAAGGCGTCCTTTACATGTCAATCATTTACAAAGTCGCATTTGCCGACTTAATTGTCGGCTTCTTTGAAGCGCTACAGCAGTGGATTGGCAATAACTGATCATGAATACACAATGTGCAGTTAAACGGAGTAAAATTGTATTGAATAATGTGCCACGGGCAGAAATTTATTGTGCTATTATCCGGAGTGTGCATTTAAGCGAAGTGCAGTTATCCGAAGTTTTGTTACCATTGAAAAGCATTGGGAAAAAACTGGACCGGCGTGACTACGTGCAGTTATCCGGCATGTGCAGTTAACCGATGTGCAGTTAAGTGGAGTCGACTGTAGTGCTTTAATGGGCGGTATCACAGTAATGTATGCATCATTTTCTTGGTGCAGCTAGCGCTTACTAGGTACATAGATTATCAAGTAACATGTAGTTGCTTTAGTTTGATGAAATATTCTTGCTCAGACATACATACTTACCATATTTATGTGTCTTATATGCATTCAGGTACGTTAGGGATGGTAACTCCTGGTGACGTTGGTCCAAATCCCGGTGTTATTGTCGGATCTGTGCTAGCAGCTGTGGTAGTGTCTATCTTTGCAATGGTCATAATTATTGTCATCGTGAAAAATAAAAGGTGACAAATACAAGGAAATTATATTATTATTTTTAGTAGTAGTAGTAGTAGTAGTAGTAGTATTAATAGTAGTAGTAGTAGTAGTAGTAGTAATTGTAGTAGCAGTAGTAGTAGTAATGGAGGTAATATTAACCTGTTTGAAATCCACTGGGATCCCATTTCCGACGTCTGTTTTCTTATCTTAAATTTGGCCGTGTAGGTCTCAAAGATATGTTCTAGTATTTCGGCTGTTCCGAGGCAAATTGATTTCTGAAACAAATCTAACTTCAGCAGCGCTTTAGGTTTCATAGGCTGTACCGTTGTTGGCGAGTTATTCCCTTAAATGTGCCAACTGCTATATTTATGTTTATCTTTTTCATCCCATATTTCCATCACCGACGTGGCACATTTAACTCTGCTGCTGCTACTACTGCTACTACAGCTACTAATATTAAAAAGAAGAAGAAGAAGATGAAGAAAAAGAAGAGCAAGCGAGAAACTTAATTTGCATTATATACAAATCAACACCAAACTCGTGTGCTTCTGCCTTTCCTATCAGTTATGTTAGTTTCTCACTTTAATTCTTTTTTTATCTTCTTCTTCCAACTACTAATATTATCTTTAGTATTGTCATTATTATTATTATTATTATTATTATTATTATTATTATTATTATTTTTCCAAATTCTTTTGAATTTATGTCTTGTCATTTTCTTACATGAGATTATAAAATATTGACGGCGTCATATGTATCTTTATCATTTTGTCATTCATTACATAATTAATAAATATCTATATATGTAGAAAGATTTGCTCTTCACAAACTCGTGAGTCCTATTTAAACAGCCTAATCGTGATATCAAGGATGTAATGTACCAAAATTTCTTCATACAAACTAAATTTAACTAATACATCATAAATTCCATAGATTGAAAAGCATCCGCCGCTATTTGTGCACTTATTTGCTTTCTGTTGTTTCGATTTGATCTGATTGTTTTGTCTTATTATATTTGTAACTTCAAAACACCTTGCAGTAAGACGCCAATATAAATTGTACTGTTATTTGTTTTTAAATTGTTTTTTTTTTTGTTTTAAAGTACAACATGGTGAAACAAACATTAATATTGCTGAAATGATATTTATGACACTGCAATCAATGTTTTAAGTAGATTACATTTCGTAACATTTTTTTTGAACTCGACCGACTAGTATCTTGGTATGCCCTACCTTCATGAATGTTTGGCTGTCTTTGATAAATTTAACTTTCTTCTTACCGAGACCGTAGAGAGACTATGTGAACTATAATTATATTTGAATAGAAGCATATTAATTAATGTATGATGGAATAACACAATTAATGTAGGAATATTGTTCAATATTCAGGCAGAATTGCGTAAGATTGAAATATACATTCTTGCATTTCTTTTTTTTAAAGGAAGAAGGATAACAATGAAACAAGAACAGACAATGTGACAGCTGCTGCACAGTATGCTAATGTGGTAGTTGGCAGTCAAGGTAATTATCATTATAAATTATTAAAATATGTTTCACAGTTGTTTGTTCTTCTTTCATGTAGAGAACGATATGTTTCAATGTTGTCCTTATACTGTTAAGTGATCATTTGTGATGAATAATAAGGCATATATCTTCTAAGCATGCATTGTTTTTCCAAAAACACTATACAGTTTATCTACTTCAAGAATCTAAAGAATACGCTGACCATCTTGCGTATAACATAGATTACGTTTGCATAAAATAGTAACTAACTTGGTATGGGATATAATGTAAGAAATCCAAATATTACGTTACTCGCATCGATTAAACAACATTTACTGATTGGAAGCACTCAACATCGACTGTTGACCTTAAACGGACAGCAGTCATCATGCCTATTGTATTCACCGATATTTATATTTTTTAGATGCAGCCTGCAAAATCAATGTTCGCTCTAGTGCTGAGAAGGACTCTATATTGTCTGCTATTGAAGAAACACGTCTACAGAGAGGAATGCCGATTGGCGCGACGAATAGCTATAGTGGGGTAATGGAACCCGATGTCTCTGTAAACAATGAGTACGAGGTATTGCACTCTGTATTGAAATTGATGCTGCATTTGTGATTTATAAAAGACAAAATAAATCTCTCTTGAATTTTAGTTTTTCGTTATATATATTTATTATCCTAGACAAACAAATATTAATAAAAGTTTATGACACTGGATAGACATCCTTTAAAAGTTTGGGTTATTGCATCAATATAGAAATAAATAAATCCAGTGAGAGGGTTTATGTGGTTGTGTGTGTCTCGTGTGTGTGTGTGTGTGTGTGTGTGTGTGTGAGAGAGAGAGAGAGAGAGAGAGAGAGAGAGAGAGACAGAGACAGAGAGAGAGACAGAGACAGAGAGAGAGACAGAGAGGGGGAAGGGGGAGAGAGACATTTCCCACAGATTTATTAAATATATTGTTTATTTCATTAATTTGTTTTGATGAGAGAGAGAGAGAGAGAGAGAGACAGACAGACAGACAGACAGACAGACAGACAGACAGACAGAGACAGACAGAGATGGGGAAGGGGGAGAGAGACATTTCCCACAGATTTCTTAAATATATTGTTTATTCCATTAATTTGTTTTGATGGAGATGGAAATGATACAAATTTATTTATTGTCGATGTTGCTAAAAGTGTCATACGTATGCTTCTTCCACATGGTATGTCGCTCCTTTTGGCCATTAATTTAATGTCTTTTCTATCCTTAACACTATTTACGTAATTTATGTTATTTCATTTTCTCAAGCTGAGTTGGAAACTTTACAATTAGTAATGTAAACTCATTGCCTTTCCAGTGTATTTCATTACAATGTGGCATAATCAAGTATAAGGCACAACATTATTTCCAAAGCAGATAACATTAGTTTGGTCTCATGAAGAAATAAAATAAAAGATCAAGAACAGACGTATAAGATTTACTATTCCATCCAGTGTTAAACGGTATTATTATGACTTGGGGATAGAGTATCCTCACTTATTACCTTTATTCGTGTACTATTTTGACCACTTCTTAATATCTATATGTAACGATTACATCTATAAGGAGATAAGATGTGTTCTGTTCTACATTGTCTTTGAATCTAGATGAGATGTAGCTATATCCCGTAACTCATGGTTCTTTATTATTATTATTCTTCTTATTATTTTTAAACCAAACCATACAACATATACTAGCGATAGGTTTTTAATCTAATCAATTGTTTAGTATACGCCTGTGCCAAACAACAACAACTCCATTGGCATACAAACCGTTATCCGCAGGGAGCTGTTAATGAAAACTATTTATATGCGTAACTCATACATAGTTGTGTTCTTTCTTAGCACATATATCTCTTTATGTATTTGTGGCCTGATTGGTTAGAGCCTCCGCCTCTGATGAGGGAGGTCTTTGATATGTAGCTATATATAGCTAATGCATTATGCTTTAGATTATTATTTATAAATCAAGCCGTAATAAACGTCAAATCAAGAGCTCGTTGTTTTATTATAATCAAATTTATTAATATGATCGTTTGAAAAACAACAAAAACTCCATTGGCATATAAACCTTTTACCGAAGAGAGCTGTTACTGAAAATATATTTATGTGCGTTAAACATGCATAGTTGCTTTCTTTCTTAGCACGTCATTCTCTTTGCGCTTTTGTGGCCTCAGTGGTTATAGCATCCGCCTCTAACGCGGGAGGTCGAGAGTTCGATCCCGGCCGAGTCATATTAAAGACTAATACAAGTAGTAAAAGCAGCCTTCTCTTTAGGCGCTCAACCTTCAGACTTTAGTGTTAGGACTGGTCGGACTGCTGCCAGCAGTGTGAAGGAGTGGGCCATCATTTTAATTGTCTGCAGCATGATTCCACAGTGCTAGACATCTTTATAAAATGTCACACTGCTGACATTGTAGCGATATGACTGAAACAAGATTTGGCTAGGTTAAAAACCCAAATCACACACACACACACACACACACACACACACACACACACTGATAAATACATGGAAAGGTCATTTCTAATAATTGCACTAAGAGAATATAACAGTTTAACTCTAGTTTTATTCTTACAAGGACATCTTTTAGTGAAAAATGAAACTGCTGAATGTATGTCGTCTTGAAGCTTACTTCCATATATTGCTGTATAAATGCAGTTAGAATGTATTCCAATGTCTTGCGTTCTAAATGTTACGTTTAACCATACAAATGCTTGATTTCTTAAGCAAGTTACAGAACAGATTGACACTTTAATACTTTTTGTTCAAAATGGATATACAAGCAACATCCATTAGCTGTGTTCATCTCAACATCAGTCTATCTAATGTCAGAATCGAGATATGCAAATTATACCTTTTACGTTCTCTCATCATTTACATTGCATGTAACTATTTGTTTCTTTACAGAAACTACGAGATGTTCCTGAGTCAACTGAATCTGCTTACTACACAATAGATCATAATCTTATAGGTAAGTATGCAACACTATTTAGGATGCAGTTGTGTTACGCACAAAATCTGTGGTGTATGAAATGAATGATGTATTGCTATATTACATGTGCAATGATCAGATTGTTTAAATATGTTAACTACATTAATATTTCTTATGCAGATGACCAAATAATGGAATCCATGAAAAACTGCAGTACTTTTGTTGAGACCTTACAAGAACTTGAAATTGCATTGAAGAGCGCAGAAGAGGAAATAAGTGTTCTACTAGCTAGGAAGGAGAAACTCCTTTCTAAAGAGCTTGAGAGAGCTAGAGCAAATGTAAGTTGAACATTTATCAAATTTCGTTTCATACGATTATTCAACTCCTGACCATTTAAATCGAATCCATGTGACGTCAGACTCACGTCTGTATTTGGTAAGGATTTAATTTAGGTACAGGGAACATTAAATATGCTTTGCGTTGATTAACTCCGCGTTTCACGGGTCCATCGCATACATATTGCGTAACAATACTGTGTTGGTAACATATAAATATGGAAATTGTATCCCTATAGGGGCAATTTGGAAAAGAATGCAAATACCGAAATTTTGTTTTGTCAATACTGGAATTGATAATAAATGCGTTGCTTACTGTGGTGTGTGCCACGCATCTCTTACGTAAGTATGTTCAAGTCATTATCTCAAAGCGAAAATAACTTATTGGAAATTCCCTAGCTAATTGCTAAGCTACATGTGACGTGTATTTTGCCACAGTAGGACCCCCCCCCCCCATTCATTATAATCCGTATGTAAGTTGCACGGGTCATCAATTGGAGAGCCATGTCATGATGCAATCATCTGAATTATGTATTATGTGTGAGAAAGGATACAGTTTATAATGTTGTTATTGGTACACCTCAAACAAATACTGGCAGTGTAGGTAGTATTATAACATAATATGATTTTTGATTATTGGAATTAAGCGTCAAAACCTGAATGCTATTGGATTCAACTGCTAAGAAATGGATATAGATCACTAGGTCCCTTTCAGCAGGAAACAAAATATTTCGAACTGAAACACATCAGCTCAATTTGCAATTTTCTGTCGGTTGATGCCATCAAACAGGTTTGTGTATCTTTGTACTTTCAAGCTTGAACTATTGTAATATGGTTCGCCTCAGTCACGATTTCAGAAACATTAAAATGTTAAAAACACCGCTGCTTGGAGCATACTGAGAGTACGAATAACTGAGCGCTCTTACTCCATCTTCTGTAACACTCAAAATTACCGGCTCGATCCAAACTCAAAAAGGAAATGTGTTTGCTGTGCTGTATTTTGTGTGACTAAGACCAGTTAATCTATATGAGTTCACTTAAGTATACAACCCAAACTTAGGCTCCTTTTGGAACACTTCCATTCTTAATTTGCCCACTGTTAAAACAAGGACAATTATACAACATTCTTTGCCTAGCACTGCTCTGCTACGTGGAACAAATGGTCCGTCAAGTTAAGATATATGTCCACAGTTTCCTCTTTCTCGGATGCTCTTAAGACTCACCAACTTTGACTAGATGAACATATTTGTAGACCTAATGGTGTTTGCTTATTAAATATTGTCAGTTAATTGTTTTGTAATTTCATGGCGGTTGTTTTGTAATCTATAAATTATAAATGTTAGGTGTTGTACAGAGTACATATTAATATTGATATTATTATTATTTTGATTATTATTATTACTATTATTATTATTTTATTATTATCATTATTATTATTATTATTATTATTATTGTCACGGAATTGTATACGACTATGTTCAATATGTATATATGGTCAAAAATCTAGTCTTGATTTCGTTACTGCGTACAGCCTTACCGAGGGTAGTTTATTATTTTTTCGGCTTTTTAGTTATTTCGGCATAATGAGCGAACACTCAGCTCATGCTGCATGTGCGAAATTGCCTGCAGTTTAAAGCACCTAGCTGCGCATATGTCACAGCTAGGGGTATATAAGGACATAATTATAAGAGGGAAATCACATTACGATCAAGTCTTGTCGGAAAAGCTTCCATCCTTAAAGGAGCAATCTATCAGCTAAAAGAGCTGAAGGAGGTCCGTTGGTGCCCGGGTGCGGTGCCATGTTGTGGTGACCGTGGGGTCCGGTGGTTTCCGTGTGCGGCGCCATGTTGTGGTGACTGTGGTCCGGAGCTGATCTTGAGGTCCGGTGGTGCCAGTGTGCGGTGCCATGTTGGAGTGACCGTAGGGTCATGGAGTGACCGTGGGGCTTCTCTATGCTGTCTGTGTGTGGTGCCATGTTGTGGTGACCGTCGGGCTTGTCTATGCTGCCTGCGTGTGTGGTGCCGTGTTGGGTACCTTGTGTATGATGCTTTTTTGTGTAAGCTGCCTTTGTGTATGCTTCGTTATATATAGGTATTGTATATAATTGGGTGATGTCAAGGTCACAGAACGTTTAGGTTCTTGTGACGTATACGCTGTGTTTTGGTGACGTTGGTTCGGAAAAGTGTACTGGTGTCCTCAAATCGAGGGACCAAGGCTTTGCGACCATCGTCTCTGTGCTGAATGTAAAGGGCTCCCGAGGGATCTTTCAAACAGACGTGGGAGTGGACCATGCGTAGCGACTCCACCACCATTGACTAGAGCGGTATACATCTTCGACGTCAAAAGGACGCCATGATAGTTGTAGTATACGTGTTCCATATTTTATTTTACCATCTAAGCAAGTAATTCACATCCATGTATCAGTTTCGTTATCTAAACGACTCATAATTTCACTCTTCTTTGCAGTCTCGTTATATGAACGACACCTGCATAATTTTATTATTTATTTAAACACTTCTTTGCAGTCTCGTTATATGAACGACACCTGCATAATTTTATTATTTATTTAATAACTTCTTTGCAGTCTCGTTATATGAACGACACCTGCATAATTTTATTATTTATATAATATCTTCTTTGCAGTCTCGTTATATGAACGACACCTGCATAATTTCATTCTGCACAAATCTCGTTCCATGAACGAGAACTTCAGAATTTAGGGTTCACAATTGCATATATCTCGTAATATGGACGACGTATTATGTATTTAATATCTTCTTTGCAGTCTCGTTATATGAACGACACCTGCATAATTTCATTCTACACAAATCTCGTTCCATGAACGAGAACTTCAGAATTTAGGGTTCACAATTGCATATATCTCGTCATATGGACGACGTATTATTTATTTAAAAACTTCTTTGCAGTCTCGTTATATGAACAACATCTGCATAATTTTATTATTTATTTAATATCTTCTTTGCAGTCTCGTTATATAAACGACACCTGCATAATTTCATTCTACACAAATCTCGTTCCATGAACGAGAACTTCAGAAATTAGGATTCACGATTACATATGTCTCGTCATATGGACGACGTATTATGTATTTAATATCTTCATTCTAGTCTCGTCATATTGACGACGCATTATCGTTTCATATTTGCATCTATCTCGTTATACGAGCCTTTTTATATATATTCATATTTGTAAATTCATTCATATACTTCTTTTTGTGTCATTAAGTCACTGAAATTCATAGTTCCATGTTAGGAACATTTATTTAAATAGATTTTTCTTATATTTTGTAAAATATTGGTGTCAGAGTTTATTTTTAAAATTGCGTTTATAAAAAAACATCTTATTAACGCAGTTGCGTTCCGTATCTTCACTAATCCAGTCCCGACTCGGTCCATCTTGTGACAATTATTATTATTATTATTATTAACAGAAGTTGTAGTAGTATCAATAGTAGTTGTAGTTTATAAACTTAGCTTTAACGAGTGGGAAAGGTGACAATCTAAACTACTATTGTAGAGATATTTAGATGATCTCTGAATAATCAAACTTTAATTTACCAACCTTTGCAACATTTTCCACAGCATCTCGGAGACAAGAGGAAGGTAAAGGACTCCCAGAAGGATAAAGACATCACTATTGTCAGTAAGTCAACAAAGGTATCATAGATAAAGAATAAGCATGCCCGATAAGAAAATATAGTACTGTCTTTTTATATGTAGGTATGAGTTGGTATGATTGTGTGTAAGAGAGAGAGAGAGAGAGAGAGAGAGAGAGAGAGGAGAGAGAGAGAGAGAGAGAGAGAGAGAGAGAGAGGAGTGTATGTATACATTGTGCGCTTGATACAGAAAAAGGCAGAATATTTATGGATCCATTCTTTTATCGTTGTTCTCCACATTGTTATGACTCTACGGATAGAAGTGAAATCATTACTGACTTGAAAAGGCCCTAATCTGTAGTATTTTGGTGTGCCGAACATGAATATAACCGTGAAAATTTTTTATTGGCTCTCGTTTTGAAGATATTCATATACCTCATTTTCTATGTTTCACTGTGTAAATTTCTCCAGTAGGACTGCAGCAACATCCGGAATAATGATGTAACATTGCATAATACCATCATGCTCACATCATCCACAGTTGATTGCATCATTTTCTGATGCAATGCAATACTAATGCCATGCGGCTGCTGAAGTAAGTTGACGTCAGCAGTGTACTATACATGTGTAGGCCTATTATACTAATGCCAGGCGGCTGCTGAAGCTGACGTAAGCAGTGTACTATATAAAGCCCAATCAGATAGGTTCAGCATTTAAAATATTTTAGACGTTGTGCGAGACAGTTCAAGCTACTGTTACATAAAACTTATTATTTTATCCATTTACGTACAATAAAGAACAGTAATGCCTCGAAAGTGTGTTAATACCGCGGACAATTTTTGCTATATTTGTGGGGAAGTGACATTTGCCAACCAGAAGAAAAGTATCAATTCTCAATTGAAGAAGGCATATCAGCTTTACTTCGGATGCAAGGTTGGTGACCAAGACAAGCCTTGGGCTCCGCATATATGCTGTGCTACATGTACAACACAGCTTTCACAGTGGTTGAATTGCAAAAGGTCATCAATTCCGTTTGCAGTCCCAATGGTGTGGAGAGAGCCAAGCAACCACCTAAATGACTGTTACTTCTGCTTGGTTCCTCCTCTTTCCGGCGGAATAACGAAGCGAAAGAAGTCGAGAATAGTCTACCCAAACATTCCGTCTGCATTGAGACCAGTTCCACATGGTGAGGGACTTCCTATTCCAGAACCTCCAGCAGAATATTCTCTTGATTCATCTGACGAAGACAAAGGTGAGTCGACCTGTTCTCCTGGTCCATCAGCATGCAGTGATCCAGATTTTCACTGTGGTGCATCATCAACCCCACACAGAATAACACAGGAAGAACTAAATGACCTGATTCGTGATTTGGACTTATCAAAGAACAAGGCAGAATTGCTAGAATCAAGACTCCAACAATGGAATCTTCTAGAAGATTTTGTTTGTTTGATTAGGATTTTTAACGTAGCTTTAACAATTTTTCAGTCATATCGCTACGATGTCTGCAGTGAGACAGTTTATAGTGATGTCTAGCACTGAGACATCATGCCGCAGACATGTAGCATGATGCCCCACCCAGTCACATTATCCTGACACCAGGCCGACCAGTCCTAACACTAACCTCTTAATGCTGAGCGTCAAGCGAGGCAGCTGTTAGTACCATTTTTGTAAGTCTTTGGTATGACTCGGCCGGGGATCGAACCGACGACCTCCCGCTTCCGGGGCGGACGCTCTAACCACTTGGCCACCGGAGCGGTCTTCTAGAAGATGTCACAATTACTGCATATCGAAAGCGCCACCAGCAATTGGAGTCTTTCTTCAGAAAGGAAAGTAATCTGATATTCTGTTCCGATATTGAGGGCCTCATGAATGCTTTGAAAATCACTCATGACTCACAAAAATGGAGACTATTTGTGGACTCTTCGAAACTGAGTCTCAAGGCTGTGCTTTTGCACAATGGAAACATTCTTCCATCTATTCCAGTAGCGTATGCTGTCCACATGAAAGAGACATACGATAACTTAAGGCAACTACTGAATTCCATTGAGTATAACAAGTACAGCTGGCACCTCTGTGGTGATTTGAAGGTAGTTGCCCTTTTAATGGGACTGCAGCAAGGATATACAAAATACATGTGTTTCTTATGCGAGTGGGATAGCCGAGCAAGGGAAATGCACTACATGAGGAAGGAATGGACTCACAGGCAGAATGTAGCCATTGGAGAGAAGAATATCCAACACCCAGCTCTGGTTGAGGCTCAGAAAATCTTGCTACCACCCCTTCACATCAAACTAGGTTTGATGAAGAACTTCGTGAAAGCCATTGACCGGACTTTGCCAGCATTCCGATACCTGCATGAAAAATTCCCTCGACTCAGCGAAGCAAAGATTAAAGAGGGAGTTTTTGTGGGTCCTCAGATTCGAGAGCTTTTCAAAGATGACCGGTTCAACAACTTGCTGGAAGGTGACGCGAAACAAGCATGGAATGCTTTTCGTCTAGTTTCTACAAACTTCCTCGGAAATGTTAGGGCAGAAAACTATAAGGAACTAGTAGAAGACATGTTGATGAAGTATAAGAAACTTGGCTGCAATATGTCTCTAAAGATTTACTTCCTTCATTCCCATTTGGATTTCTTTCCTAGCAACTGTGGTATTGTTAGTGATGAACACGGCGAACGTTTTCATCAAGATATCGCAACAATGGAACAAAGATACCAGGGAAAATGGTCCACTACAATGCTGGATGACTACTGCTGGACACTCCTCAGAGATGCTCCCGAACAGCTGTACAAGAGACAGATGAAGAAACCTAAGATGTAGTCAATGACTTGATTTTTTATAGGTAGGCTATTACAGTTGACCTTTTACTATTGGAATGCATTTCGTTATATAAACATTATTTTCTTGCAGATTACAAAAAAACTAGAGCCAATTTTGCAATTTGACTGTCATGTTCGTGTTCAGCACATAAAAGTTGATAAGAATTGACTAATTTTATTTCAGTAACATGACTTTTGTAAAAATTTGTTGTCCAGTGAATTATTAACTGAAAGTAGCAAACATAAACAAGTTTTGATAGATCGGCAAAATTTGCTAAATTATAAAGTAATGTTTAATAACAACCTTGCATTACTGAGTCGATCTAAGAAATTTCCAAATGGTTTCTAAGTGATATCACTAGGCGTCGTTCTAGACAATGACGTCATCGATGTAAGCGGCAACATAATATATTCCATATATAGTCATAGTTAATAAAGACTGGACAGTTTACGTAGACATTTTATAACAAATGGTATCATTTATATGGATGGAGTTATGAATGTCAAGATTTCCATGGCTCTTTCCGTTAATGGAATGTGCCATGATCATTTAAAATGTGAAACCTGGAAACATATTATCCGTTACCAATTTTGTCAATTCATTCATGAATTCTTGATATTGGAAATTAATATGTTCTGTCACACTGTTTACGTTTCTATGGTTGGAGCATGTGCGGAAATGTATCTGGTTTTGGCACCCTAATACGTGGTGTACACCAGTTACTGTCTTTGCTCTATAATGCCTTTCTCCAGCAAATATTGTATTTATTGTTTCAAACAATGATGCTGTTTCAAAGGTGTGGAATCTACAATTTCAAAGTAGTTGTATAGATTATTTGTTCGTGTAGGAAAAAACTTCAACACGTGCGCATATTCGCATAACAGCTACATTTCTGCACTCATTGTTTGTGGCTGAAGATGTAAATGTTTCTGGTACAGAGTGTTCAATATTTCTCAGTTTTGAAGATTGATGAAACTAAAATCAGTACATTCCTATTCTATTTCATCGTTTGACAAGTGACTGTATGGGACACGTACGACTTAGTTAATTGAACGATCAACAGGGTTATCTCTATCAACATAGGATATACACAATTGAATATGGCAGAATTATTTATGTTGTTGCCTAACGAGACTACCAATCACGTAAATAGCTTAAGTCAATTTCGTTTCAATTGTATAAGGAACTCAAAAATTAGTCAATACTAGATACTGAGTCAATATATGTATATATATGTATATGTATATATTGACTTCCTGAAAGATAGCTCTCGTTCAACCGGCTTGAAGCAGCTGTCCCGTGTTTTTTTGCAGTTTTTTATGATATATGTTCTAGTTTTCTACATGTCTTTGTCTACGTTATTAGGTTTCATGATGCATTAGCTAAATTTGTAAGTGTTGTCTTCATTTTTTTTTCGGAAACGCGAACTATTATAATTTTTCTCAGGTGTCTTGCACCACATCTACAGTGTCCTTTGTCCTTGAACAAACGGTCATCACGTGATCTCCATAGAACCCGTTTATGCTATGATGGACCCTTGTTAATTCCTTTAAATTACCACTCTTTGGCTCTATATACTTGATTGTGCTCAAGACTAAACGAACTGGGACTACATTCATCATTAATTAAATGTAAAATGATGCGAAAAAGATACGTTGTTTCAAAGCTGGCCGACTTAGAAGAGAAACAATAATTTCAGTTATATTCCTTTCGTCCTTTACAGCTAACCAAATTAAAAATTCGGACGTTAATTTTGACAACCTGTAGCAAATCCATCTTAAATTTACAACCGTTGTGTCAACTGTCCCGGAGATACCTCTGCGTATTGCATTATTCAATGAGCAGGATCACCGGAAACAAACACAGAAACTGTTACTTTTATCAAAGATCAGATTATCGGCGTCTTCTTCGTGCTAGAAACATAGCTAATAACATCAGGCGATGAGCCGAAGAGTGTGGATCTAAACCCCACCAGTTAAACTATCAAGACTTAACCCCAAATATCTTGCGGAGATAATATTCATGTTATCAGAAAGAATACCATTATTCAATGTCTTAAACACAACACAACCTTTAATTTCTGCCACATATTGTTTAGACTAGTTCAAACAACACTAACACTGGACAAATGTATGTCGTTTTGTGTCTACCTCTACCGCCCACATTCTAGTAAAAAAACAGGCTAACTGAATCTCTTTTTGGAGGCGTATCCAAATCTCATAGAGTATGGGAATTCGATGGATGGGGTGGCAACCAGATTATTCTTGGAGATTTAAATTTTCACTTCGACAGTCCTGGATACTCATAAGCATCAAAATCCCAAAAATCCATCCATGTTGTCAATCTTAATCAGTCAGGTAATCAACCCACCCATAACATGGTCACATTAGTGGACTGATTCTTCATAGACATGATGATACTATTATAGGGTCCACCCGTGTATCCCGCAAACTTTAATTAGATCACTTCTCCATGATATGCCATCTGATCAGATCGTATCAGTCCTTAACCCTCCAACTTTATTTGCCACTATGAGAAACCTTCGTATGATAAAAAGAACCAAACTAAGTCATGCCAGTCGAGGACACCTAACAACTGCTTAACATCATTCTGCAGAAAAACTCGATAACTGCTTGGTTTAATTGACGACTAAATGTCCATTGCTTGAAAACATGTCCCAGCCACCATGTGCCGCGCATAAATTTAAAATTGTTCTCATTGGAATAGCATTGTTAGAGACCAGCTTCGCACAGCTAAAAGACACTGCGTTAAAGCAGACAGGCTTTGGCTTTCCACCAAAATGGCTATTTATAAACAAAAATATACTTAGCCGCTGCGAAGAACGTCACAAACATAATCCATGTAGCTATATTATCCCATTACAGTACTAGGATCACGGAGATTTACAGATAACTAACAAACTAATGTCAAGGAACAAATATACATCACTTAAACTACCTTCTCTTCAGCAGCCCTTCCGGACCGATTTGCCAATTTTTTCCGTGATAAAGTAAACGTCATTAGAAATTCGCTTGATAACAAAATTGACTCGTCTTCACCATACAGTTACGATAGAGATTTTCAACGACCACCATTAAGAGAATTTGAACCTGTCTCCTTAGATTTAATTCGGACAATCGTAATGATGAGTGCATCTAAATTCACGTGAACTTAATCCAATTAAAACATCGCTGATGCTTGAGTGCTTAGAACCAATATTACCTTCACTAACTGATGTTATTAATATATCTCTCTCTGATTCGAGGAATTGCCATCAGTTTTCAAAACTTCCACTGTAAAGCCTCTGATTAAGAAACTTCACAGTAACGAAGATCTTCCACCCAGTTTCTAATACCCTATTTATATAACAAATCTTTGAAAACAGTGTTCTAACCCATCTTGTATCTCATTTAAATTTACCCAATCGTGTTAGCAATGGTACTTCTGCATATCGCTGTTGCCATAGTACGGAAACTATTCCTCTGAATGTATTTAATGCAATTCGCTCTGCTTTGGATAGCGAAAAGATTACAGTCCTCACGCTCCTTGATGTGTCTGCAGCATTGGACACTATATACCATGATATATTACTTCACCGTCTCCAGAAGACATTTGACATTCAGAATATAGCCTTACAGTGCTTCAGGTTCTACGTAGTCAACAATACATAAATTTTATTTGCAAATGGAATACACCAAAGCCCAATTGATCTATGTTGTCGTGTTCCACAAGGGTCTGTTCATGGACCTGGTCATTTTATGCTATACACTCAGTCGCTCTCAAGTGCCATATATCATCACACAGTCTCGCAATTATTCGCTGATGACACACAAATATACAGGTCTAGCCACCCAATGGAAGTTGATGATAGCATACAAGGTGTAGAGAGTTTCATTTTTGATGTGAAATCACGGATGACATGTAACAAGCTGAAGATGAATGATGGTACAACACAAGCCATTTTGATCACAACACAATAACTTTCTCATTCACATCCTTTACCTCAGACCATACATTACAGCCATACCAACATTAAATTCACGCAATTAGTACAATACCTAGGTGTTAGTCAAAGACAGCATTCTCACATTGCATCAACATGTCATGAACATATACAAGGCTGCATATCTTGAAGTGAAACGCATCAACTCCATTCGCATATATTGTTCTGTTGATGCCACGTAAACATGTGCGTGTTCATTTTTTTTTACTGATTTGTGTCTGGTTCGTCTCAATATCTACTCCAGTAACTTCAAAAAGTTCAAAACACAGCTGCTCAGATCATCTTTAGAGTACCACAATCAGAGCACACATCCCCGCGGCTCTGCACCCCACATTTGCTATCCATTCGATCCAGAATCAAGCACAACAGTTTTTCTCTGTGCTATGTTTCACTGACGGTCTCCAGTCCAGCATACACTTCCTGCCTCAGCCATGCGTACACACAAGCATGAAACTTACGTTCCTTTTCTGACAATCTTATCATCATTGTTTCCACTATGAAAACGAAGTCATATGGGCAACATTCTTTTGCAGACCAGGATCAAGCAACGTTGAATGAATTGTCCATTGAAACCAAACACAACGACATATTACTACCTTTCAAGATTGCTCATTAAACTCACCATTTTCGACTGCACGAACGCACTTAAAGACCTCAATATGTTTCCTACCTGAACTTATATCAACGTGTGTTTTGCTTTCCAATTTCAAGGTGTTTGGTTTGTTTTTGTATATATGTTAGATCTTCTAAAGATTAGGCCCTGTACAAAATCCTCATCATCATCATCATTAACATCATAATCATCATCATCATCATCATCATCATCATCATCATCAGTATCTTGACCTACTGAGGTACTGTTCTGCTGAAAGTCTGACCAGTTCCCTTCACTTGTTTCGATCATATGCCAATTCACCGTGTCCCCGCAAAATTTTCTCTGGTTCATTCTGTGACTTGTCAGTCTATTTTTTTCTCTGACTAGCTCTCATTCCGTCATCCTAGATGCTGCCCTGAAGTATTGTTGTTGATTAGACTGTTTGATTATTATATGTATCTATATATATATATATATATATATATATATATATATATATATATATATATATATATATATATATATCTTCTTTGTCCCCGAGTTATTTTAAACAGATCATTTGGTGTTGAATTGTATTGTCCTGTGATTGTTTGCAACATTTCTGATCGACAATACAGATGAGTTTTATTGACGCTAGTGGGTTCGATTATATGAATGCATGAATTACAATGGAGGTGTGAAGTAAACTGATGATATTTAATTTGGATGTCTTGAAGATGCTTCGTCACTTTAGTTATAATTATGACGGAACTGTATGAATGATTATATCACTGTTGATGTAAACTTCACACTAACAAAAATATTCGGTGGAATTTTTTGGCGGAGGATATCGGTACCATTCAATTATTTTTGCTTTTCTAATATTTACGCTGTAGTTTTTGTAGTCGAAGATGTAACGTGTCATTATTTATATGGTTTGCGCTTTACTTCACTGACATCACCACAGCTAACGGGATTTACATTTACAAAGGGTAATTTTGTTTAAAGGAGATGACGACACATATCAGATATGACTTAGACCAATGCAAATGCGGATACATACTCTCTCTTTACTTATATATAATTCAATTGATTAATGTATTACTACTACTGCTACTAATAATACTAATAATACGAATTATATTTCCTGTCTATCTCATTTAGATTATGTCCAAACATTGCAGTCCCTTGAAGAAGAGCTAATAATATTAGAGGAGAAAAGAAAGTGTCTTTTGGGAAGGAAAAAAATCCTTATACGCCAAGAACTTGCGAAAACCACTGAAAATGAGAAATAAGGACATTCCGTAATACCGAACGAGTGTTTGCAAAAGGGACATTGATATAATGTATTTGTCTTCTTGATTCATGTAATATCAATGCTGTTTCTGTCATATGTGTCAGAACAATAGTGTTACCCAGAAAATTATGTATAAATAATAGCGGAATAATAATGCAATTCGTATGTTTGATATATTGTTTTTAGATTGTGCCTCTGAAAATGTTCCAATCGTTGTTGTATCCCAGTTAATTCACATTATACAAACTCCCTGATTCCCTTGTAGTATGATATAATTATGATCCAATAGCAGCTGATTCAATTGATAATATCACTGGTACATGTTCATGTAGCCTATCTGTTACTATTATCAATTTCAAACATAACTGAATGTACTGAAGTCAAGAAATAACATTGCTTTTCAGGGCATAATGCATGTATAACTTACGCTGTTTGTGAATATTTCTAACGTTGGTGTAGTTGTAACATTTCTACAACAACGTTTGGTTATATTGGGTGAGTAACTAAATTAAATGTAATTTTAGGATATAAAGTTCTGCATAAAATATTGGCATATATTTTTTCGGTTCATATGAACAAGAGGCGTGATTTGACGAGTTGGGTAACACTCAGCTTTTTTACTTTAAGTTTAATCCTGAATTACGATTCTGTAAATATACTTATAGTTATACGCTTCATACAGATGTTCGCTTTGTGTACACATTGAAATACATTTAAGATATGTCGAGATTTAAAGTATATCTGCATTGCAAATGCGCTACATTTTAACGTTTTCTTATAAGCAAATTGCTATAGTGTTACGGATACAAAATTGGCATTATACAGTACTTCAAGCACATATAGTTCAAAATGTTGAATGCTTGAAGAAATTTTAATTTTAATTTGGAAAAGTGTAGGATAAGTGAAATGGCTAGGAATGATAAATATATCCCATGCTAGTATAATCAACAATGTTTGATTCGTTATAGTTTCTTTTCTTGGTCGTATCCATGACGATTAGAAAACTATGTTGGAAAGTATGCTGTGGTATGTATTTTTATATGAACATGTTGTTTTCACCACTGACGCCAGTTAATTGCCTTTGACAAAGTATTTTACAGATATATTTGTATGAACATGACTTGGAGCTGTTGATTTTTATTTGATCCATCATGGTCTTCTAGCAGTCATGATTAATTGGCACAATTAAAAAGAGAACACATCAGATGTAGTGCAATGAAAGCCTTTATTCCAGTTTGTATATATATTCAGATGGCATTATTAGTTGACAACTAATAAAAACATTTATCTATTTTTTTGCTTGATTTGTTGGCCATATTTTAGAATTAGATATCTTTTGTAAAAACCTTGATAATTCAACGACACAGACAAATCAAAGCCAATTTATTTGAATATGTGGACCATCTGAACAGTTCCGTAATTTATTTCATATACTATCGTTTATGTATTTATTTTTATTTGGTGATTTCTACGCCCTACTTTAAGCGGTAGTCGTAGTACAGACAACTGCATGCAACTTTATGGAAGCAAGTTTCTTGGCACATGCAGATGTATGTTTTCGTTAGAGTTTTATCTGATTCATAATTGGATGCTATAACTGCATATATTGTAGGTGATAACATTTCTCTTAACTTATTGGCATGCTTATTAATTACGAGTTTAAGGACATGGTTTATTCAGTTTACGGCTACTTTGTAATTTATTTTATATGATACAATCTTATTTTGTTTTCGATTCTTCAAGATACTAGGGTTATCTTGGTTATCAAAAATGTTTTATGGAATATCGATTATTACTTGAGGTGTATTTCCCTATTGCATCCAGATCTTCGTGATAACTTTCATTTGAGTATAAAGTATAAATCTCTCTTGAGTTTTTTTTTCCTTAGAATATACCCGGTACATGGATGGCGAACGAAGAGGTAAACTTTTCACAACAAAATGTATATTGTACAGTGAACATGTGGGCCGTCTACTATGTATAGATATTGCTTCAGCATTATTAATAGTCAAACAGTGCAATTGCCATCCAGTCATTTTGACCTATAATTCACGTTAGGTTAAGATATAGTTATGTGTCCATGTGTGTAAGTTTGCACATGTTTCTTATCAGAACCAGTTTTGCTATAAAACATTACATTCAGATCTTTAAACTTTGTCAGAAGAAACTTAACAAGATTGTTTTCATAATAATGTCATTTCAGTTGGTTAATTTAGCATAGACAAAGCTGTACAGACAAATCTGACAAAGAACAAAAAGGAAGTATGATATTTGAGACAAGAAATGCAAGCATTTTTTAAAACAAAGGCAATTAAAGACACTATGCTCATAAATCGCTCGGCTTCTTATGAATATACTGGATGCTATAAAATAAAGACTATTAAAATGACTTGCTTTAATGAATAGAAATCACGCAGTGGATGCTTTATTCCCAGCTGTGCGCCTATAATTCGTACACTGTCATGCAATATACAGAAATAACATCCGATCCATACGTCAAAAGATAAACATAGATAAGTGTGAGAATGCTTCAGAGACAGCCTTTGACAACTGTAACAACGTACATAAACTGTACTTTCAAAATTTGATTATGTTGTTTCATGATACAATTTTCCAATTATCAGTGAGTGAATGTAAGTTTCAATTGTGTACTTTACCTTTATGTTGGAATATAAATGTTGTTGTTTTATGAATATACGATTACCTCGGTTGCTAATGGTTATAACAGTGGACGTTTCTTAGAACAAAATCAATAATACAGCTTTCTTACATTGCTGATTAATAATCTACGTGCAAAAGGCCGGGTTCTCAAAATAAAATGCATATATGCTGTTTCTTTTTGAATGCTTTTTATTTCATTCCAAATACAGAAACAATTATAACAATGATTATCTGAATGAACAATACCCTTTATGTGAATATAACAAAAATAACACCAGTATCGTAAAGTCTATAGATTATGTCGTCACTTTATTTATTTATTTCATTATAACGGCCATCATTTAGCTTTTAAGAATGAAATATAATGATATGTTAAAATATAAGAAGAAGAAGGGCGATACACAGATGTAGAAACTTGATCTCGCAGATCGACTGGAGAAGAAGATCAATAAATGGATATTATGAATGCATTAATGCATTGGTCCTCAGCAATCAGCGGATTCCAAGAAAAATATTAGTGTCAATTGGTTATGCAATTGACTTTGATTTACAAAATGCCCTGCAACATTTTACCTTTATGGCTCATTATATCTCGAGCAACTACCGAGAACAATTTAGCTTGTTAATACTAGAGAGTGAACATATTGGTTTGCCTCAAACAAAATTCATCAAAATATGCGAGCGAAATAAATCGAATTAAAACCTAGTTCGACGTATATTTTAACCATCCCACCTTTAGAATGGCCACGAATCGTAAACATGTATTATGATAACGTTGATAACATTTCAGTACCATTATATATACTATAACCATCTAGTATCATATGTTGCTTACAACATCAACTTGTCAATTACATAATGTAGTCTATTTGCCACACTGCAAAAGGCATTACTACCGACGGTGTTTTCACGGTTACAAAATTGTTCAAATAACTAAGGATAATAATAAAAAGAAAACGATTGCGCTTAAAGCATAAGTTCGCGGATGCGTAAGCGCACTTGTTGTCATTTGAATACTTTGAAAAAATAGAGCGTGTTTATATCGGTAAGTTATGCTGATTTTGACTAGATGTTGATGCCGGTAGTTAGTCTCGAGAACGATCATCAGGATATACAGGATATCATCCAACAAGGGTACCAGGATAACATTCCCTGTAGTACTACTGAAAATGTCATTAGTGTTAACCAAATATATTCTAAACCTCTGGTGTTTTGTTGCTATTTGTGTTCTGATATTATCCAGATAGAACCATTAACTATTATCCAGTTAATACGTGGTTTATTGGAATTAGGATATAAGTTAAACGAGCTGATAGTCAAGAAGCGATTAGCGCATGATGCTTGCTTAACAGCGTTACATGGTGATTTACATAGCATTTTCATAAACACAGTTAAATAAATTAATCGTTCAATGCATGTATGTTGCGTTGAGGTGTTATTATGATAAACGTTAACTGTTAAATGGCAAATAGACTACATTATGTAATTAACAAGTTGATGTTGTAAGCAACATATGATACTAGATGGTTATAGTATATATAATGGTACTGAAATGTTATCAACGTTATCATAATACATGTTTACGATTCGTGGCCATTCTAAAGGTGGGACGGTTAAAATATACGTCGAACTAGTTTTTAATTCGATTTATTTCGCTCGCATATTTTGATGAATTTTGTTTGAGGCAAACCAATATGTTCACTCTCTAGTATTAACAAGCTAAATTGTTCTCGGTAGTTGCTCGAGATATAATGAGCCATAAAAGGCACGTAATCCGTCATTTTTAGTTACATAATTTACAGAAAAAAGGTTTCAACAACAATTAAACCAATGGTGGTCTAATTTGTAAACCATAATATTGTATGCAAGGCATGCATATGCATGTATCATAGGTACAGAAGCGTTAAAGACAATATAAACTGATCTGGGCAGTCGAATTTACCTGTGAATGCTTGATTAAGCACATGTTTGATATAACCACATCGGGTTTCACAAATGTGGGGACATACTATCATATACTGATATTACAATCTTACACCATGTAGCGTTTGCAAAGGTTGGGGTGGGATACTTCTAATATATTAACTAAAATATTATGGAAGCTCCACCCTGGCTCATGAAGTTATAAAGTTAAATTACTGACGAAATAGATGCATAGCTCTGAGCCCCCCAGTCAGCACTGCCGACGGTTAAATTATATAGAACACGAAGATGAAATTCGAATAAAACAATTTAATCAAGTCGATAATTTTAAATGATAAACTCAATCACTATTCCTCCAAGTGATAGCCAACTTCATCTCATGATTTTCTGTATGAGTTCGATTTTTCCCTGGTCTTTGGTTCTACTCATCTCTTTTTTTCGTTCCTCTCGCTATCCTGGACTTCACCTCTCCCGACTTCTCTTCTTCCTTCTCTTTTCTTTTCTATCGGAGACACTGGGATCACTGTCACTGGTCTTCCTTCGAAGCTTCCTGTGAAAACCACAAGACGTTAACATATGGTTTATCGAATCTCACCTCACACTAAATAATCAATTAACCATCAGATAAGGCTATTACTTTTTAAGTCACGCATACATACCCATCGAAATTCCCACACACTTCTTACGGGGTAAACAATGGTGTAATAACACGGTATCATACATACATCAATACATTGTGTCACATCAGTATATCTAAATATATATTTAATCTCATTGTACTATAATAGTACAACAAACAGACGCATGTCTGTACACTACACTCCCACGAGCATACACAAATATTCAAATATTCATATTACTAATTTTTCACAATGCAACCATTTCCAAGGTACCATTCAATTCAGCAATGGTAAAATCTATAATTGCCTGGACAAATGTGCTAGTCTGCCATACAATAACTACATAGCGAATTATATTAATATTAACTCGTACGACGGCTAGCTAGCAATATGATATGATTCATTACAAATATCAATTCATTCTTCAAAATATGCAAACATAATAACATCACAAAATAATTCTTCCTACTACGATTCTAGTAATAATAATACGTATATCTACGATCTACAATTAAATGCAGTCGCATTCAGCCAAGATCGAACAACTAGCTCACTGACCTTTAGAAGCTATACTTAGAATCCTGTCCTAAGGCTTTTTCTCTGCCAATAACTCATGGCTGATTGGAGTTGCTATCTTCTGGCAATCTCTCTAACGAACTATAGCGAACTAAATCTTGCTGACAGGATCAAGGATATCATACTTAGCCCAAATCAGGGTCCCGTCCCTATCTCGATTCTGATTGGGTAGCGCTGTGGCCCTGTCCAATCGACTAAGCGACCCATTCAACCTGGCTGTCAGTCTGCGGAACAAGAAGATAAGGCACGTCCACTCCTTAGGGCAACTGTTTTGATCTGCACAAGCGCTTCCACACCAAGTTGATAATTGCGCTTCTGACGGCCTTGGTCGGGTTTGCCACCCTAGCCACTGCAAACTTACGTAAGGGATAGTGTTAGCCTGCGGTCATGTTTGTATTCCTTCAAAATTACTCCAAACGCAAAGGCATTACTACACGAGTAAAACAAAATGATCGTGACACTACACGAATAAAACAAAATAATATATATATATATATATATATATATATATATATATATATATATATATATATATATATATATATATATATATACACACAGAGCGAGTATGCCATTCCAGCGCTTCTGCTCGTGAAATCATCAGCGCCTACGTTCTCTGTACCTTTCACGTATCTGATATGCATTTGGTACTGCTGTAAGAACAGAGACCATTGCATCAATTGTCCATTTGATAATTTCGCCTGCGCGAGATAGACGAGTGGTTGGTGGTTGGTCTCCAATATGAACTTCCGCGCCCGTATAAGTACGGCTCGAACCGTGATATTCCAAAACACGATTCCAAGGCATTTCCTCTCCGATACAGAATATTTCTTCTCGGCAGCAGACAATTTCCGACTGCCGTACGCGACAGGAAAAAGCGTCCCATCGTACTTCTGCAGTAGTACTGCTCCCAGTCCAGTGTCACATGCGTTGGTGCGAAGAACGAAGTTTTTGGCCAGATCCGGTAGACAAACAACTGCGTCGGATCTAAGTCTGTCCTTCAGCGTTTGGATAGCATGGTCACACGCATCGGTCCAAATAACTCTATCCGGGCCCGTTTCTTGGTTAGGTCAGACAACGGCCCCACTAATAGCGCTGAAATTGGCAACATACCTCCGGTAATACCCGACCAATCCCAGGAATTACCTAACCTCAGTTTTTGTGGTGGGCCGTGCGCCGTTTCTCAGATGCTCCACCTTTGACTTCTCTGGGGACAGTGTGCCTTGGCTTAGGGTATGCCCTAAATAATCCAACGTCCAAAACCCAAAGTGACATTTTGAAGGGCGAGCTGTTTTTCCCGCCTGACGTAGCCGCTCCAGAACGTCAGCTAAAAGAGTGAGGTGTTCACTCCACGTCTCTGTGGCCAACAAGAGGTCATCCATGAAGTTGTGGACACTCCTATCTCGTAAGGGCTCCAACAACTTCCGCACCATCCTAGTAAGGACGCTCGGTGCGTTCTGTACCCCGAACGGCACGAACAACCATTGGTAGGTCCCGTCGGGAGTAGCAAAAGCGAGCTTTGCCCTATCCTCCTTCCTAACCGGAATTTGCCAATAGCCCTTGGACAAATCCAGCTTGGGGAAATATTTCGCTTTCGAGACAGAAGCGAAAATATGTTCTGGGTCAGGTAGCATTTCGACTTGAAATTTTGTCATCTGATTCAGCCTTCGGTAGTCGACGAAAAACCGATGGGTGCCGTCCTTCTTCTGCACTAGGACTACAGGAGAGCTGAACGGAGAGTCGGCGGGTTCGATTACTCCCAAAGCAATCATCTGCTCGATATCCTCCCCTACGACTTTTCGTTTTGCGTGTGGCAATGGGTAGGGTTTCCGCTGGACTGGCTGGTCATCCACCAGCTTTAACCCGAACTCGACAAGCGAAGTTCTCTCGGGTATTTCCGTAAGTACGTCGGATTACCCGGACAGCAACGTCTCAATCTCTTCCCGCTGTGCCGCAGTCAGCATGGGGTCACACTTCAAGTCCGAAGGTGTCTCAGTCCTCGTCAACGGACAGCTAGGGACAGTGTTGGCGCCTTCCGTATCGACTTCGGCGTCCTCGGTGACTATCGTGGCGATGACAAAATCGCTGACGGACTCTCTTTCCCGGTATATCTTAAGCAGATTGCTGTGGTACAGTTTCTCCTTCGTTGGCAGCCGTATCCGATATGTTTGACCTCCGTACTTTTTTTATCTCTCTAGTTATTCCATGAGTTGTTTTGTTACAATGGTTCATAACCAGATTCCTCTCATCAAATTTGTGACATCAGTGTAGAAAATGAACAGACAGACACACAAAATGACAGATTTAAAAACATTAAGACAATTTAGTTTGTGAAATTTGTGTTTATTGTTGACACACTTTTTGAATTATACTCAGTAGTGTAATAATAATGACAATAAAGCATAATAATTGTAATCCAAGTAGCTGGTAGAGAAAAGTAATGAAAAACTGTATGACACATTTATGTATTTACTACTTTAAAAAAGCAAATAACATGTTAGTAGGGATAGTCTACATTGACAATTTACTTGAAAATCACATATTTCCTTAATTTGTTTACACTTACTTGTTTCAGTTTGAACTAAACTGGAAGGTGCAGTTATTGAAATGACAGGTGGATTGTGTAATGAAACCTGTCATAGAGTTCATTGTATTATGTGATAGTGCATGTAGGGGATTTTGAACAGATTCAGTAATATTTACTTGGTTTGTTGTACTTGAGTTTGTATGGGTTTTTTGAACATTTTCTTGAGTCATACTGCTCGAGTTTGTTGGGGTCATTTGAACATTTACAGTTGCATGAGATAGTACTGCAGAAGAGTTTTGAGCAGACAATGCTACATTTGCACATATATTTGAAAAAATGTTACTCATTTGTTGTTATGTTGAGTGCTGGGCCTTGTGTATTGTTTCAAGGATAGTTCATTCGAGTGGTCAGACAGAGACATAATGTGCCTAGCAGGAAGGTTGGCGTCTGTCATTGCATTCAAAGCTGTGGCACGAAGAGAGTGAGCAGTATATCTTGCAGATATATGGGCATTTCTGCATATGTCTGGCATAAAACTGCTAAATTGTCTGTGTGCTACACATCTTGTTGTGTACCACATGTTTGACAAAATTGGGGATTTTCAAAAGCATTTTTATCAATGTGACAAAAAGTGATTCAGCTCTTGGATTAATGCGTGCGAGGTAGTATTTTACTGACCTGACTGGGCAGTTTAGACCACCAGTGGCATACATTCTTTTGTCAGAATTTTCCTCCTGAGCATTTAAGTCTCCCTGATGATTTTTTGCATAGTTTGATGGGTCAAAATGACATATTCAGCCCCAGTTTCATCAAATCTGATTTCAAGACTGGTAGGTGTTAATTGGCTGTGGAATTCTAATCCACGTGTAACATAGTGGATGGAGAGGTAGAACCAAACCCTGTATCTGAGTGTGATAGGATTATCTTGCATCAGGTATTGATTGATCGCATACATGTCTGATGGAGGAATAATTGGTTTGTGTTGTGTTGATTTTGATAAGCCAGTCTTTGTGTTTAGTTTTTATTTTCCATTTAACATGTTATTTGCTTTTTTAAACTCAGGGTATGTAACAATGTTAATGGAACCTGAATGTGGCGATTAATAGCAGCCCTGACATTTTTAAGGTGTTCTTTTGCAGACTCAACTGTCATCAGATCTACCTCCATATTCTTTTCTTTGCACCATTCTGAAATTCATGTTTTTTTGCTTGGTAATAACTATTTTTAACATTTAAAATATTTAGATCTTTGGGATGAATCATTTATGCATGTTTCCTTAATTTATATTAAAACAATTTTTTTTTGACATCTTTTAAGCTTTCACAAATATTAGTATAAAGATAAACTACATTTTATTCACTTCTCTTCAAAGTCTTTATTTTAAGAAGCAGCCTGAATGATGTTACTGGTTTTTCATTGTAGCATAAAAATAAACATTTATATTGCTTATTTAAAATCTATAATTTAAGAAAATAATAGATTTAGAGCAATAATAATAATAATTTAAGAAAATAATAGATTTAGAGCAATTTCATTATCAAGCAATATTATTTCATTATCAAGCAATATTATTTAAGCTTACATTAATGAACAGTCCAGTATACTGGTTATTGTTATTATTATAGTTAATTTATTATAATTATTGAATGAATGAATAAATCTATCTGTGAAGGTGTTGTAGCCCCATTTAGTATTTTTCTTTGTAGATTTAGAGTACCGCTGTTCTGAAGTTTTTACAAGATCTTCTTCGTTTAGTGATTTGAACCGTTTTGGTTTGTGGTCATCCTGTTGATTAACTGGGAATGGTGTTGGTTCATTCAAACTAAATGTTAAATTAGTTTGTAATTCTTCTTACAATTCAAAAGGCTCGTCAAATATCGATGGATCAAAATTGTCAACATCATCATGCGTGAAATCTATTTGATACGGTAAAGTTATCGAAAAATCTCCAAATTATGACATTTTAGGTTCAAATCTGGATAGCCACAATACCGGTGACCTTGACCTAGCGCACTTTAAACATTTTTTATCCATATTTTTTCTTCACAAATTTCATCAAACAATGAATGATTTTATTCATAAATAATGAGAAATATATTTTGCTTTAATCTTACAAACTAAATTTATTCGATTATTGTTTAAAAAATTGTAAAAAATGGTTCTTTTCCTTTAATGTTTACTTCGTGTCTACCTTCACTAGCAGTTTTTATCTTGTGCTGTACACGTAACTCTCTTTATAGACTTGGGTATATTTAGAAAAGTAGTTATCCTAACAGTTCATACCGAAATGAACGCAATTCATTTTGATCACGTGGTAACATTCTGACCAATCGAAACATTACTTTCCTCTACCAGCTACTTCGATTGCAATATATATATATATATATATATATATATATATATATTGATCTGAAAATGAATAAACTACCAAAAAAAAGATAAAAGAAAACCAGAACTAGACCGGAAACAAATATGGATACATTGGAATAAACTGAAATATCCTAAAGAAATAACAAGAATATATGAATATATACATGATGCATGTTGGACCGGGGAACTTGCGTATAAAAGGAAAGTAATTCGTATACTAAACAAATGCCCCTGTGCCATAAATTCAGCGATAACAAAATTCATTTAATACTACAATGTGAAAAAACTTCGGATCAACGTACAATAATAATTACAAAGATAAAAACTGAAATGAAATTCTATCTCGATGATATACTCTTATACACAAATAAAATTAAAAACAATAATTTATATAAAGCAGTAATAGCATACATATTGTATGTATATGAAAAAGAAGACTAGCGATATGGATACCAGAAAAATAATGGCTATTTTAGAGGCAATCTTGAAGATCGCTGATTCAGAGGCATTTTTTAAAATCTTTTTCTTTAAAGGAACACTAAAATATAAATACTATTATAATAGTTAAGAGTAACTATATAAAATCTTATCCAGAAACCATATAAATAAGATCAGATACAGTTTATACATATGCGACCCTGTATTTGAGCCATAAAAACATACCAAACTATATACATTATATATAACTGAGGCAAAAGCGCGCCAAAATTAGAATTTTTAATAACAAGGTAAAACCATACACTAAGTTGACCCAGTTTTTTATTTTTATTTTTTTCACATTGTACTTAACTGCGACTGCGACTTTCTATTTTAATAAATATAAATTTTATGGGCAAAAAGAATAACTGCATCTTTAGAGGGACAGAAGTTTATCTAAACTAATTGTACTAAAACAAAAAGTGGAAATTAAATAAATGTTTCACTACAACAAAAATTCAAAAATAAATACACTAGAGATACTAAAAAAGATGCGTGTCTCACAAAAATGTGGTGAAACCTGCGGGATTGCGCCCAAAGGATAACCATATGAGGTATTCTCACTTAGAGAGAAAAAAATTATCTGGAAATGGGCTCTCACAGTAGTGAGAACTTCACGGCCAGGGAAGACTTTATAAAAATTTTAAAAAAAAGAAAAAAAATAACAAACTCTTGGCTATCTAATAACTACTCTGTTTCTTTCAGATAACAAGACCCCACCGATCTAATGCGCTATGGAGCAGAACCAATAAATCGGAAAGAGGGACAAAGGGCTACGGCCTGAAGTTAAGTTAAAACTCTAAGCCCTATAACACCCATCCACCTTAAAAGCAAAAAAGGAGAATATGAAAAATAACAAAAAAATAAAATTGACCAATATAAACAAAATAACAATAAGAAAAGTACAAAGATTAAAAAATAAATACCAACACTTGGGATAATGGAGAAATCCTACCTTCATTAAATATGCAAATATGCAAATGACTTTGTTCAAACGATGGTTTTCATGGATATTGTGGTTTATAGAAAACAACATTGACGTTGAGACTTGTGCTGCTGGAAATTTAGTATTATGTTATCAGAAAGGTAGTATATATACTTGAACCGTTACTAATAATGCATTGTACGTTTCATTTCAGCGCAAGTAATTACATGTTATTTTGTTTATTATTACAATTTTATAAGTTCTATTTGAAATTAGACCGCCATTGGTGGCGTTATCAGTTTTCGTGGATTGGTTGAATTGCAAAGTTTTTTCGCTAGTAGTTTTAGTTTTATTATTATTATTATTATTTATTATTATTATTATTATTATTATTATTATTATTATTATTATTATTATTATTATTATTATAACCGTATCTTTGTACGTTTATACTTTTTAATAGACACGTTTTTGAATTAGAACTGAAATTAAACGAAACAGTACGCCTCATACCCATTTATGACCGTTATCAGTTTTCGTGTTTTAGTAATAAGATCGCATTATTTTGTCTACACGGCAGTACTCGTATTAGTATGTATACTGACAGCGTTACTAAGAAATAATTTACATTTTATTTGGGTACTGGCAATTACATTTATTTCCGATTAAAACACTTCTAAGTTTATTACCGTTATTAATTTTCGAGGACTGGTATACAAAAAAATCTAAAAAACCCACAGGGGCTCGTATCGTGGTTTACAATGGACTTGTCATACATGTGCTTTATTGTAGTTATTATATAGTACATTAGTTTCATCTGACCCTTGCCTTCCCATTTTAGATATTTCGACAACATAAATATCGTATTATAGTATATGTATGACAGGTCAGTTGTAAGAAACGATACGAGCGCCTGTGGAAAAACCAATATGGTATGGCCTAGCTTCCGATGATACTGGTTCTGTGGTATCTCGATATTTTTTAACATTTCGGTATTTATTTTATCTATTGCACCACATATTGTGTACTTATATGTACCACATGACCATAGGTTACTAGTTCTAAATCACAAGTTTATTTTGGGAAAATGTCAGGATTGCTGACGCGTACACTATTTGATAAATATACCCATGAATACTACTGTTTCGAAATAATATCCTTAACTTATGTTCTCAGATAGAATCAATATCTTCTTAAAATTTCTATCACTTTAACAAAATGTTTAGCCAGTTTGTTGTCTGATAATGTTATACAAGAGATAGATCATATGATTACTGTGATGGTCAATGACTAGGAAATCTAATCTTTGTTAGCAAATAAGAATCAAAATATGAAGCATGTTAATGTCGTTTGTTTGGTGGCTTTTGCATTTAACAGGTGTTGACTTGAAAGCTGCATTATACACAATTCATTAATTTTCATTGGAACACCGGTTGTTGTTAAAACAGTCTTAGGTTGATATGTACTTTCATCCTCATATTGATTGTTCATTCTCAGCAACAATCACAGAGCAACTCCAGTCATTGTGGGTGGTTATTTACAAATGCATTTCTTTAATTCTTTCTTATAAGTTTCTATTGCTGTAGGGCACAGGTGGCATAATGAGTGCCTTAGAAGTAGCATCCATTTTTCAAGTTGATTACACTTTGTGCAGCACAATGATACATTAAATTCCAAACATTAATACAAATATATGTCATTATCAGATTATTTTGTTGTTGCTGGTCTTACTGCAATATCAGAGTAACTCCCCTTTTACAACTAGGACTTTACATAACGTCTGTTTATTGTTTGTTTCCCACAGCCATCTGATTTATAGTGGAAAATAAATTCATTTTAATATAAATGACAACAACAGACTTAAATTATATCTTGAGGGTCATTATTTTTATTAACTTGCTGATTGCAGACTTTATGACCTGAACTATCAAAACACTCATGTATAGTAGACAACAGACAATCTAAATAAAAGGAAACAAATAATTCGAAGTTTAATCATTTTAAATCAAAAACTGAATTGACTGAGTCTCATAAATTTTGTGACATAACTACACAAGTTTTAAAACCCTTTTTGGTCTACTTAAATGATAAATATACATTATACAGCTTCATCACTCAAATGTATGTTACTGTAGTAGTTGTAAAGACTTAGCTGGGTCTATATACTGGTCTATATCTTCTCATATCCTATACGTACCAAAATCCATCCAAAAATCTCCTAAAACAGACATTTTACAACCTTGATGGTAATCATATTGATATTTTACAGTCAGCTGATCATTAACATCAGAAGTCTGTTCAGCGGATGCATTAAGTTGAATGATAACTTTGTCAGTGCAAATCCATATCTGGTGACAATAACAATCAGTACTGTTCAAGTTTTACGAATAACATGTCCATATAAATGTACATTTCCTTGTATATTACAGTATGTGTTTTAGATTTTTAACATAGCTTTAAAACAATTTAAGTCATATCACTATAATGTCTGCAGTGGCAGCTTATAGTGATGTCTAGCACTGGTTTATCATTCCCCAGACATGCAGCATCATCTTCCACCCAGGCACATTATCCTGACACCAGGCCGACCAGTCCTAACACTAACCTCTTGATACTGAGCACCAAGCAAGGCAAATGTTATTACCATTTTTTGAAGTCTTTGATATGACTCAGTTGTGGTTTGAATCCACGACCATCCACATCCGAGGCGGATGCTCTAACCACAAGGCCACCAGAACGGTCACCTGTATATTATATAATGTATGTACCGGTAAATCTTGTGATAATATGATTAGTTAATTCTGTCACTTTATTTTTTTCTGTGACACTAATAGGTCGAGCATAAAGTATGTATTCATTGAGTGGAGGTGGGATGTGTTAAAAAAAATTCAAAAAGCAGTAGCCTGTATATGTGGCAGGGTAACTGCTAAGTATGTTCTGCAGCGATAGGGGTCAATATTCCTTGATAACTGTGATGTTTATGAAGACTAGTTAAGTCAGAAACATAACTAGCAGATGCGTTAGATGCAAAGTGGCTGGGATAGACACATGGATTGCCTTTTAGATACGTATTGTCCTTTACTTTTATAAGCGTGACATTAAGAAGCGTGTCTTAAATTAATTACTCATCCTAAGCCATCATGAAATGTCACATGATCGCACACACCTTGCAAAAATTGTCACCCGAGAAAAGAACTGTTATGGTTCATGATTTTTATGATATCACTTGGGATAACGGAGAAATCCTGCTAGTCATTAAATATTCATATATGCAAATATGCAAATGAGTTTGGTACATATGACAGTTTTCATTCTACTTTGTGGTTTTAAAGAAAACAACCTAGTTCTTTTTGCCATTGAGACTTGTTCTGCTAGAAATATAGTATTGTATTATCTGGCTGGTGGTATATATACTTTAACCATTACTAATAATTCATTTCACGTTTTATTTAAGTGCTGATAATTACATTTTATTTTGTTTACTATTACAATATTTAACTACTAATTCATTTGACAACACCATTTTCTGCGTTATCAATTTTCGTGGATTGTCTCAATTTCTCATATATTATTATTATTATTGTTGTTGTTTAAAATTTAACTTTGAATTCATTAAACGTTAAAAGTTTATATTTTAATAGATAAGTCTTGAAATTAAAGTGGAATTTTAAACCATACATTATATACGCCAGACTGTTACCGTTATCAGTTTTCGTGAATTGGTAATACGATCGCATTGTTTTATTACTATCTAGTACTATTATATATAATGAAACTGTTAGTAAGAATTCATTTACTTTTAGTTTGGTTCTTGCAGTTACATTTCTTCCTACGATATCGCGGGTTTAATATCTTGAAAAGTTAAGGTTTTTTTGCATAGCGCCACCTATCATGTACATATTTTATATGCACTACATGACCGTAAGATACTAGTTCTTCTTTGCCAGTGGATTTCTGGAAAACGAGTATGTGCGTGTGTGTGTGTTTAACGTAGCTGTAATAATTGTTCAGTCCAATCACTATGATGTCTGCAGTGTGGCAGTTTATAGTGATGTCTAGCACTGGGGCATCATGCTGCAGACATGTATCATCATCTTCCCCCCACCGCTCCGGTGGCCTAGTGTTTAGAGAGTCCATCTCGGATGCAGTAGGTCATGGGTTCGATCCCCGGTCGAGTCATACCAAAGACTTACAAAGATGGTACTAACAGCTGCCTCGCTTGGCGGTCAGCATTAAGAGGTTAGTGTTAGGAATGGTCAGCCTGGTGTCATGTCAGGATAATGTGACTGCGTGGGACATCATGTTACATGTTTGCGGCATGATGTGCCAGTGCAAGACATTACTATAAACTGTCGCACTTTAGACATCATAGCGATAGGACTGAACAATTATTAAAGCTACGTTAAACACACACACACACGCACATTTTATCAGTTCAAAGAATTAAATCTTCATCTTCTTTTTATGTATTGAACTAACGAGTCGTCAGATTTACATAAGACTATGGAAAGTGTTAACAAGGAAGAGTATTTTGCGAGATTAATAGTGAACAAGATAATGTGCATCAAGTAAAACATACGTCCGTTCATACACTTATCATTTGGCTAACAACATTTTGGATATTATACATGGCTGTTATTCGAAGCGTGAGTCTGGCTACTGAAAAAAAGAAAAGTGTGTAATTTCTGTAAATAGTTTATGCTGTAAATAAAATATTTGTATACGATGTTTTCAAGCATATTAATAATTTGTTATATTAAAAATATATTTGTCTATTGAAATGTTATATTTAATAAGATAAATACGTCACATGATAACTTAATTCCGTTTCGATTCATTTGTTAAGAATGCGAACCAGGAACTTACGGACGTGACTGCAATGAAACCTGTGGTTAATGTTTAAATGGAAACAACTGTTGCTCACAAACGAATGGTCAGTGCAAAGTCGGCTTTGAAACTGGGTGGAAGGGTGAAACATCTAAATCAGGTACTAATTATATATTCTGAATATACATGTTCAAGATTTATCTGAAATATTACGTCTATCGTGTTTGTTGTCGTTAGGATAATACTGATTTAAAGAATCATTTAGTTATTACGCTCCCGATGATAAGATCTTAAATTATTTTATTAATGATTTCCATGCATCATACGTCCATATTACATGAACTATTATGATGTGACGTTTGTTAGGAAACTTTATTTGTATGTATTATCATACAATGTAATGGACGTTATATAACTCACTTTACTAATTCAGTTTTCATAGTAAAGATATGCCAATACCAAGATACAACAATTCCATAACTTAAAATGTATGATTGCTTGTGATTAAACTTATATTTATCAGTAAAGATGAATCAGTATGTCCACTTCAGTGTAGATAATATAATATGAGCCGCGGAATTTTCTAAACATGATCTGTTTGAACCATGTGTTTTCAATTTCGACCAACGAGTCAGGTGTTCAGTTTTGTATTAAACTCGAAACTGTTCCACGACTGAACCCATTGGTAAAGGGTTAAACAATTTTCGAAGTATTTAAGCAAAATTTCCCATACTATCTTGCTATACCATAATATTCGATCAGCTGAGGTTTACTGATAAATATTTGGAATTCAAAGCTAGCATAGTTAAAAAGTTGTAGTTTCATAGGGTCTGATAATGTGTCGCAAAATTAATTTAGAACTACAGAAACCAACCTTTACCTAAAATATTTGTAACATTAAATCGATCAAGTAATTATCGAATCGTTTCGTAATGGTCATTGAAGGAGCCTCTGTATATTATGGCGTCATCGCTCTACCGGTCCCTTGAATATTGATGGAAACATTTTCGTTGTCAACAACATCAATTTATATTGATAAAATCCTTTTTGAGTTGCGAATATCGAACTCTCTTAAGGTCTTTATAAGATCGTAATTTGCCTTAATATTTCGAAAGGTTAAATTTGCTGACATATTTACCAACTTTTCCAATGCAATCATCATAGCCTATACGAAACGTATTATCTGGTTTCGACACAAGAACATGTGGTGAACTAAAGCTAAAAAGGTTTATGTCAATAAAACCACTCTCCAGTAAATATTGATAAAATAGTCATTATGTAGACGATTCGTCCTATAAGGACAAGTTTGGAATCTTCGTTATCAAAGATATGATTTATTGTATACGTTCGTGTTGGAACATCTGGTAAAAAGTATTCATATGCACGTAATAGCGTATTCATTTTAATTCATCTATGTAAAAAAGGTTCTGAAGATTTCTGGTTGTGAGGCGCAAATTTCTGGAGATCTATTTTGAACCTATTAGCTGAGACCCCATAACCATTAATTAGATTTGTAGAGAATTAACGCGAATCAATCGTCATACTGACATCTTCGGAATGTATTTTCGAGTGAAGAACTCTGTTCTGAAATTAAACACGTGTTGACATTTGTTATGCAGGAGTCAAACAGACTGTTAGGAAATCGGTAAACGTTGATTTAATGGTGAAACTGTCACGAATTGAGACTTTTCCGTGACCAGTGGTCAACGTAGGAGGTCAGACTGACCCAAGCGTTGGTGCTTTTAAAACGGCAGAAAATGTACACTTAGTCTAATTGAAGGGCGTGGTTCCTACACTGAACTATCTAGTTTAAGATCGTACATCGAAAATTCAAATTAGTCTAAGCTGCTCTGCATGGGAGAATACTAGTCTTAGGACTTCACTCTTCGACTCCAAGGACAGATTATGCAAGAAATTCTCCTCGTGATAAACGTTGTCAAAGGAAGAAAACGGGGTGTAAACGACACAACTTAAGGAGAAAATAACTCTTCACACGCAGCGAGAAGTCTGCAGAGATGTATTTTGGACATCTTCAGACGCATTGACAATTATACGTATCAACCTGTCCGCCCAAAGAAGAGAGGCGAAACAGCCAGCAAGTCGGGGAGAAAGGAAAACGAGAGAAAATAAGGAGGGAATGGACGAATTGGAGAGAACCATCGCTAAGCAGGCTATGCAATCGCACTCGGCAACATTTATGACGGTTCACTCGATCGTATAATGAGAAAAAAATCATGAATGTAAACAGATTTATTATTCTTTAATGTATTTGTTATATAAATTTAATTGTGCTTTAAAGGGTTTGAAGACAGATTTATTCTAAAAAAAAAATGTATCCTTCTAATGAATTGTATCGATTTTTCATTGTTTATAATTGATTAAATGTTGATACTTTTGTGTACGGGGGCTCGTGTCATTATGTTATATATATCGCCTCAGATTCCTACATATTCCACCTGTGCGCTTAATTGAACCGGGCGAATTATATCGACGGCGGTCATCTCCTAGATACAGAGTACAGAAGGAGGTGAGACATATAATAACATTAAATGCGCCTCCCGGAATCAATGTTCCAGATCGTTCAAATTGCAAAGGTTGGTTAAACCAAGGTCACTACAGATAGATTACATTCAATTTGCACTGTGTGGGACAGGTACAGCCCAGTTAAATCAATACATAAAACTGTTATCTCTATCAGCGTACTCCTTTAACACATTTATATGACAAAGTTGTTTATTTGTCCACCTTATCGGAGTGGTAATAGTATCCTTGTTTTTACTTACATATTTTTCGAATTTTATCAAGACCACGCTACGTAGCTTTTGTCACAGGATGAAGCCGGGTTGGTGAATTAGTGAAGACACTGAAAGCAACTGCGTTAATAAGAGGTTTATTTATAAACGCAATTCAAAATGTAAAACAAATATGACACTATTATCAACAAACGATTAGGACAAATTATAAGGTTCCTAACATGGAACTATCATTAACAAGTAACTCAGGGACAAAAACCTCAAATGATGATTTCACCGATCACCCGATCACCCGATCAACAAATACAAGTATATGTATCACTTTAAATATACATATATAGTTCGTATAACGAGACAGATGTAAATGCCTGTTTTTTGTTTTGTTTTTTGTTTATATCGTTCATAAATCGACTTACCAAAGTAAAGCCATGTATATTACGATTTTATCGTTCATGTAATGATTTAGCAATGTAAAGGTGAAATTATAAGTTTATGAATGTATCGTTCACATAACGAAACTGCAATCTAAATATGAAATTATGAATTTATGAATTTATCGTTCAAATAACGAAAATGCGATGTAAATATGAAATTATGAATTTATGAATGTATCGTTCAAGTAACGAAGTTGATACATAAATATAAAATATTTGCTCAAATGGTAATATGAATATATGGAACACGTATTTTATAACTATCGTACCTTCCATTTGACGTCCACGACGTATCTGCGGTTCCACCCGCTCTAGTAAATGATGGCGGAACCGCCACGCATGGTCCATTCCCCTCTGTCTGCTTGAAGGATCCCTCGAGAGCGCTTACATTCAACACAGACCCGATGGTCGCGAAGCCTTGGTATACTCTTCAGAACCAACGTCACCAGACACAGCGTATACGTCACAAGAAACCACACAGTTGTACGACCTCACATCACCCAATTATATATAATACATATATATATATAACGCAGCATACACAAAGGCCGCATACACAAAGCACCATACGCTGGCACTAATCACGGCCACAATGAGTCACCCACGGTCAGCTAAAATTAACACAATCACACCGTGTAATACATATAACACGGTTAAGTACTTCTATATCCATATAGGTTGCGTAAACGTTCAATGCATGCAGCGTATAATTAAACTCAATTTGTCTGTTTAGTTACAAGAAAAAAAAAGCTCGCAGCAGACTATAGTATTACTAACATAATGGCATACCCTAGGTATTTACTCTGTGGAATTTAGAATAAATACTAAAAAATCTGATATATGAAACAATTATTTCATATAAAACGAATAGCGATAAGAATATATTCTTAAGTCTATTTAACCTCTTTAGCTGAATAGTTTTGCTTCCTTGAAGCGAGAAGCTTTCTGACGAGATGTAATGTGTTGTTTACTGAGGATTTGTTCTATCAGATACCATAGCTGTGACCGATATGCGCAGCTAAGAACTTAGACGTTTAAACTGTAGGCAATTCGCACAAGCAGCATGAATTGAGTTTCGCTCACTAGTTCAAATAGCTAATAATTAATAAACCACCCTCGGTGACGCTGTACTCGGCAGCGAAACCAGATTACACTTTTGACCACATATACATATTGATACATGTCATACACAATTTCGTGACAGCTTTGTTTAAAATATTGAGGTATAGGTTAGAGCGACATATCTATATTACCAGCTGAAAATGTTTTTTCCTTTAGTTTGTTATAGTTTAATTTCATTCATGAGTGAGTATACTGAACATTAGTTCTTGCTACTTCATTAGCGTTTAATCAGACACAAAGTCACGACGACTCATTTCTGAATCTTCGGTTGAAAAGAATTTCTATTTTAATAGTATCATTAGTAAAAGTCAGGATGTTCGATGATTATTTCAAAAGAATTAACACAATGAATCGTGCATTTATACCTTACCAGTAAAAAACATATCATGACCAGTACACTCCCTATATTCTATGTATCATATCAACATGACTAAATTATTTTCGTTAGCGTTTGATGAATTCTTTCCAAAGCGCATTGCCCCCCTGTGTGATATGACGAAGACTTTTCAACTGCTGAATGCCTAATTTAGTCAAATATCTGATAGAAACGTCCAGACATAAACGTTGACCTTTGATCAGACTAGACAGATTTAGGAAGACCCAAAGTGTAGACATAACGTTCGTAACGGTTTTAAAATAGTTTGCATTCTTAATAATCATCAAAGGAATTATCAATGGAGATCATGTGGATGACACAATTTGATCAACATGTATTGACTGCCTGGATTGGTCTTATGTAAGGAACCTACATACTCTATAATATTCTGCTACAATGTTTCTTCAAATGGAATATATTCCAGATGAGCCTTTGATGAATGTTGATTAGGTTTTCCTTTCATTTGAGACGTGTGACAAGGACTACAGTATTTATAAACAAGCATTAGAACTTTTAACCGGCAACAATGTTTCAAGAGTTTGTGATAAAACTTCATGACCAATAAATGACCCACCACGGATGTTGCATCTATTCATTCATACAATTATCGTATAGAAAATGTGATTTTAAAGTTTTGGTTTATACAATATTACATTTTCCAGGCGATACATATCATTATGATCCGGCTTTGCAAATTACTCTATTCTAGGGACATAACTATATTAGCTTTACTGTTGTTTATGGATAGCTGATTCGTGTCTTTATGGGTTCTATTTTTTTCTCGAAATGTCATTAAATGCTCACGTATAGAAATTAGGACTTTAAAATTTGCTTTCAAATTTCTAAACTATTGCAATACCTTTTACATATTTTATTATGATGCATGCATCAACATTCTTTCTAATATAATTGAAGCGTAATTACGTTTAATGTGTCAACTAGCATTATATATCAGCATTGAGTACTTGGTATGATGGTCAACGGTTATAGTACGACATAACAACAGTAATGATACAGACTAATACAAATGACTCTGCAATTTTAGGAATACCAGCAATCTAAAGCAATGTTCAGAAGTTAAACAAATGTAGACGTAAGAAAATACGTTCCTCGCCAACAACTAATTTAACATTCCAATACGTGCAGTCATGGTTCTTTTGCATTTCTGGAATACGTAAATATCAAAAGGTGCTGAACTAGGGAATAATGATAAGACCTTTCGATTCCATAATACATTGGGGAAAATACTAGTGCTGCTTAAATCATTTTTTTAATAAAATATTATTAAAATGCTCTGAAGAAGGAGAGACATATTGTGAGCTTAGGTTTGTGAATGAACTGTGTATGTTTACCTTAAATTAGACATATCTTTTACATTCAGAATTGACAAGATGACATAAAGAATTTCAGCACTTATTATTTCAATATCGTTAAATGCCTATTATTTATTAGCATGCATAAGTGGAACTTACGGATTGGGTTGCAATATCAGTTACATGCTGACAGAGGAAAGGTGTACGTAAGGTTGTATGTTAGGATGGTATGGTGATATATGCAAGTTAAATACGTCAGTTTAAAGAACTATACAGATTTATCGTTCAAGTCGAACATGCATTAAAACGAAAATTAATACCTATATCGTGACATCGTTATACAATCATTATGAATTAAACTCATAACGGCTTCTCCAACAAAATAATATTAGAAATAGATTATTGATGTATACACCCAGTTTCATTCAAAAGCACAAACCGCATCAGGAAATGTAGTTTTGATGGACCTTATTTCAATATATCATAATTGTCGAAATCATAAGGTTTGGATTTATAAACATCTGAATGGTAATACTAACAATGAAATCAATATTTGCCGAAAGTTTTATTTTGAACATTACATTAGTAAGACTGACATGGAGTTTGAACAATTGTAATGAATATAAATTTTTTGCAAGATTAAATGTGTGCATGATATCTTAACAAGACCAATATCCTTTCATTAAAACATTTTTTTCCTAACAATAGAGTGAACCTTTATATGATTCTGATTCGATGATAGAGTCTCGTTGCTGAAAAAAAGAAATAGTGTGACGTCTTTTAGAAGAGTTTAAATTAGTTTGCGTTGTAAAAAAATATATGCATGATGTATCAGAGAATCAGTAGCGAAATGATAATATTGAAGGAATATAACATATTTTAAAGAATGAATACATAGCGACTAAAATATCGTATATATATATATATATATATATATATATATATATATATATATATATATATATATATATATATGTGTGTGTGTGTGTGTGTGTGTGTGTGTGTGTGTGTGTGTGTTTATACTAGAATGTAAATACCACCTTGCAGAAGTATGAAACATTTAACAATATTTTAATATTTTACTTTGTTGTTTTACTAGAATGTAATTAACCCCTCTATATATAAATTACTGGTTCAGGAAGCGGACCTATATTAATCTTTTATTATTGTAATAAATTACAGTAATATGAAGTGATCCAAAATGTATTGCTCTTTAAGTTACATTAAAGTCCTAATGAATGAAAAGTATAAATTAAACAAATGGACAAATACTGTTCGCCATAAATTGTTACATTTCAAGATGTCGTCTTCAGAAGTACTTCAAAATATTTTGCAACAGTTCCACTATAAAATGAATGTCCCATAATGAACCTTTTCTTTTTTCACTCACCGTATCCAATCAAATGATTTCCTCTCGAATTGTATCTACGTACAATATAAAACACATATGCATATTTACACGAAGTGATGATAAATATGAAATTAGAACGAATCGGATTGTTCAGCTGTCTCCTTATATATGCCTTTGACGGCGACTTTGCTTCACATTTTACATCACACTTCTGACCTTACAACCTTTGTTGTACCGAGAACGTTTCTTAATGTGATCTAGACCAAAGAATGAGAACATAAATAGTTCTCTTAGATCCAGTTAAACCTCGTCAACGAATTAGAAACGAACCCATAGCGACATTAAATCTTATTAGGGCAGCAGTTATTACTATTTGTCAATATGCGTTGAGCATCTACCAGACTCGACCAGACACAGGCCGCGTAGGCAAAATGAAAATAAATATATTCTATACAAATTACAAGCATGAATACAAATTACAGAGCTTAAATACATTCATGAACTAGAGAAAAATAATTTTATATATATATATATATATATATATATATATATATATATATATATATATATATATATATATATATATATATATATATCACTGGTACATGCATGTGTCAAATATTTGTGTTTCTTGGGGCTTCACATTTATTGCATGCTGCAAATAAAAAAATCCACCAAGAATGCCATTTATGTTTCTGTATAGTTTGTTCATACCCTTTTTTTGTATTTAATTAATATATTGTAATACTATATACTGCGTAATATGATTGAATAGCAGTGTGTTTGCGTTTCTTTCTTGAAGAATGTGAAGTAGGAACCTGCGGATTTAACTGCAATGAAACCTGTGGTTATTGTTTAAAAGGAAACACCAGTTGCTCAAAGATCAGTGGTCAGTGCAATGGTGGCTGTCAAACTGGGTGGAAGGGTCAAACATGTAAATCAGGTACTAAAATTATATTCTGAATATATATGTTGAAAGTTTACATCCAATATTACGTCTCTCGTCTTTGAAGTTGCATTTATAACTAAGTGTTAAGGAATTATTTAGTTGGTAACTGTGCGTTGATCAGTTTTTTCATTTATTTTATTAAAGTATATCCTGCATAATACATCAATATTACATGAAGCATTCTCATGTGAAGTTTGTATGGAGATTTTTTTGTCTTATATAATTCTTGAATATCTTCAACATTTTAATGCAATGCAAAGGTTCAGATAATAATAAAAGGTTATATATGTTAACATTTATATTTCATCCTATAATTTGAATAGGTTTTTAAACTATCTGTTTTTTTTCACTTTAGTATTTGTATTAGAAATGTACATTTTCTTTTAAGCAGTCTAGTCCCTAAATTTATTCTGATTTGCATTTCTCTATATGTTCAGTTTATAAATTACCTTCTAAACTGCATGATGTAGCATGCATTGTGCTGACGTGCGTTAAACCATATACATACATACATGCATGCATAAATGCATGCACGCACACACGCACGCATACACACACACGTACATACATACATACATACATACATACATCCATCCATCCATCCATCCATCCATACATACATACATACATAACAGAAATAACAAAATCGACGAATTTTGTACAAATTAATTAAATTATCAAAGTTATAAATGAAAATGTGATAGTAAGTTTCAGTAATATGAAGTGAATGCAAACTATATTCCTGTTGAGCTTCTATGAAAGTTCTAATGAATGAAACGTTTAATTCCAAAACTCGAAAAGTACTGTTCGCCATGAATTGTTATATTTCAAGATGTCATCGTCCAGAACTACTTCAAACAATTTAAAACAGTTCCGGAATAAAATGAATGTCCAATAATGAGTATTTTGTATTTTCACGGACCGTTTCCAAACAAATCTTTTCTTCTCGAGTAATATCTAATTACAATAAAGAAACGTTTGCTGACTTACACGAAATGAGATCCAAAATCGGAATGAATCGGATTGTTCAGCTCTCTCCTTATATGCAGCTTAGACGACGACCATATTTAACTATTTACATCATATGACGGATCTAACAATTTGTTTTGTCCAGTGAACGCCTATTCCTGTGGCCTTGTCCAAACAATGAGAAGATATAGAACTCTGTTCGATCCATCTAACCCTCATCAACCAACGAAAAATGAATTCATCGCGACATCAAATCTCACTATTAGGGCAGTTACTAATAACTGTCAATAACGCATGTATCATTAACCAGACATAGGTCGCGTAGGCAAAATAAAACTAAATATTTGATGTCAATTTAGTAGCATAATACAAAATCATATATACATTTACACGGTCAAAACAAATATTATGTCTCAGGAATATAAATATAGAAACATATATATTATTCCAATTGATTTAAAATTTAATGCATAATCATGTCATTCTCCCTCATTGTAAATGTAGGTATATGCAAAACATTTGACAATCAATATTAAGCCAAATGTTTAATATGGAGGGGATCAGTAATTATTGCAAACGTAAAAGCCCGTTTTCATTTATATATACTAGGATGCAAAGACACATTGAGAAATTATTAATCATCATATTTTTTTGAATATCTTATTTTGTTGTTTCTTAAAAAAAGTGAATACAGTCTCCCTGATATATATATATATATATATATATATATATATATATATATATATATATATATATATATATATATATATATATATATATATATATATATATATATATATATATATATATATATATATATATATATATATATATATATATATATATATATATATATAAGAGCACACCTCACCACTGTTCTGTTCACTACACTGGCTATCAATTCGATACAGAATCAAACACGAAATCTGTTTTCTGTGCTATGTTTCACTGACATACTCCAGTCTAACATACCTAACTGGCCTCACCCATGTGTATACACTAGCAAGATACTTACGCTCTTCTTATGACAATCGTATACCCATTGTTCCCATTGTGAACACGAATTCAAATGGAAAACGTCCAGGGTCCGGCGATGTGGAACGAATCGCTAATTGACATTAGACACAAAGACATAGTGGTCCAATTTAAGAGTGCTTTTAAAACTCACCTGTTTCGACAGCAGGGTTAAACTTACAGATCTAAACATGTTTTGTATCTTACATGTTTTTATATTTTCCAATTTTGTTGCTTCTGTCATTTCTTTTTCTGCAGTGTAGTCATATCATTATAGACGGTGTAAAGCGCTTAGAGCTTCAAAAAATTAATCGCTATACAAAGTAATTATTATTATTATTATTATTATTATTATTATTATTATTATTATTATTATTATTATTATTATAATAGATAGATAGATAGATAGATAGATAGATAGATAGATAGATAGATAGATAGATAGATAGATAGATAGATAGATAGATAGATAGATAGATAGATAGATATTACTGGTGGTGAAAAGGATCCAGTAGTTGTCGACTTTAAATTCGTTGCATGTTGCAAACACAAACTTTACATGGAATGTCATTTTTGTTTCCGGATAGCTTGTGCACACATTTTCTTGTATTTCATTATTGTATTTTATAAGATATAATGCGTATTGTGATTGGATAACAATATGATTACGTTTGTTTTTTAAGAATGCGAAGCTGGAACTTACGGATTTCATTGCAATCAGACATGTGGTTACTGTGTAAATGGAAACATCAGTTGCTCAATGATCAGCGGTCAGTGCAGTGGTGGCTGTCAAACTGGGTGGAGGGGTGAAACATGTAAATTCGGTACTAATATTATATTCTCAATATATATGTTGAAAGTTTACATCTAATATTATGTCTCTCGTCTTTGAAGTGGTAAATATAATCACGTGTTAAATAACTATTTAGTTCGTAACTGTGCGTTGATCTGTTTTTATATTATTTTATTAAAGTATTTCATGCATGCTTCATCAATATTACATAGAGCATTTTCATGTGAAGTTTGCATGGATATTGTATCATACATAATAATATACTATCTTCAAAATTATTATGCAATGCAGTTTTTATACAAAGGTTCAGATATTATTAAAGGTATGTTTTATAGTCCATCCTACATCTTTTACAGGTTTTCAACGTATCTGACTTTCGTCACTTTATTAATTCTACTAGAAATGTATATTTTTTTTTTGCAAGCTAGTCCCAAAAATTTTTCTGATATGCATTTCTCATTATGTACAGTTTTGAAATTACCTACTAAACCGCATGGTATAGCAATCATTGTATTGACATTCTTTAAACCACATACATATATACATACATTCATACATACATGCATACATGCATACATACTGTGCTGCAAAATGGCGTTAATCCCTACAAGAGCAACAACAACAATCGTTTGATGCCAACAAACACGTTTGTCTAGCTTCGTACTTTCAATATCGGACTATTGTAATGCGCTTATATATGGTTCGCCTCAGTATCAAGTATAATAAACTTTAAAATGTTAAAACCAATGCTGTTTGAAACATACTGAAATCTCTAAGAACTTGGCGTCACTTTCAATTCAATTGTATAAGGACCTCAATACTTAGTCAATAACAGTTTTCGAGGTAAGTGCATGAGAGTCAGAATACTATTCCTTTATATCTCTGTCATACGTTAATTTCATTTTATACTGTGTAGAGTACAAATAAATTATTGCTACTTCACAGCCTTGGACAGGTTTTGTTTCAAATCTGAAATATAGTAATATTGAATTGTTTCGTATCATTCATCAAATGAAGCTTCTCATTTAATAAATTCAATGGTCAGCGGACGATATGTCTAAAAACGAACGTAAACCGAGTAAACGCTGACATTTGACCTTCCGCTAAGTCTTTTCAATATAACCGACTCATATTTGTCAAAATTGGATGAAATCTTTCCAAAGATCCTTGCCGTTCAGCATGACCAAGTAGAAGACTTAAACTGTCCAATAGCTAATTCATGCATAATTTGCTGGACAATTACAGACAAACAATTTGGCCGTTGGTCTTATTGAACCTATTGTAGAGGTCAACAAGTCTAAACCCCGTTATCAGAGATTTTACTATGGTTTTCGTGTCAATATTTGTTATGCGATTTGCCTCTTTAAATATTTTGGAGACACACATTATGGTCAACAAAGATGACTTGCCTGACCAGGTCGTAAGTAAGGGACCCACACATTGTACAATTTATCTTCCAAATGGCAAATGAATTCTAAGTTGACATAATTTATAAATAACATGCTGATAACTCACTGACCATCCACCAGCCGGTACCTCAGGCGATCTCCAGTTACCACAAAACACCCCATCTTGTCCACAAACTAGCAAACGTATCCTTGCGTGGATTTTGTTTCTCTAACAAGATATATCCGGATCTTGTTTTGGTTTCACAATGGGTGATTTCCCTTTGTCATCATGATTGGAACGGTGATACTGGGTATTAAGCGGACGATTGTGAACAATACATTTAGTTTAATAAATACCCGGAGTAAACGTGACCTCATCCAAAGAGTGACAAATGTATATGTCAACCAAAGAATTCGTCATCTACATCAATATCAGGAGTTCAGTTACTGCACAAGCATGATATAATGCAAATATAAACACTTTTAAAGCAACGCATTTTTGTTCCAAACGAGCATTGCAAATTACAGATGGATTAACCACAGCCATATCTGCACCCAACTCCTTACTTAGAACATAAATTAATACACTCAATGGGTGAAGAAGTTATCTTTCGAACTGTCACTATTTCTAAAAATAAGTAACACAATAGAGAGGAATATTCCTAGAAAACATTTTCTATTCACTGAATCAGAACACATGAAATAGGAGATTACTTCTCAGATAAAGGCAAAGTATCCAATAATAAATCATAGGTATTGATGTCACTATAAACGCATTTCTTGTATTTGAAAAAAGAGACAATAACCTGATAAATATTATAATCTATTAATTTGTTTTTAATTAAATTGTTTCTGAAACATCTATGTTATTATTTTAACAAGAAAATATAATAATATCTGAAAACATATTTACAAATCATGTCTCATCATCTCTGTCTATCTGTATATACACATAACACACCTACACACACACACACACGCACACACATACACACACACACACACACACAGATATATATATATATATATATATATATATATATATATATATATATATATATATATATATATATATATATATATATATATTCTGGTTATAAACAATATTAATATTAATATTAATATTAATAATATTAACAATAAAAATACTAGTTTTTCATTTTGATGACGAGAGCAACGATGCCTTGGAAAGTTGCAGTAAAATTTTCTAAATGATGCAGTCCCTTGAAGGAGAACTGAGAATGTTAGAGGAGAAACGAAAGTGTCTGTTTGAAAGGAAAGAAACCCTTCTACGCCAAGAACTTGCGAAAATCTCTAAATTATGATAAATAAGGACAGACTCGATGGGTGCATGCATCAATTTCCGAAAACATTTTACCTTCATTGTAATTATGCTTTATTTAAAATATTTGGTATCAGTAGTTGCTTTTTTACTGATGATTAGGAACACATCTATGAATTTCAAGACGTGTAGCGTTTAATATATTAACAAATAGCTCCAAAGTTGATATGATAATGTACTTAAATAAAATATAATCCAGAAATGGAATCATCAGAAACTTGAATGTTAGACGACATGTCGATTTTAATTTGAAAAAGTGTATGATAAGGTCAGTGGCTAGGAATGGTAAATACATATAGGATAGTATAGTCAACTATGGTTGGTTCCTGTTAGGTACTTATCCTGGTCTTATCTGGTACAGAAAACTATCGTGCAATGTTGTATATGTATATGTATATGTATATATTGTACAACTGTATGGGAATTGGATTAAACCGCTCCGTTTAAACTGATGATTGGTTTAGGACACCACCATCGCCATCCCACATACGCTCCACACTTTAGGCGCTAATGGCTTGCACCCCAAATTGTGGGAGTGAAATAGGCCTTATTTTAACTCTTGTATATTTTCTTTGATGGGCTATTACGGCTGTTGTGGTAGAATCTTTTGGTTTTGAACAAATGCAAGACCACCCCCCAACATACTTTCAACTCCACCCCCTACAACATCTGATTCTTTACATTTGCTACTAAAGAACAGTGAAAGCAAAGGTGCGCAATTACTTTTTTGATTATTTTCTGGATTGTAATATATTACTAACGGTATTGTCGATGAAACGAGATTAGGTTTAATTACAGATCAGAATATGTTCGATAATATACGGATCAATCAGCTTGTTTTGTAACTTGTTGTTCTCTAGTTTATCAGATATCAACATTTCATTAATCTCCTGTACATTCGTGAAAAACACAAAATATGTTTTAAACAAATGTAGTGTAAACAGGTACAATTATCAGTAGAATCAAGCTCTTTAAATTAAAACAACCTAATTATAACGAATACAATATATGATTTGAATTTCATTAACATATATGTTAAGAGGTTTCTTATAATAGCTGAAAATAACCTTGATCATTAGCATCATGCATTTAGTATTGGTTCATAATCGACATACACCAAACTTACTTTTTAAATACTCCGGTAATATTCTTTTCAATATAATACTATTTTCAACGGAGATTTATATATAGAATATCTTATCAATGCACCCATTCATCAGTTTCGACCATTTTATACCAAAATTTATAAACAATTTAACCATTGTACAGTTACATAGTAAATACTTCCAACCAGCGGATTGTAATTTAACCAGGTCTTTGAAAAATTAATAGATTAGGCACAATAGTGACATATACTGCTGAGTTAGTGTCCGTGATTATCAAAGCACACTCAAATGATTTGATGCAGGCAATTGTCATTTTAACTTAGGGAGGTAAATACGTTATGCAATTAATGAGCAATTGTGAGCTTGTTGAAGAAGAGTTTTAAAAATGTATAACCTTGCACATAATGTATGAAATATAAAATATTAACATACCCTGATAGTCTGTATTTCGAGTATGCGATTTATGTTTTTACGTATTTTGTTGTATTCTTTTTTTTTTTTTTTTGGTAATGATGTTGTAGCTAGTATAAGATAACTTTATATTTTGTATCTTAATCATGTTTGAGATTATCAAACGTACGGCTTCGGAATAATTCAAATTCGGACACCTGAGTTCCTGCTTGTTTTAAGTCATTAATGTTTGCTTCGTGCTTGATATGTGCATTCCAATATTCAAATCCTGAGGAGATAGGTACCTCATATTACCACATGACCTATACATAACATGAAGCCAAATACTGAGTGTTTCTTTTTCATGTACCGTTTGAACATATTTATTATTTCACCTCTATCTTCTATTAGCTCAGATCATCCACATTAATTTCGTGTAACTGCGTCATATATAACCTTCCATCATCTGTGCTCAGCCTTTGTTTTCTTTTATAAACTACTATATTAAGCTGGAAGGATTTAGACTTGGAGAAAAGATGATGTGTTCACACATTCCTATTCCATGTATATGTCCATGTCAAGATGTCCAAGTGGTAACAAAAGTGTATTGACATCTATGTATATGAATAAATGTTAAAGACGCATCATCACTAACAGAAACACAATTGCTTAAATGCAATTGCTACCTTTAAAACCCAATTCGTAGCCGAAAAGGAACATCCATGAGAACTATAATTCTGTAGCGTTAGGCATCACACAATCCGAGAACAAACTAAATTATTTTTTTATCATTCACTTGGTCTCAAGCTTTGACTTTAGCTCACATTGGTTATGTTACTAATCCCTACATATCGTCACTTGATGTGCAAGATGACTGCAATAATGATGAAATAAGAGAGAGAGAGAGAGAGAGAGAGAGAGAGAGAGAGAGAGAGAGAGAGAGAGATGGCAAAATGCAAACTTCACTTGATTTACACCATTATAGTGCCTATAACAGCTCCACTAAACCGCCATGTGCAAGGTTGCATACCACGCATATCGAGCAGCTATACATAGCTTGATTATGCCAACGTGGAGATAAATACATTATTCATCATCAGCATTATTACCACCATCATCATCATCAGTCTCTTGGTCTAGTGTGGTCGTCGAATCACTGTGCTGCAGAACATCTGAATGGATCCCTCCACTTGTATCGATCATGTTCCTGGTCCAAACTGTTTTGTTGTCAGTCCATTTGAGTCTCTGTCTACCTCGTCTTATGACACCATGGACGCTGCCCTGCAGTAAAGTTGTGGATAAACACGTTTGGCCATACCATTTCAACCTTTTCGTTTTCACAACGGTGGGATCATTGTATTGGGCTGCTTTGTACCTGATGGTGTTACACATTTACAAAGTGGTCCATGTAAAACATGCCAATGATGGTCATGTATCATCTTATTTTCAAGCGCCTTGATCTTTGTGATTATGCTGTCAGGGTCCAAGATTCCCGTGAATTTAAAAATGCTGAGATGACTAGTGCTCTCAATAGTCTGATTTTAGTTTACAAACATATTCTTTTGGATGGATCTTTTCCTTGATATACCTGCAGTTGTTTGTACTGTTAGTGACAAAATGTTTGTTTTTCATCCATCTGCTGTAATTATGGAACCAGGATAATTTACCTGGCTCACTTTTGCCAGTTATTGTTCTTTGATTTTGATCTTGGATGAGATTTGTGTGCCACTATTCGTCTCTCTGTCAAATATGCAATATGTTCCATTAATGTTCTTTACTAAGGTGGCAAGCTCATCTACATTGTCCCACAGCCAATTAATTCCGACTGCAAAGCGGGGATTGGTAATGTTACCCATTCCAATGCGGACAGTCCAACAACAGTGGTATTCCATGCCGTCACTCGTGATGTGCACTAAGTAGATGTTGAAAAGCGTGGATGACAGGAAACACGCTTTATATAAACCAAATGTTGTCTGGAACCAGACCCTCGCAATTACTGAACTGGTAGCCTTGGCGTACAGCTGCTTGATGGTATTGGTCAACGTTTGACCCATGTTGCACTGTATTGTGTCCCACATTGCCTAATACCACACTCTGTGAAAAGACCTTTTCAAATGTATGTACATCTGATAGATTTTCACACAGAACCATGAGATTGAATATGTGTTATGTTAAGCACCTTCCACTCCGGAACTAATGAAGCCAAATTGATTAGTATAATATGTTATGTAATATTCGTAATTGTGCGAGATTGTATTCATTGCCTTACTCTCGTTCAGTCGGTTATATGTATATATATATATATATATATATATATATATATATATATATATATATATATATATATATATATATATATATATCAATACTATACCACGAAATCTTAATTTGTTCTTTAAAAGGAAACTTGGGCACATATCACATATATTACATATATCTGCCGTCTTAAAAAGAGTTCATGTTTATTACTAGCAGCTATGTATTGACCTAGTGATTATACTCCTTCCATCCCCGAGTTTTGTATGTTACAAAATGTAGTTATATGCTTTTGTGGCTATTTACATTCACCTTTGAGGATTTATCAGTTAATTGATGACTTTTTAGTTAAAATTTATATTCAGAGTGATTAAATCAATATACTATACCACGAAATTTTAATTTGTTCTTTAAAAGGAAACCTGGGCACATATCACATATATTACATATATTTGCCGTCTTAAAAAGAGTTCATATTTATTACTAGCAGCTATGTATTGACCTAGTGATTGTACTCCTTCCATCCCCGAGTTTTGTATGTTACAAAATGTAGTTATATGCTTTTGTGGCTATTTACAATCACCTTTGAGGATTTATCAATTAATTGATGTCTTTTTAGTTTAAATTTACATTCAGAGTGATTAAATCAGTATACTAGACATGTCTGCAAATCTTTAGCTGAGACACAACAAATCCATTTGCAAATATCTTCCAGCAGATGTCCCTAAAACACTCGGATGTTTATTAATACTTTCAAGATGTGACTATTGTAACTCAATTATGTCTGGTTCGACACAATACTACTCCAGAAACTTCAAAACGTTCAAAATACAGCTGTTCGGAACATGTTTAGAGTACCCCGAACATAGCACAACTCCCCTCTGCACTGAACCCGACGCCTGCTATCCAATCGATCCAGAATCAAACATAAAATGTGTTATCTGTGCCTCGTTTCACTGACGGACTCCCGTCCAACATTTCTATCCGGCTTCTCTCATTTTCATACAACTGCATGATATTACGCTCCTCTTCTGACAATCGTATACTCATTATTCCCACTATGAAAACGAAGTCATATGGACAACGTTATTTCGCATACCAGTGCCCAACAACATGGAATGAATTGCATTTGAATGTAGGCACAAAGACACAGTGATCCTATTCTTTTAAAACTCACCTTTTTCGACTGCAAGAACAGAATTATAGACCCATACATGTTTCCTACCTTAAATATTATCAGCATATTTTTGTTTTCCAATTTGTGTGGTTTGTTTATTTATTTGGCGTTTTCTAGTCATATAATTATATATGTTGTAAAGCGCTTAGAACTTCTAAAGGTTATGTGCTATGTAAAGTCCTTCGCATTAACATGATGACATTAACATATAGGCCTGTGGAAATTAATGAGGAATATAAAATAAAGAAAGTGAACCAAACATTGGTAAATAAATTCATTTTTTAAAAATATATTTACATGTGATCTGTCATTTTTTCGCCGTAGCAACGGTACAAGCGATCAAAAACTTGATTCTCTCTTTGTGTCTGTCTCTGGTAGGTTTGACTTTCCATCCCTTGCTGTATGTCTGTCTCTCTGTCTGAATGTATGTGTCTCTCTCTAATTTTGTCATTTCATATATTGTATTACGTATTTCGCTAAGATGGTACGGGTGGGGGCTTTGGATATTTCTCGATATTGCAAATCTAGCAAATCATTCTTTAACATTTGAAGCTCGCGCCAGGAAACCTCTTACACAACACGACTCGCATTTAAATTGTGCAAATTATGTTCCAATTGTATACGTCACTAATTATGACATATTATGTTTGATTCAATCAGAATACAATACTTTAACATACTGTACACCTGTATGCATTGCAGTGTTTTAATATGATATGTACCATTTTTTTTTAAAATGTTATAGTATACTGTACACCAGTCTGCATTGCAAATGTTTTAATATACTGCATCTTCCGTTCATAATGTCCAGGTCTGTTTCATTCATATTATGACAAACTATAACTGTTCGATAAATAAGCAAAGTTTGCAAAATAAAGTTTCATATTCACCCTTCTTTATTAAAATGTTTTAGTACACTGTACATTAGTCAGCGTTGCAATGTTTTAAGATAATGCATGTGTAATTAATAATGTCCAGGTCTGATTCATTCATATTCGGACACATTTTAACTCATCGATAGATAAGTAATGATTGCAAAAGACCTAGTCTTATCAGGTAAACATTGTCTGAGCTTCCAGACCTCGAGTGGTTGTAGATCATTATGGACACTTGTACAATGAACAAAGTCAGGTCACGATTTCAATTAGATCAGCACATTCTTTTCACAGTTTACTTGTGTTTTAATATTCCTCATCCCAATACGCTTCAACAAATATGCTAGGTTACTCACGTTTAATTGAGAAAAATGTGTCAGTTGGTATTTAGCTAGAACACGGTGTATATCTTTAACGGAACCAATGATCTGAACGACGTAAATCACGAAATCGAAACTTTTCTGGTAAAAAAAATTGCTCATGCTCATGAAACATTTGCTCTGAATATTTTATTCAAAAAATCTAATTTGATTTTATCAACATAACCATCCAATGATTCAAATATAAGGCTGCTTATTGTTGTGTCTTTAGGTGATCATTAATCAATATTTTGAATTATACATGCAGCTTGTCCTTAACCGACCCTTAGATCATATATTTGTGACTAAGCCAAGTTTGACTACACGTCGCATCTATACATCATGTGAGACAAAACTATGTTTTCAAGACTTTAGCTTGCCTACTGGATTATAACATATTTTCCTATGTATATCAGTACACGGTAAGAACATGGTTATATTTCATGTTCATCATCATATGCAACATTACAATGGTCTAAAGATACAATAACCCGAGCAAATATTCTTGATGAATCATTAGGAATACGATTGTTTCCGAGCATGAACAAATATTATGGCATGATTATTTTCTTTGAAAATATGACAATATTAATATTTTATCGGAATTTAATGTTAGTCTCCAAAGTCGTGGATATTCAGCAGTAGAATATCAATGCCACGTAAATGATTTAGGATAGCAGGGTCATGTACTCAGATAGTTGAACACGGGAAGCTTAGACTACCAACTTGTATTCCAGATTTAGTTGAACAGAATGAGGCCATTTCTTATTACTAAGATTAGCCATGCTGAAATACTTCTTTCTTGATGTACCCCTTGGCTCACCGTATCAGTTATATGTGGGTCTCTGTGCTCGAACCATACAAACAATGTGCTTTTTTAATTATAATATCTTACTAAGTATGCCGACCACGTCGATCCGTCCACGGGTGTTTTCATTCTTTAAGGCAAAAACCCACCTGACCTATGATTGTGGAAGCATCTAACTATGTTGACAATGAAAAAGATGCTAAAATCAGTCCAGTAATACTTAGGACTGAACCAATTGTATTTCCCAATCATGGCAACGTTAAAACAAAATATTAAAGACAATTATCAATTAAACACTGATTAACTTATATATGATCATCCCGGCTATGGAGCAGCTCAAGCCACTCACGAGCGAGTGTAAAAAACGATTCAAAGCGGTATGCTTAATATTAGGACACATTCCAATAGCATCGGAACTGATGGTGAATCATCTTCACGAAATTGGAGCGCATAAATATATAAAGATTTATACACGGGACATTCAGGCTGAATTAACACCATTGGTGGGCGATGAATTAAAGCGTCACCGCTTTAGTACATTTATGATCTCCAATGAGGTTACCGCAAAAGCAAGACAACTGTATTTACATAAATATCGTGATGATTTTCAAGATTAAATGCCAATTAGCCCGATTGTGTGCTATCCAGGTAAAAACCCGGTGAAACGTCTTTGAGATGTTCGTACCTGTAATTATTTCATCATTACAGCACACGGTACTACCGCGCTAAAAGTATATAAATTCTCCTTCCATTATGCCGACTAAATGACTGTGATGATATGTTTAAAATCACCAGCCTGTGGATTATTGTTGTTGTGAGATCTTAAGCCCCAAATATACAGAGACTATCAGTGATGAAATTAATAAAGCTTTTGCGATGATTAATAATATATTGGACACATTCATCATCTCGGAAACTGGTAAAAATGTGGACTGACAAGTGTAAGTTTAACAACATTCTAACGCCAGAGTGTCTCGAGGCTAGCGGTAAATAAGGGGAATATTATGTCATACGATGTTTTCAATAGTGAGTCATTTCCCAGGTTCATACTTTGATTAATAAAAACGAAAAGACTTGAAAATACAAGTCTTGCATGGGTGAACTGCCATTTGGCAACGTTAAAGTTCCTGTACAACTTGCTGCATAAGTACGCTGGAACAATTCAAGTCTGACATTGCTGTTATCTGTTTCAATAAGCAATTGCAGATTTACCCATGTAACACTAACACCGTTGTTGAGCATTAATAACTTGCTTTGGTAATTAATGGCCAACAGACTATGCATGGAGTCTTAGCAGCATCAAAACTGCCAATAAGTGTAGTCTGCAGCTATATGTAAAAATACGTTATGTTTTGGTTGCGTCAACAGCAGTTATTTACTTCCAACCGGGATAACTGTGTGATCAAAATTGACAATGATTATTTTGTAATCAAACGTCGATACGGTGGTGGTGTGAAATATTTGCATCGGTTATTTGCCAAGGAATATAACCTTACATTACATGAGCGATTCGCTTAACGTTGCTGAACCTCGATTGTCATAGATCGAGGCATATTGTCAATATCCGCCAACGACTACATACATGCAAATAAATACTACTTAACTTTGTAAAATCCTAGTGACTATCACAGTCTCTGTTTGAAATCATTTGTGGGTTTGCTCGCGGCCGTCTAAAACTTCCGTGATACTGTCATGGGCGTTTATAAACAGGATTCGGGGCATTACTTTTCATCACCAGTAGTAACTCGGGACACATTTGTGTATACAAGCAGGGATGAGTTTCATTCCTCCCTGTCTTGTTTCCCCCTGCGGCTTCGTGGTAGTAGAATTGTCCCGACTTGTCTCATTACGTATCGTAAGAGGCGACTAAGTAGTGGCAACCTATTTACCGTGGGTTGAATCTCTTCTCGGTGGAGAAAAGGATACTTGTAGTTGAGTGGAGGCTTTTCTGATGCAATACACTGCTTTGGCCTCTACGCATCCTCGATGGGTGGTCTGGATGGTCACGATGTCAACAAATTGGCTGGTCATGAGGAGCCTTAGGATGTCTTTATTTACCGACTCACATTATTTGACTTCTTTTATATATCTTGATACCACTGTTGCCCGTACATGATATTCCTTTAGCTTTCTCTTTCGCAAGTATTAGAATACTTCCTAGACGGCGGTGGCTTAACTAGTGAATTGGGCGGTAGTTTTACAGACCATATCAGGTGACTTCACGGGTCAGTCATAGTTAATTTTATCTACTGAATATACCCTCTGTGTATCACTGAGACTTGAAACGTGTCCCCTAGTCGGGCGGGGAGGATGGGTGTTGAAATGTTATCAAATCATCATGAAAAGTTCTACAAAAAATCAAACAAACGAACGAAACCACTCTCCGACTCTGATGATGAACCATATAGTGTAGGGATATTCCCATGATTCATAGTTATGAAGTCAAATGAGGCCGCAAAACCAAACACAGCACTGTATCTTTTTTGTGATTGAGAAAAGGATAATGGTTCTATCGACGCAACAACACAGTGTAACAATGTTGAAATCGGGTTGCCTTCTTGCTGAATGTGAGCGATGAGGAAAACAGAAAATATAAAAAACATGAAAACAGTATTGGATATTCCAGTGTACTCAATACGTCCAAAGGCGTGATGCGGTGTCGTGACTTGGCTAGCGTCAACGACATGGATATCATCGAAGGGATGAAAAATGAAGGTGGCACTGCAGAATTAAGCGTAATACCAAACTGCAGGACACCAACACATATATACTCACCTTCAACAAACCAACAGTACTCAGAGTGGTCAAAGTAGGTTTTTTGCAAGTGAAGGTCGATATATACATACCACATCCCCATCAATGCTATAAGTGTAAAACATATGACCATCATGACGACCGCTGTACAAAAGTCAAAATATGTGACCGATGCGGAAACCATTCTCATCAGGAATCTGATTGTAGAGCAACTCTGCATTGTGTCAACAACCCAAAGGAACATCACGCCGATTCCAATGATTATGATACATGAAAACAGGAGAAAGAGATTCTGAGGGTAAGGTACACATCAAACATTCCCACTGCCTAGGCCAGGAAGCTTTGCAGGAAAAAGCATCCATTCCTGGCACATCCTTTTCCACTGTCCTGGAAACCAATACCACAAGGCGGAAGGAATCTCAAACATAAACCAATGTACTTTATTCAACATGCAGTACTAATATCCCTTATTACCAACTACAGGAAATCACGACATCTACACAAACAACTTTCACTAACAACCCAGAACCGCAATCACCAAGGAATACCATTAAATCGCAGACTTATCCCATCAAACTCTATAAGAGGTTTGAAATCATTGAAAACAAGGATGTGGAAGAAACTGTTCTATGTACTCAAGGTGACTTCGAACCTAATAAGAAAAAATGAACCCCGCACTTCCTCTAGCAAAATGATCACACATATTGATTCCGCGAAAGATAAAACCTAGCTCCAGAATTTTCAGTTTAAACTTATAATGAAGAACACAATCTCACAATGGAACAGTCGAGACTTACACCTAAGTACAATGATATTATTCTGCTTTTAAATGAACACGATCCTGCCGTAACAACATAATATTATTAGACATACTTGTTTTGATAGCATTTGCCCGCAAAATCATCATGGACCACTGGATGTTGTGCGAGTTAATGCATGAACTTAGTGAAGAAATGGATGATAATTATTCAACAATGATAATTTTGGCAATACTTGCTTGTTGCGAAAGTAGTACTGCTTTATTTATAGCTGTGTCCGGCTGTCAAAGGCTTTTACATCATTTCTGCTGTAACGCTTGTCTCTGAAGAGTTGATTTTTAATTGGTCATTTCCAGTATATAATTGGATTGTCACATGTAGTCCAAACGATTGGAAATATTGAACAGATATACTTAAATCAATCCACACAGGAGATGTCAAACTGTCGTGAGTTGCATAGTCTCAAATTATCTCAATCTATAGCTTGGAATTGACGTTTTTATTCTCCTAACATCGATTCTAATGTCTATATTAAAGAAATAATATTTTTTTACTAGGACGTTAGAATTAAATTCTTTAAATTGAATCTTATACATGGAAGGCCTATATCAATTTTCAGTAGTAGCCACCTTTTGGGTAGCTGGAATGTAAAACTACTTTTCGGGGAATTCCATATACTTTCTTTATTGCTAGGCTTTTCCTATCTTGGTCTTATGGTGGAGGTAGAAGATCTTGGATCATGATTGATAATGCCCACTGCAAAACTGCATGTCTGATGACACATCTCACAGCATATGAGACAGCTCAGTCTTCTGGTTTCCTCCTTGAAATGATTGTCTTGATCATGATGATTCAGGTTCATTTGACAATGGTACATATACTTCTCCATATATAGATAGGCCTTCCCTACCGAAGAGAAGACGCTCATTTAGGCTCAGTCTAAAAAGATCCAAGACCCAAATAAAATAAAATGTATTGTCTGAGATTGACAGTGATCCATTCAAAAGTATACTTCCATTAAAACGTATGAAGAGCCCTCTGGAGATACAAGTCAAAATACCAGTTATGTCACTCGATATAAAAATCAACACTCCAGAAGGCCCACTGCATCAAATTAAAGGACCCTCTGAAAAAATAGGAATTATATACAAATATTAGGAAAACTCATATTACTATTATAATTGGGACAATGTTCTTTCGTTAGAGTGTACCAAGAGAAAAGAAAACCAGTTGAATTAGGGTTGGGAAGTAATGACAAAAGAAGAAACATAACAATCCCCAGCAAAGAAATTCAAAGCATGACAGTCTATGGAAACTCAACAAGAACCTATGCCTGTGAAGACATTCGAAAGGATGGACAGCACAGAAAATGGTAAAATAACTTTTGTAATTTGTTTCGAAATTTCACTGGATTTCGTTTTTGCGAGAAAATATCAGAAACTAAAAGGTATATATCTTTTTTTCTAATCGACTGCCTCACACCCATTATAATATGAGAGGATATATTCTTTGATTTAGTAATCATTAAAGAGTAATCGTTCCTTGAAATATTTGAGTGGTCGTGAAATCGACTGTATTGGTTTGGATAAAAGAAATGCATGGCCTTGACGGCATCAAATGCAACCGTGTTAATCACTGTCCACGATCAGTTCCTACCCCTGCTGTTTTAGTGGTCCTAGTGAATGTTGCTGCTATTGACATCTCCGTCATGGTAAATATCGATTCAGTCGTATAATGTACATTTCATTTGCAATGTCTCAGTTTCTTAGGTTTATCTAAAGACATCTTAGTCAAGTGTTTTAACGTAGATAAAAAAAACTGAACTGATCCATTTGTTTTCATTCTCTTCCTTCTTCCGGATGTTCAACAAGCAGCAGGAAGGGCGAACAGACCAAGTTTGCAAACAAAAATAAGGCATCTATGGAGACGGAAACTATTTCAGACAAAACTAAAAAGTGTGAACAGACCAAGTTTTTAAAGCCTCTACGGAGACCAAAACTGTTATGGTTTTAACCGAATATTTTATCAAGTCCGATACCATATATTGATCTTGAGTCATTCAAACTTATGGTTACAAATCCGTGTGGGGTTGACTGAGAATGATCAAAGACATTTCTGAATTTGTTATAGTTCATGTCGGAGCACCAGGTTTGCTGAATGTTTCCAAGTGTATTAGAGTCAACTCCATTAAATACAGCAAGAATATTACAGTTGTCCGTGATCCCTTTTGGTGCTTGAGTATATCTCTGAGTAACATATATCACTTCCGAAGTTTTATGTCTACCTCTAGAAAATATCCTAGTAGGATTTTTTTGGATGTCTAACATCACATCATCATATACGGCTAAATTATTAATACTTAAATCAATAACATCAACACTCGGAGATTCTTCGATATCGGTAATAAGATCAATAATATCCTCATCGATCTCTGATTTTCTTTTCTCGTTAAAATCCTTTAACACCTCGTAACATCGCTGATCGTCTACACTTGGGCTACCAAATATAGTTTATCTCATTTCATCCATCTCGTTATCAAATTCAATAACAACTGCATCTTGCCACTTCCAGGTGGTCCAATTATAATCATGCGAATAGAATTTGGTAGCCCTTCATGATGCCTAACGGGTTCTCGTGTTTTTGTCGCCGAAAAAGCAATTTCGTGCATGTTATTGTAAAGAAATAATGGATCTATCCTGTGTGAAATGTAAGAAACGTACTAGCACAAACGACTCGACAACAATTACAACAAGCAATAACAGATCAGCACTTGCTAGAAGGTGTGTACATTGTGGTACAAAAAAATTAGATTTGTTTCTATGGATTTAAAAAAAGGATGTGATATTGAAGAAAAATTGACAAAACTTCCCGGGACTTCATGGGCGAATTATCCAGGAGAAAAACACCTTCCAGGGTTATAGTTATTGTGGCCCTGGAACCAGACTTTACATCAGACTTGATGGCCAAGACCAACCCTGACCCGGCGAATATTCAAAAAAAGCTATTGATAAGGCATGTCATGCTCGTGCTGTTGCTTATTAAAGTAGCAATCTGCAACACATACATATCGCAGATGTGATATTGATTAATGCGTTAAATTCTATCACTGATAAATCTTTCAAAGAAAAATTAGCATCCTGGTTGATAAAATCGGCGATGTAAAGTAAATTAATGCTGGGTGCTGGTAATTAATAACATCATGAAATATCTTTATTATTCCCATAGAGGATACTGGCGAGGTAAATCAGCAATCGATAAAAAGCCGCAAAGGTAAAAAAATACGCGGCGGATTGGTTATCCAAACAGGCATGATACTGTTAATAACCTCAAATACAAATACGCGCTAACCGTAGTTGATGTTGCTATTAGAAACAAACAAGCTGAACCATTAAAGACAAAGTCATCAACTGAAATAGTATCTGCGTTTGAAAGGATTTATCGACAAGGTCCCTTGCAGAGGCCAAATCTATTGCAGGTTGATCCTGGCAAGGAATTTCAGGGTTTAGTGTTATCAACAATGAAGCATCATAATACCACGATACGACGAGGGCATACTGCACTACATAGCGATCAGGCAATTGTAGAACCATTTAATCGTACACTTGCTGAGCGGTTATTGGATATATTTATCCAGGATAAACGACCTCGTGAATGGGTCAAGACATTACCAGGTGTAATTACCGCGCTAAATAATGAAATTACTCGAACATTTAATATGAAACCTATTAACGCTATCACTAAAAAGTATATACGTGTAGAAAAAACAAAAAATGATTTTTCAACACAACGAACACTCGACAATGTCACTGTGAGATATTTATATAAACCAGGATATCTTAAAAGTGGTAAAAAAAGAGCTACTGATCCTATTTGGAGTGTCATGGTACATAAAATATCCAACATCACAAGATTCTCGGGTAGATTCGCAATCTATACATTAGATTCAACTGCTCCTCAACGCGGATTTAAATGTGAACAATTACAAGTGATACCCGAGGATACTCAATTACCGCCTCGTGATCTTAACTAGCTCCTCTGTGTCTGTTACACTAAGACAGGTCAACATCACATTATATCTGGTATGACCACGACGATTATCATTTCTGTCTGTGGTAAATTGGCGAGGATCTTTATCCGACCATGACCAACGGTATATACAATTACAGCTCATGCAGTGATTATTCTGTTGTTGTTTCAGCGTAATTATAAATTCAGCATTAATAACAAATGCGCATTTATTTTTTTATCATGATGTTTAAAACATGCAACTTTCTTCTGATTATGTCATCGTTGAGAATTTCATTGTTGATGGTGTCATTAGCATCTGAAACAACTGTTCGAAGTTGATTTATTATTCGTACTCTGGACACTGCGAGATAAACTAAATACGACCACTCGATGCGATCATCTACGATCCAAACCATTGTATCGGATATAGTCAATCCCTGCGAAAAATGTATCGTCATTGAGTATCCTGGCGTCCATGGAGATTTATTAGCGCGCAATGCATCCTCGACATCGTTGATATCAACCAACACAATATCATTTAACACGAAAATTTGCTTCTCAGTTTTAGACTCTATCAGGCCTGGAATATCAACTTCGATATTATGTCTTCGTGTATCCGTAGGCCTATAACACAATGGCACTGGAAGTGTTGCAAATTTTTCTTTGTGCGTTTTCAATAACTTCATCTGAAGTGTGTCCCTGGCTATCTTTTTACTTGCCACTATCAAGTCGTTTGGTCTCCACGCTTCCCAAAACTCATTTAACGGGGTTTCTGAAATTGTTTCACTCTCTATTTCACACTGGATTTTATCCGGTTGGTATCTAATTAAATTCTTGAATTCACTTAATTTTGGATCTAGCGATCTGTGATCAGTATAATTTTTTTTATAATAATCTACAAAATCCTTCAGCCAAACATGTGGGGACAAACCGACAAACAATGGTGGTTGACCATGATCACCACACATTATTACAGCTGTATTCTTTAACAATTGCCAATCATGAAACATATTTAATATCTCTAAATGCACTGTGCATATCTCATCCCAAATAATAATTTCAGGAAAATATTTCTTACCCATTCGATAAGGAGTCCATGCGTCACATTTCCATCGAAAGACACTGTGATAAGTGCAAGCATTAACTCCTCGTGGTTTCATCTTTTTTGCAAGTGTGTGTGTTGGTGTTAGCAGAATCAAGTTTGATTCTCCTCGAAATAATTCGATCAAACGAGTCGTCTTCACTGACCCACCACAGCCGTTTAAGTAACTGGTTGTATATCTACATATTGGATCGGATAACGAAGGGACTTTCGATGGTTCTGATACTTGATTATTTTTATGTAATTGTTTTCAATCGTAGCATCTGCTGATTTAGAATAATCATGCAACATTTTTTTTTATTCTCCATGATCCCCAGCACTCGTCGGAATGAGTAAATTCAGCCACTGCTTCGCTATGTTTCATATCTATATAAAATGAATCAGTGGCGACTCTAACCACGGATTTAGGAAATATATTTATCATCGAAGGTAAATTGATAGAAGCATAAGCCAGCATTGTAGCCCTTAGATGAACGTTCTGGCGACAATCTACATATATGTAGGCAACAATTGTACCGAATTGTGTTCCATCGGACAAGAAAGCGTTTTTTCGATTGACATATATACCTCTTATATACCTACGTTGCGTCTGCGATAATATCATCGTATTCAGCATCATCTAGAATTAATCGTGAATAATGTCGTTTGTGATTATATGCCCCACCCTGGGTAAATTTTCCAATTATTCTTCAACCGAGATCCTTTGCGTGTTTATTTCTAACTTCAAAGGTCTCCTTGGATGCTTTATAAATTTTTGCTTCGTCAAGATGATGAACTTTTTCTTTGTAATCGTTAATTATACTACCTACCCTACCGGGTTGTGGTAACCAACGTTCAGTCTCCGGGTGATATGATATAATTGCTTCACTGACATTCAGTGATATCAGTATTTTGCAATCGATCATATACTGTTATAACACTATTGGCACCCATTGTTTTTCGGATATGTGTGTACCAAACCAAACATAACAGCACGGATGAAGTCCTTTAGCAATCTCGAATGATACCACACGAGCGAATCTGGTTAGATTAAAATCGGGTAGCAGCCCATTAATCGTAACTCAGGTCATCGAGTGGGTGGGATGCCCAAATCCTTTGAGATACTCAGAGCATTCATCCATTCCCTGAAAACTCCCTGGATGACACGCAACCATATCAAAGGAAAAAAATCACTTTTAGCATCATATTTGGTATTAAATAATCCACCTTGTCCGTAATTTACACAGCTTGCTTGGACATCTGAAAGAAATTTAGCTCTTCTTAGTTTCCACAGATTTTTCTTTCTCGCGAAATGAGCTGCAACTGAAACAACAGTTTGTTAGTAAGTGTTCGTCGTTATCCGTTGAAAAACCGACTAGCTAGTTTTCTCATCTCGTCGAGAAGAGATTAAGTACGGTATATTTTGCCCTTAGGTCTTACAAATTGATCGAATTTACATTCTTCGTCTTCAAAAGTCTGAAATAACCACACTTACACAGGATCGTTTATACCTTCCGTGTGAATAAAATCAAACAAATTCTCCTACCGGGAGAACTCCATAGGTAGATATTTTATGGTTCTAACCCGTGGAAATTTTGTTATTGCGTTAGACCACGCATGTGCATTATGGTCCATTATTTTTTTTTTTGGAGATCCTCTTGATTTATATTACGATGCGTATAATACTTATCCTGTTATCGTCTCTACGGTTATTGGAAATTGTAATATCTTTTCTAGCTCAGCTACATTTTGAAATGTTTCCCCATAATAACTGACTGCTAACGCTCATTCTTTTTTTTTGCGTCTTAGATCTGTCAACTTATTTCCACGCAACAAATTTGTAAAATGATCTAATATTCGTTCGGCAACACAATTCAACAACGACAATTTCATTGGTTTTAATTTCTCAATACTCGGTTTGTCATAGATTCCATAGACAACCGCTGTCACAGGATACGTTCTCTCGTAATACGGTTTGTCAATCCCAGTCAGCGTTCCTGGTTTAGAATCCTGACTCCCAGTGACAGTTCTTTTCTTTATCATAACAGGTTCAAAGTTGTTGCGTATAATTCAATTTCCTGTTTCTGAACGGATAATGAACTTCACTCTAAAAAAATACTTTCTATGGTCAAGATGTGACACTATCGCTGCTGCATTTTTGTCGTTCATTGTAGCGTCAACACAATCATCGATTCGAAAAGTTGACCAACAGTGAGATTCACCATCGCGTTTAAATTCGATGAAACTCTCATAGAGTTTTTTTAATATGCTTGTATCACCTATTATACCCTTATTTGATGCATATAAGGATACACTATTGAGGTTGAATTTAACATTTTTCCAGGGTTTTTCTTGATAATCTATCAAACTCCTCCATAGTGTAATTAAAAGAAGTATTTAAACAAAGAATTTATATATAATGAATCACTGTAAATGGCTTACGATAGGTTGCAGAAATGAATTATGTGGCTATCATTCACAGAGTGTGCGACGTAGAAGCGTATGTCCGTTACCATGCATACGATGTGGGATTGGTGTGCGAGGAAAGTCGAAGTTGTGTCTCAGTTGTGGTGGTAAGCGATGCAGGGAACTTAAGCGCTATTATTATAAGAGTGTTAAAAACTCCATCAAAGACTCTGTCCTTGTCAATGACTTTGTCAATGACAAAATCAAATACACCTCAAGACTACATTGATATATTCTCAATAAGTAACTAAACCAAATAATCAATTAGACAAATAATATATATGTATATATATGAGCCAAGAATTTCAACCACATCCTGTGATCATCAACTATAAAGCATCTCGTGATGGTGTAGTCAGACACCACAGGTTGATAAAACCAGTCGGTTTTCTTAATAATCATGGATATCTTAGATTTAATGCTGTAGGTAAAAATAATTATTGTCATAGATTTGCGTTCGAACGTTACTTTGGGTTGATCAAAGATGGTCTTGTAATTGATCATATTTATTCGGATTTTACACATAACAAATTGCATAATCTTCAAGCTATCATTCAGAGCTAAAATATCAAACGAGGTTGTACTGAAAATTACCCAAAAAACTCAAATTTGTCAAACCTATAAATGTTGATATGGGCGAAGAAAAAAATTTCAACCAATGAATGAAGCTGGTAAGTATTTTGATATTTGTATACCCTCGGTACGAAAAGTAGCAGAACATGTATATAATTCAACATTTTCCAAGCGTTTTAAAAACAAAATTCGGTTTGAATATATAAAATGAAATTTCCTAACAACGAAGAGAAGCAAATCGTGTAGTAATGTGGGTATAGGTCCTGTAACATTGATAACTCTTTTGTTGTTGTTACGTAAAGACCTATATGATCTCATGGGAATAATCACGTGTTCGGTCTCTGATCTATATTGTCTAAAAACAAGTCAAAGAAATAAATATTTACAAATATGGTATACTTTTTTCTGTTTAGATGTGTCTATAATATCAATTAAGTTATGTTTTGTTATTGGGGCTCCAAGCTTTGATAGAAGTTTAACTGAAACCACTCTACGTCACAATGTTACGCTGTGTGAATGTGATTTTGAGTTCTCTCCGGGATGATTTTGTGGGGAAAGTGGTTTCAGTTGCATTTAGAGGAGGGCCCCCCACCCTGTAAGTTTTGTATTGTCCTAGATAATCAATAATAATCCGTCCTATATAATTGTACATATGTATATGGTTGTAAATATCATGTATATAAATGTGTCATGTATATACTTGTAAATATTTGGTAAATATATATGTATATCTCTACGCGATAATATATGATGACACCTTAAAGCGGCAGAGACTGCACCGTCGTAATATACCTTAATTAAGATACATATGGTGTGACGTCATACACTAACCATACCCTCTGAGGTTCTATACCGTTATTTGGGGTTTAGATCCTCACACGGGGACTCTGTTTCGTGCTGCTCCTGGGCCTACTCAGATGCAAAGGCACCTTTGGAACCCACCTGTGGTTGTGCTGTCTTATATATGTGACCTATGGACTTCTGACGTGTGAAGGCATTTTAGAAGTTCACATGGTGTCTTTCATATTCATGTATATCTCTAGGCGTGATAGATCTTATACGTCACAATAAAGCAAATGAAGATTGTGTCGTCGTTATATATCATGTATATAATTGTACATTGCAGTAAATAATATATAAATATATCACGCTTGAATGATAACGGGTCAAAATTGATCTAAATTTTTTTGTATCTTAAAGATATATTTTATATATTAGATATATATACATATATTATATAATGAATTTCGAACATATAAATGACATAATAAATGCAATTGTAGAATTAAAAAAATGAAAAAATACAATTATCACATAAATTAGATTGTGATCAGATTCTCTCTGATTTTCAAAATCTCTATGATAACGCTCAACGTAACAAATACGTTCACCCATCGCAATATGGGTTTGTTAAACGAATATAGTATGCCGTTAACGAATCATTAGCATATAACAGCGACGTAAATAAATTCATTCCGCTATTTACCGCAGTCGAAACGGTTAAGGGGAACTCGGTAAACAATATGAGGTTAAACGTACTACAAAAATTCCAGAATAAAAACGATTAAGGATCTAATTAAACACAACAACACACTGCCACTAAGTGAAAGCAGAAATAAACCAGGACGTTTTAAATGAAACATGTGATTTGTAATTTTTAAATTTAGTTTGGCCCACACAAATACTTTTGTCGCTGATTACTCGCATGAAACGATGTCCTTTTGATAATTTGTATGGGTTTGAAGTTCTATAACACTACGAGATTTAAACACCTTTCCAGGCATTATACCCTTCAGGTATTTATGTAACTGGATATGTTAATTTTTTGACACCGCAGTAATTTGATCACCACGAACACGGAAGTAATATCGGGAGTGTTTTTAAATACAAAAATTGCCTTGTTTGCATGAAGGGATGATTAGCTGCTTACAATAAAAAAAATATATATCTAACAATAATGGTAGGAGAATCATTAACAACTAGACTAGCTCGCGAGCGATTAGAATAAATAAAGAGATTTATACCCGTAGGAGATTCTGTCAGACGAAAATTACAAGCGCGTCGGGAATCTCAAACTGGTTTGCAACCGATACTACACAACTATTTAAACCGGTAACTACAGCTACTGAGAACGCTGCATTGGCTACTGAGAAAGCTATATTGGGAGATATTGTCGACGATAAATATCAAAAGGGTATTGTCCCGTTGTTAAAACAGATAGCTGGAGCTAAACCACAATCTCAAGTTGATGTTGATGAACAGGAAAGTTATGTTGGTACAACTCAAAAGGATGTTTTCTCTTTTATGGATAAATTTACCGATGTGGCTAAAGCACTAATAAAACAATTTCAAATATTAATACCTAAGGATTATCACACTTTTGGTGATTTTGCTGCTAAAAGCTATCATTCAAGAAATTAATTTTTAAAAGAAGAATATAAGAGAAATATAATAAAGCGCGATGAATGGATTGATTGGTTATATAAAAGGAACAATATGATTGGTCGTATAAATACAAAAGAATTGGGGTATATAAATTATCTAGATGGGATTACTGATTATGATATACAACAACAAGAAAAACAACAAATACAAAAGGAAGAGTGTCAAAGGCAAATAGAAGAACGACAAAAACAAAGGAAGTAGCGTCAAACACCAACTCGAAAACATCCAGGAAGACTAGAAAACAAGAAGAACGTCGATGGTATATACCATCTGATCGAGAAGAAGATGATGATACACAAGGTGCAACTGGTGAAAAATTCGCAAGTGGATTTTCTCAGAGTTTAACTCCATATGGAACCAATGGTAGTGGTTTTCTTCGTTGTCCTAATAATGTTCTCGGAGACATAGCTCGATTAGAAATTCTCATCGGGGGTGGGGGTGGGGGGTAGAAACGAGCCGGAACTAACTCAGAGGAAATAACTAATGAAGCCATTGATATCTGTAGACGAGTTTTGGAAGATGGTATCATGGATACTGGCGTATATCGAGACTTTATTGATGAACTAGTTGATGAACTAGTTAATGATTATCACAGAAATTAGATAAATAGCATTTAAATAAAATGATCATACACAACAACCACTATAAAACAACTATGAGTCACGTAATAAATTCGCGATTGCCTATTTATAAGGTGAATTATGGAGATTGTCTCGGTGATGTTATTCAAAGTTTTTTTGCAAGGATAGCTCCGAAAATAGCACCAAACGCAAACAAATTATTGATGAAAGCTATTGCTGTTATTCGTGATACGGGTATTAGAGCTATTGGTGATGTTGCATGTAAAGCAATTGCCGCGGCCAAAGAAAGACTAATAACGTAACACTAATTCGACGTGGAAAAAACCCACCAGTGATATCATTGCCTGTAATAAAATCATCAGGAAAACTACCATCTACGGTGATTATGCCTGCGAGTATTATCAAAATCATAAACAACGCGGTGGATCAAAAAATAGCATCGCGGATAAATGAAGGATTTGATGCTCATGGGAATATTACTGCAAATATGATAGAGGTAAGTGGCCTGAGATCAAGAAATATATAATAAAATGTTCAAATCTACAGCGGATCCGGCCTTGAACTTAGATACCCCAGTTCTCAAAAATGATTCTGTACGCGATTATCAAGTTTATTCCTATAATGCAATACAACCAAATAGTCGATCAAGAAACGAACTTCAGGTTCAAGATACAAGCAAATACTTTTTACCCGCTGAAACATTTATTGAAGTACAAGCAGAACTTGTAACAAATGGTGCACTTGATACGCCATATGAAGCAAATTTGCCACTTGGTTTTGTCAATAATGGTATAATGGCAATATTTAGTAGCGCAAGATATATGATTGATGGAAGAGAGATTGAATATATAGAGCATGATGTTGATATTTCCTAAACAATAGTGGGTTTAGCAAGATATTCTGATGATTATACAAGATCAGCTGGACCATCTATGATATTCGCTAAGGATATTACTGATCACGCTGGACATGTTCAGTATATTATAAGACAACCGAGAAATCTTGCTGATACTGCTAATGTTGATTATTAACAGTAATCTCAATTACAACTTAGGGTTTGCTACACGTTTATCGATGTTGAAAGGACCGTGTGATTATTTTCATGCGCGATTCCACTATCTCATATTTTCGGATTTTGCAGAAATTTTCGAAAGCTTATATTTTTAGACAAACATACAGAAGTCCTCGTGCGAACAGGTGATGCTAATGATGCAATCTGGCTTCGTGCTGGAATAGCTCATGGTAAGGTAAATATAACTCTCACTGTGGATGCCAGTAATGACTCCATCAATCACCACAGAGGCAAACTTACTATCATTTATGGATGCAGGTGATAAATAATTGCTATCATGCCTAACGAAAACAACAGATATTTTGGAGACTTCTGTTAACGGTATATTTACATGGCACATCGCATTAAAACAGGGGGTTTCAGCGCCGCGGCATATATTTGATGCGTTACAGGATAAGACACGATTAAATTCACAAACACATAGTCATATGATAATTGATGAACTAGATGTTACTGAAGTCTCGTTGAGGAGAAACGGCCAGCAAGAACCATCCGAGGATATTTTATTCGATTACGAACAAAACCAAATAGCACGCGCGTGTCATCGCATCGTTTGATGACATTTATGGGACGTGACAATTATGTAGATACGGGTCTGCAATATGACAATTAGATTTTAGAAATCGATATCCGATTTATTACTTTTCGTTGGAACATCTTGATTTAACCAGACAGTCAATCGTTGACATACATTTCCGAGCTCGTGTAACCGATCCTCCTCCTGGTGGTTACAGAAAAATTGCTGTCATTCTCAGTGACAAGTCAATGCTACTCGAAGGTGTTGGTGGACGAATGAGGGTAGTTGATGCACCAGTGGAAAACATTTAATTGTTTTCCAAAAGTATGTAGACAATTAGATCAATCTCGTATTAAATAAAATGAAATATAGCAATGTTAATGTTACCCTGACTCCTATGAAGTTGCAATTGGATTCAGCTAAAAATTGTGGATTTACGATATCGCTAAAATACAATCAGATGTCTGGTGGTCAGAATAAAATATGACTAACAGCTAGTCAGATTAATCCAGGGACATTTTACTAACTCCGCTGTTAAATTTTGATTTAGTCGATGCTGCACAAAAATTAGCGATAAGAAACTTTAAAGGTGTTTTTATACGAGATCAGTTACCACAACAACCAAACAGCACTAAAACCGGTATCATTAATCTTGATAACAGCACCGGACCTGGAACTCACTGGGTTGCATACACGATTGATCCGCGTGCAATTGTTTATTTGTATTCATATGGGTTAGCGCCACCTAAAGAATTTATGTGTTATATACATACATTAAAAACTATTCATAAAATGAAGACCTGGTACTCCACGCTACACAACACAGAAAATGACCGACCCAACAATATGCGGCCTAAAAGTTATTAAATGTACTCAGCTCTATATCATCATCAACTAAACCGGCCCAGAAAACCGTATACGAATATACTAGTAATTGCTTTTAGAGATATCTTAAAATATAATGATTGATAGTTGGGGAAGATCTCTCTCAAGTCTGAAGAAACCCACCGCGGAAATATCTACAACCGAGGATGTAAACAAAATCATCGAAGATGAAATATCCGAGATATTAAACCTCGCAAGTAGGATCCAAATGAAAAAGTCGTATTTCAAGACAAACAAGGGAAATTGAAAGCGAGTAATGTTTCATTGAATGATATTCTAGTTAGAATTAATGGAGTGACCCAAAATTCCCTAGCGGTGTTTGATTCCACTGGTAAGATTAAATCAGGAGTTCTTTTACCAACTGTGATAGATAAGATCAACAATCCAGTAAAAAAATCCGGTGACTCAATAATAGGGCCCCTCGATATGAACTCGAATAAAATAACCACACTTGGCAATCCAGCACTGGATACTGATGCTGTGACAAACAAATATGTAGATGTGGTAGACAATAAACTAACGACGCTGCAAGCTGAGCATAAAACTACATATGGTAAACATACAACTCTGCAAGCTGAATATGATGTTCATGTAGGCATGTTTGGAAATCTCCGTAAGAATTTTAGAAAAATTGTTTAATACTCCGATGAATGTGCCAATTAAACTTTCTGATATTAAAACAACTATTGATACGATTAAAAAAAAACACATGACGATATCGTTAGTGATTTTCCTGCTATCGCGACACGGCTTGACTAAATTAAAATACCACATAAACAAATATTAACACCGTGTTTTCCACATGTCAAGAATCTTTTGACTGGACACCTCATACTAATAGCATTATTATTATTGCTGAAGTCAGAGGTATATATAGATTGACCCTGCTTTCAAGAGTAGTTTAATGTGTCATCGGGTACATCTACGGGAATTAATACTGCAAGTGCAATAATATATACGGATGCCATGGGAACATTTACAATATCCTCTGTAAGTGTTAATTTAGCTCGAACATCAATGACATACTAAGTAGAATTTGTAATTGATTTAATTAAATAGTATAATGAATGCCCAACAGTATCGATATGATCAAGCTGGTGAGTTTTAAACTAAAATAAACACTCTTATTGACGAGTATACCGCGAACATAAAAAATACAGCAGACGAATAACCAGCGTCGACATTATTGTTTATTCTGTTTAAAGTGTAATTGCTGGAACGGTTATATTGTTATCAGCGATAACAGCAATGGCACCTGTAGTTCTCACAATTTGTGTGTCATCGGCGACAACAATTACAGGAATTCTTAGCATCATCAAAATAAAATATCCACATGAGGACAGAATAAACTACACGCGTATATAATTAAGTTACATATTGCATCAGCCGCGTATTCCCAATTGTCGTCGCTGATATCATCCAGTTTCGATGACACAACAATATCAGATAACAAATTCTCCGCGATGATGATCATCTACCACAACGCAACATCAATATTAGAAAAACAGCACAATAATAACAACAATGTCGATGACATCAACAACGGAATTACTTCAACAAATAGCGACAAACACAACGCCGCAAAAGACAACCATGATCTCAATAACTTCAATCAACCCTGAATTCAGTGTGAATTTTCCCACTGCGATTCCGGTTAAGGAGTTAGCGCTGACAAAAATACGATTATACCACAGTTGGCTGAATATTAGATCAAATCATTTGGTGGTCAGCAACCGAATAATTTCTTGGTGTTTGCGAGTAAAAAAAAAACAAGATGAGACTCCAGATTGGAATATAGTTTCCTTGCCATCTGGGTCTAACCAACTCGAACAAATCCATAATTAATTACAGTTTAGAATAAAATTCATTACGGGAAATGAATCAACAATCGGTATAACAGTTCATGAACCAGCACTATCATCAGCGATTGAGATAAATTCACCAGGGTATGCTGTAGATATATTTCAGAGTTCTATAAGAACCGTGCTAGGCTGGCCTGAAATCACATCTCTGACACGTTTACAAATACCTGAACCTAAACAATCTGATTATGTCACAGATGTACAATCATATCATGAAATGACCCCATCGTATAAAGAAGACCTCCGCCGATTAAACATTGCAAAATTAGGCCATCGCGTTACATTTCTCGATAGGAATTACATGCAATGAGAATTTAGTTTTAAGATGATCTCCTCGATGAGTACTTCCCATAAATACTCGCCGCACGGAAAAATACCACAAACACAGGCAACCATCCTCAAACATAATAATGACCCAGACAATGGTGGTAGGCATACTGCTCCTGCTAATGTTAATATATCCTCGGTGATTTAATAAATATAGTATGTGATGCTAATGATGGAAGTTACCAAATAAATCTCGAAAGGTCAAATTAAGCCCAGCAGGGATATATTTTATATTCGTTTGAACCAACGGCTGCACCCGGATTTTTAATAAAGAAATATCCAACAAATATCCAACAAATCCGGTCTATATGCGATGTCATAATGATTTATTAACGAGAATTAATTTTAAACTTACAAGACCAGTCCAATAATGTGATTGACTTAGGAGAAGATACTATACAAATTAATCTATATGTAAAATCGCAAACGATTTTCATCCTAAAGTATTTTTGTCTTAAGACTTTTACCAAAACTGTCATTTTTTGGTATTTTGTTTAAATTAGTTTCGGTCTCCGTAGAGCCTTATTTTTGTTTGAAAACTTAATCTGGTCACCCTTCTCTCTCTCTAGTTTTGTCTTTCTGAAATAGTTTTGGTCTGTTCACCCTTTTCAGTTTTGACTGAATAAATCAAAACTAAAAAGCCTTATGTTCGTTTGAAAACTTGGTATGTTCACCCTTCTTGTTGCTCAACATGTTATGTATACTTAATTTAATTCTTTGTTCCTTTTAATATTTACTCCATTATATGCTATTGTAATGTAACATTGTTTACTGGATTTGACATTGTCTTGAATTGATTTTTTTATTTTTTTTAATTTTTTTCCGATGTAAACTAATAATATAAACAACGCATCTAGTTGCTGACCATGTTCCAAAGTTAGTGACAATTTTGGTAAACATACTTGTTTTTTTTAATTATCTTTCTCAGAGGAAAAATCAGTAAGTTGAATAAAGGTCATAGCTGGACTACGTGTCATTAGGAAGGTGTCAATTGGTAAGGAAGGCTTAATTTTTGACCACCATACCCGAATCTGTTTACGTCTTATATTAGGTGTATAACTAAGAATCTTGCAATAACTACTTGACAGGTTAATTTGTATTATGTTGTGACCATTTTGGCTGAACCTATGTTTCTTCAAACTTTTGAATTCAAATGATTAGTTTGCCTGGAAATACAAAAATGTAATGCGGAATTCAAAAGAAGAATATTTCATCGCATTCATTTTGAATTTCTTTGGGATTTTAACTTATATTCAGTTAGAGCTTTTCATGGATAAGACTTGTGTTTTTCATTCTTGGATTACAATTTGGTTTCTTTCCGAAAAGCCATATTGTCTTTCTATCGTTTTACACTGTGTAGTCTTAGGAAATGACTGTTCTTTTTATCTTTACCAAACCTGTTATATTTACTCTGTTCCGTCACTTATGTTAAGACCTTATACTCGTAAAAATAGATTTTATTTTTTTTCTTTTTTTTTCATGTTACTCTTGTTGTGGAGCAAATATGTATTTTTCCATTGAATGGCGTTGAAAAGTGGCCAGCAACTCCTCTTATTGATTTTGTTCTGAAATCATCAGAGATTGTAATCGATGGCGAGAGAAGTGAAAGTGCTACTATCGGCACAATGTATGGTGAAATAGATACAGATTTAAAAAAGCCAAACTGAAATCATTACCCTCTGGAAGAATACTCGCACCAGCCGTAGTAGTCTTACGGTCTGTCACTTTGGGTATACCAAGTGTCACGTGACCACTGTATTCTGATTGGCGTATATGTAATACACATTCACACAATGATGTTAAAATGGTGCGTTGGCTTACTGTGACATCTGTTTTCAAGGAGAGGAATGTAGAATCGTCTTGCAACCTCGATCATCTCTTGTAAGTCATTAGGTGTCATTACCTCAAATACAGTCATATATATCTCAAAGAGGAAAGTGAGCACTGAAATACAATTGTGCTTGAAAAGGGTCTTGATCTATATATTGGCAGTAAAGTGAAGCTTGTTGATAACATTGAAGTGGTACCATATGTACTGATCCTCTTGGTCAACCATTCCAAGAACCTTTTTCATGGCTACCACATTCTTTTAGAAACAGGGTTACTACTCAATCACTGCTAATATTTTTATGTTATATTTGTGTATGTCTCTTATATATACCAACCACTTGAAATTAAGACCCTTACCCTAAGTGTGTAATGGTATGTTTGTAGGTATATAGTAAATATGAATACTCCTACCCCGTTGCGTGATTATGTGTTATTTAATTACACTTCTTTTATATCTTACCCTTGGTTAGAAAGCGTGGGGTATTGGCCAAAACAACAGCCTGTTGAATAGTAAAAGGTCGCGTGTTGGATAATATTTATTGACTGAGAATGGTTCACTGCAAACAGCGTGTTTGACAGTGTTACGGATTAGTGTATATAATGTTATCATATATCCCATCTCTTTCGATACTCCGTATCTATGAGATGACCGCCCTCGATATAATGCGCTCGGTTCGAGTAAACTAACAGGTGGAAACAGTAAGAATCTGAGCAGATATATAGAACAAAATGACTCGAGCCTCCGTGTACAATATAATCAAAATTTAATCAATTACAAACAACACAAAATCAATGCAATTCATTAGAAGGATACACTTCTTTTAAAATAAATCTGTCTTTGAACCCTTTAAGACACAATTTGATTTATATAACACATAAAAGAATACCAACTATGTTTACAGAGTTGAATTTTTATCATTATACGATCGAGTGAACAGTCGAAATCATTGCCGTGAGCGCGTGCATAACCTGCTTACGCTGATTCCTTCCAATTCGTCCTTTCCCTCCTTCTTTCCCCCCGTTTTTCTTTCTCCCTGACTTCCTCGCTGTCTCGCATCATTTCTTCGGGCGGACAGGTCGATCTGTAGAATGTATCTGAAGATGTTCCAAATAAATCTCTGCAGACATCTCGCTGCGTGTAGAGTTTTTCCCCTTGTAAAGAGAAACAGAGAGCTATCTTAAGTTTCCCTGTCTGTTATTCCACGGGGGGTGAATCATTTCTCCCTTCCACCTAATTAGAGTTCACTATCGGCATTCAAACTATGTCAAGGCAATTTAACCGGGCCAAACATGGCTTACGATATGTCAGAACATACACATTTCTAGTCTATCATACATGCAATCATTTAAGATGCGTGAATTCAAACGGATTCTCGAAAACTCATGTAATATTAGAATACACCATTGCTATACAACAAAACAACAAATTAAACAATTCATCACACGTCTATAAAAGAAATATAAAACTCAGCACAGTTATAATAATATCAGTTAAAATTGATCTACGAATGTAAACAACTAAATTCATGCACATAGTGTCAGACAATTCAAACAAAATATTATCTTGGCATAAACGAATTTCATGAAATTGACGCAAAATAATTTACGTTGTGTCTTTTACAACCCGTTTTCTTACTAGGCAACCGTCCCTTGGTCAAAATTTATCACGAAGAGAATTTCTTGCAAATTATTTCCTCGGAGTCAGGGGCTGAAGTCCGAATACTAGTATCCTCCCTTGAAGAGCAGCTTAGACTGATTTGAATTCTTGATGTACGATATTAAACTAGATGTTTCAGTGTCGGAAATGCTAACACATGTTTAATTTCAGAACAGAGTTCTCCCCTCGAAAAGACATTCCGAAAATGGCAGTGTGATGATTGGTTGGCGTCCATTCCCTAGAAATCTAATTAATGATTATCTGGTCTCAGTTCATGGGTCCAAGATAGATCGTAAATACGAGGTATTGGCTAGTAGATAAGTGGGTGCTGGATTTTAGAAATACACGTTGGTCACTTCAATGGCGTTTTGAACCGTACATAGTGTCCTTACTATTCAGCTTATAACCCATATATTGCTCAAAATGACTGCCTGATCCTAATAGTATATGTATATTAACCTACGATGAATTACATGCAATTATGTTATGTTCCCTTCCGCCACATATCATCCTTTCCATGTACATGTATATGTACCTTATTTTCCATACCGTTATTTGCTTGATAAATTTCGACATATTTTTAGTGCATCCGCACAATGTCCCCAATAAATAATTCAGACTATTTTGTTATATTCGAAACAAACATTATAGCGTCAGCTTTAATTAATGTTAGATACGATGGTTCTTTTTTAAGTCTGCATCTTCTAACAATGTTACAATGTTTATCTTGTGCTCTCTAGGAAACATACATTAACTGTATTGCTTCGCCGTTAAATTCTACTTGAGACAACAAAGGGATATATAAATCGCCATTGTATCATGGTATATGGTTGTCTGGATGATCTAATTTAGCTACAACTGTGAATGCATCAATATGGATTATATGGGACTGATAAATCTCACTTTGGACTTTATGTTTCATCGGTAATTAAGTAAACATTAATGTTGCCTGACTTTGATTCTGTTCTCACCTGTGCTGGTTCCCAACTAACCTTTATCATCCGTTAAGTTTCGACTGAAAGTTGATGACATAATTTCGTCAGTTTGGACTAAATGATGTCTGTCATCAGATCGTTATACGCTTTAATACTTTCTTGTTAGCGTCTTTAACAGCGTATTGTCTTGTCATAATGTCACTCACTTGATCACAATAGGTTGTAAGAATTATTCTCTCTCTCTCTCTCTCTCTCTCTCTCTCTCTCTCTCTCTCTCTCTCTCTCTCTCTCTCTCTCTCTCTCTCTCCGAAAGGCATCTAAGCTTACGTGAAGAAAACTAGTTATTCATAATGCAAAATTACCATTGTAATTCAGTGACATTATGCTTTTTTAATTATATTTATTTAACTTCATTCAATATATAATATTTCAAAACAAAAAAGTTCTTATTATGATCATATCCATGTATTATGTATTCATGAATGTGTGTGTGTGTGTCAAGTGTCTGATTTCCAATGCAAATTGTAAATCAAATTATTAATTATAGAAACAAGCTAAGTCAGTATCGAATTATGCACACATGTATTTATGGTTTATGATGTATATACGATAGCAAATAAGAAGTATGCTTCACGTACTTCATTCAACAATACATCGGTTTCAAACAGATGTTAAATCAACTTCCTGATCATATTGCGAGCAAGCACATACTCGACGAGATTGCAACTTGCAGACAGGTTACTTAGGATAGGACAGTGAAACAAATAATGCACTTAGCAGTAAGATTAATATTGTTATATCCTCGTTGGGTGAAGAGAGGGATCCGGTACATTCGTATAGCTGTTGTCGCTAATGAGACAAGCTTGAATCAAATGTCTGAAGGGAAAGGGTGAATCCACACAGACAAGTATAACGTACAATAGAATGACTACACAACTTCTATTTTACGTCGTAATGTCTGCATGCATTTATCAAGGACAAGGTAAGTTTACATATACGTTTCAAGGCATAAACGACTCGATTCTTTACGGATTATATCAGAAGGCAGAACTGCGCAGTCGAGGAAAGTTTTTACTGTATATAAGTACCTAAATATTAAAAAGGACGATTAGATAATCAAATTATTATGAAACTGAATGAATTGTATATATTAATCAAATCTTGTTAAATTTTGAACTTGACAATGAAATTGTACCTCCGTTTGTTGGGAGCTGAGTTGAAGTGATGAAAAGTTATGTCATGCTGGTCAAACGTGTGTGTGTGTGTGTGTGTGTGTGTGTGTGTGTGTGTGTGAGAGAGAGAGAGAGAGAGAGAGAGAGAGAGAGAGAGAGAGAGAGAGAGAGAGAGATCTGGATTTTAAACATAGCTTGAACGCTTTTGTTGACATATCATTACAATGTCTGCAGTGTTGCATATGATTGTGATGTCTAGCACCTAGGCATTTCGGAGCATAATCTCCCAACCAGTCATGCTATCCCTGACATCAGGCCGACCAGTCCTAATTCTAAATTCATAATGATGAGCGCCTAGCAAAGCAGCTGCTATTATCGTGATTATACGGTTTTAGTATAGCTCGGTCGGAATTCGAACACGGGACCTCCTGAATCTGGTAGGACACTGTAACATCGTATGCAGAAGCATCTTCGAGCTCGTCAATATGTTTCAAATACTTGCTGATGATTTAATATCCTTTTGTTCAATGTGTATTAATTGAATAATTATTTTTTTTATTAATAATAATAACTAATAATTATGACCTACCCCTTTAAATATATTGTCAGCCTGGGCTGATCACACAAAAGTCATTGTCGTTATGTCCCTAAATATCAATTCACTTTCAACCATTTGTTTTTAATAATATCAAAATATTTTATGTGAAAAAGTACAAATGTACCAATGGATCTAGCCCACAATGTTTAGCTTCAATTTAGTGTGTAAGAGTGGTGTATTCAGGACAGCTTTATTCTCAAAATCGAATTATTTGGGTACATTTCACCATTTCTGGTAATTGGCAATCCTGATGACTCACGTGTCATTCACTACTGTTTCCATGTTTTAATGTTAGCATGTGATTCAAAGCTAGTGGTACATACTTGATTGTATAAATTACTTCTTTTCAATTCTTCCATTAGCATGTGCATATGCCCTACTTCAACCCAGCTCCACTTTATATAGGGTTATATGCAGGCACATTCGCAGAGGAGATCATAGATAATTATTAATAAACGGTTGTCGTGCTCGCCAGACCGATTACATTAGTTGCCGATGCAGAGAGAGAGAGAGAGAGAGAGAGAGAGAGAGAGAGAGATCTGGACTTTAAGCATAGCTTGAACAATTGTGCCGATACATCACTCCGATGTCTGCAGTGTTTCAGGTGACTGTGATGTCTAGCACTGGGGCATTTCGTAGCATGATCTCCCACCCAGCTATGCTATCCTGACACGGGCCGAACAGTCCTAATTCTATATTTTTAATGATGAGCGCCTAGCAAGGCAGGTGCTATTATTGTTTATATAAGTTGTTAGTATGGTTCAGTTTGGATTCGAACCCGGGACCTCTTGAATATGGAAGGACACTGTAATCGCTTAGGAAGTAGCCTCGTTGTGCTATCCAATATGTTTAAAATAATTGCGAATAGTTCTATATCCCTTTGTTCAATGTGTATTAATTTAATAAATATGCACTATATTATTATTAATAACAGTTAAATAGTATGGCCTACCCCTTGAAATATATTCACACACTGGATAGCGGTAGCTACATTTGTCATACTGACCAGCATGGGTTGAGCACACAAACGTCGCTCACGTTACGTCACTAAATACCAATTCACTAGCATCCATTTGTTTGTATGAAGATCAAAATATTGTATGTACAAATGGATCAAACCCACAATGTATAGCTTGTGTATGAGTGGTGTATCCAGGACAGCTTTATTTTCAAAATCGAATTATTTGGGCACATTTCACTAGTTCTGGTAATTGGCGGTCTTGAGGAGTTTCGTGTCATTCATCACTGTGTCCATGTTTTAATGTTATCATGTGATTCAAAACTTGTGGTACACTCTTGATTGTATAACTTATTACTTTTAAATTTTTCCATTAGCATGTAAATATGCCCTACATCAACACAACCCCACTTTATACAGGGTTATAAACAGACACATTCGCAGAGGAAATCATAGATACGGATTAACAAATGCCTGAACTGACAGATATATTTGTAAGGTTTTGGAAGAAGACATTAAGAAGTATTCATTTTAATTCTACTTGAATTCACGAACTTTGTAATATCCCATCCCTGTAATAAGATCAAACAAAGTAACTTGATATAGCCAAAAAGGAACGTATAAGTTGTATCTCTCTCTCTCTCTCTCTCTCTCTCTCTCTCTCTCTCTCTCTCTCTCTCTCTCTCTCATATAAATATGCAATGTATCCTATCTTAACTTGGGCTCTGTCATTGCGGCTATGTGAGAAATCCTATATTATGTTGAGAAATATTATTATATCCCATGACAAGAACGACAACAACATACAGCTATATCTGCTTTGTCGTGCAGTGATTGACCGGTATATTCATGTACGTATTATAATATATGCAGGAATAATTTGCATGAAGTAACAGATATTGTTAAAGAGTATAAAATAATCCAATGTTTCATGTGTATTTATTTGTTTTAATTTTGGTAAGAATACAATGATTATGATAAAACTTTGTATTTAAAAACATCAAAGCTTCCCTAGAGTTTTCATTTTTGTCTCTATATTTAAGTTGAAGCAGATAATTGAAGTATTAAAACAAATTATACAAACCTCAAATCATAATAATTTCTAACGAAATGAATGTATCTTCAAAATGATTAGAGTGTACGAAGACTCGCCGTTGTTTCGGCATAAAAATTTGGGCGCGTTCAGAGTAGTGTATGGGTTGACTCATTAGTGGTGACACTAAGTTCATATATATATATATATATATATATATATATATATATATATATATATATATATATATATATATATATATATATATATATATATAGATACGTCTAGCGATCAAAATAACACCTGATGTCTAACACGAATGTAACGTATCATCATTGACATAATGCTGACTATAAAATCAGCGTTATACAGTCCTATAAAACCAAGATATTATTCTGCCAATATAATAAACAGCTGATATTATTCAGGTAAATTATGTGCACTACTAAATTAATAGCTTATATGTATAACTATTGCAAATTAATGCTGGTAAAAGTTAATCTTGAAGGTGATGTACCATGAAATAATGGCGTCAAACGTGACTTCACCTCCAGATTACGTTCTCGGCAATTGGTAAGGTTATGAACTAATCTCTGATTTCGCAGATGCGCCTAGGGTCTTTGAGCTTCCAGGTCAGTTTGATCGGATATTACGAGCAGTTCACGATTTTCTCACTGACATAGCTTTTAGAAATGTTTTGATAATTTGAGCCACAACAAACATTGAAAAAAGACAAAATCTCAAATGAAACAAAATATGGTTCAATGAGAAAGTTTAGTTATGTATCATATATGTAACAAAATTCTATATCCGGTCCATTCTCAATGTAAAGCGGAACATGTGTCGAAAAAATCGATACCACTATGTAACAATATAGCGGTTACAACTACACACCGACAGTAGTTTGTTTATTTTAACAACGAGAAGCGCGATACGGCAGAAGAATTGGTATGTGCATGTTATCGCACATTCCGTTATAGTGACCTTGCTTGTAACACAAACGTTATCAAAGTACTGATAGAGATTTTGTTTATAATGGTAGGTCAGTATATTTACTCCAGATGAAGATTGATATCCACTTTTATCACGAAGTCTTTCAATCAATAGCATTTAGCGCCTTATTAATAAGTTAGTATAACCTTTATGATTATAGTAGTAGAGGCCATATACAGCTGAAACATCTAATCGACAGTGATTATTTCATTGGATCATTCTTACAACATACACCAACGACCCCAAGAGTTTTCATCATCCAATACTCATTAACCTTATCCGATAATGTAAAACTGCTAATAGGGTGGAATTAAAAGTACAGTTATGTGCATGTACGTGTAGAAGAATATGAGAATATTAGAGAATCTAATGAATATTGTTCACATGCTTCAGTTAAAACTTATGTCGTGTATCAAACTTTGATATTTTAAAATTATTCTGACAAAAGTTTTTTTTAGTGCTTGTGTCTCTTAAGATCTTACAAAGATGACCCGTTGCTCTATATATACAGACGATCACGGCCGACTCAAATGTTATTCATGAACATACAATGGCTCGATTTATCAGTTTGTTTAAAGGTTTTGAAAACATATTTGTTCTATATTTTAATAATTTACATAAAATCCCTTTGGATAAATTACCAACATGTATTGACGAATCTTAAGCATCACAAGGGCAAGATGTGATTCAATGCAGCCAAACATGTACATTATAAGGCCTGTATGGAATTGTATTGCTGACCTTCGGCCTAGAAAGTGCGTGCTTGTTTTGATGAGATGTGCGAATGTTATCCATATGAATGGCTCTTAGTTTACTTTCAAAGTATCTGCCTTAATTCTAAACTCTTTTCTTAACACATATTTTCACACATATCCAGATGATGTGAATATTGGACGTCTTCACATTCCCATTGCTTTCATCTGTTTGTATATATTGTATTTGTTGATGAGCAAAATATACAATTAATGGATGTATTTATTGTAAGTTGTTACTTTGGTTATAATATCGTCAATGGTACTTGTCTTCCTTATTGCAGAATAAATATATTTGCATACTTAAAGTTACCATTGCAGGTCAACCTTACCTTCGACGCTTTGAAATCAAGTTTTTCAAAGTCGCATTAAACTTACTAAAATGCAAAGAATGAATATTCCTCCAGTTAACCTAATTTACATAATATTCAATTAAAACAGACTGAAAGTAAGGCTTATGCTAGTTTTTGTGCCAAACTCAATTTAGATTTTGTCAGGATTTCACAATCTATAACTGATAATGTTAGTTTGCATCTGGGGCAGTATAGTGTTATGAAGCGACTCTCGCAATAATAAAGTGTCCCTCATAGCTATGTAGATACGATTACATCTTAGGGAATGTTGGCAATGCGAGAGGTCCAGTGATGCTGTAATATCATCCGCCAACTTTTACAAGAACTTTTCTGTGCTGATAGTTCTCATAAACTCATAGTCATGTTGTAATGATACAAGCCTCCTTTCAGCTCCGACGAAACACTCGTTCGATCTAATATCACTATTCTTTATATAGTTGTATTGTTTCGTCAGATTCTCAAAGGGAGGTTTCATTGCATCACACAGGCAAGTGATGGCGACTAAGTAGTTATTAGTCAGTCAATTACCTACATCAGTCTTTTTAATTACTCACGACGTATATCTAATATTTATTTGTCTGTAAACAGTAAACATACCGATGGTACTTGTACTGCCCCTTAGATCAAAGATAATTCTTTCTGCGATTAATCTTTTTTACTTAGCACTTAATTCCTTCTGTTTGTATCAACTCATTGAAACGGACACTCAATTTACGTACAATTTGTCCATTAATATTGTTTGCACTATTTTGGACCCAATGATCGAAGATAGTTATTTCTGCGTCTACTACTTAGTGCTTAATTTGTATTGGTGTTATCAATTATTTAGAACGGATAATCAGGTTATGTACTTCTACTTCTCTGGCTATATCTCATTCGATTATACAGATGGCCAACACATGTAGTTACTAAATGTCTAGAAGGCACATCAGTTTATTTTACCGCATCCTTAAGCAAACAATAAGTAGTTGTTCATGTTTGAAAAAAAAAAAAGTTTAGGCACAATTATTTTCTTCTATTTAACTTCAAAAATTACAACTCAGTATGTCACCTTTCAGTTAGCGAGCCTTCTACACATAACGGATATAAAGATCTGTGCAAAAAAAATAATACATCGCGTTATACATGCCATGATTAGAAGTGGTAGAGCATCTTGTCTCACTTGGAACAAGAAATACAAACATAATGCTATAAATCTTGTAAAAGTCGTATACATAGATAGTAATGAATGTGGTACGGTTGTACTAGTCATGTCAGAATTTCTAAGAGTCGCATAACCACAGAGAGGGCTCATCAGATCAAGTGTTGGGGAGAGTGGTCAAACATTTAAAACGAGCTCTGACCTTCCTCGAAAGGGCACCAATGCAAAAGTCTATGCCTATATCGGCACAGTGTGCATAATACCCAATAAACATGCGCAAAGGAATAAAATGATGATAAAATGACGAATCACTTGACATTTTAGCGTGCGTATGTGTTATTTTTTCTTTAATCGTGAGGCGGTAGACCCGGATTCCACGCCATCTGGCCCTGCAATTTCAACTCTACAAAACAAAAATCATTAACGAGAACATAAAACTAACACCTTCGAGTTTTCAAGATTGAAACGATTAACACGCAAACTTTCATTTCAAAATTATTTTCTCTCGTAGCAGAGTTTAGGTGTAGAATCGTGAAGGACCAGTGTGAAGGGGGAGCACGTTAAGAAGTTGTCCGATAAACTAACCCCACAAATCTATATTGATACTGATGGACGATATGTCAGTTTGAGGTCACCTGTTCACTCAAATTTTGCTGCATGCAAATCATTCCGGAACAATCCTGCCAACACTTTAGACACATACCGGTAATTAGTAACAGCCATACCTAGCGCGATATTCAAAGTGGCTACAAAACAGAATGGTTGTTCTTTGAGAAAATAGAGCGGGTGTAAGCATGACGAGACGTCTGCAGTTTTATATATGAAATGGTTCCAACATAATACCCGGTAACCAAAGTCATCATAAGATGACTTTATGGCATGGACGTCTATAACACGAAATCGACTGCATCTGATGCTGACAGTTAATAAGCGAAAGAGTTATATAGTATCATCTCTCTAAATGAACAATTCAGTCTGAATTTTCATTGAGATTTGCTAACGCCTGACAAATGATAATTGAACTCGATCAAAGCATCATTGATAACTACTCAGGAAGTGAGGTCGCTACTGAGTTCAACATCATGTATAATAAGCAGAATTTGGACGGTTTTAAAAGGCTCATATGTACTACGATCATCATTTTTTTCTTCTTGTTTGTTTGCGTTCGTAATTGTATTATTGCTCAATAAAGTAAACAATTCAAAGTTGAATTATAGGTTTTTTTTAATTTTATATAACCACATGATCACGCGTACTCACGGGATTTTGTTTATATTTAAACTGCTCGACGTATTGGAACATAATAAGAAGATTATCTTAAAAACAAATTGAAATGTCACATTTAAATCCTGGACTAAATTGAATAATATTTCACATGATCCGTCTCAGCTATGAAATTTGGAGAATCAGCCAGAAATCTGTGTCTAATCAGCCTGGTGCATGTTTGAGAGTCATTACTACATTAATGAATAATGTTAGAAATAATAGATGTATCAATCAAGGAAAGTTAAATCTAACATTTTTTTAAAAATGGTTATGTTCCGGTTTTTGTTTTGGCATTAAAAATCTAACGACTTTATTTGAACACAGACTTTCAATTATAAATGATTTTTTTTTTCTAGTATCGACATCACACAAACAAGATGAATGCAGAATGTGAGGAAGGGGTTATTATACAATGAAACTGTCTTGAACGTTAGTCAGGAAGAAAAATACATATTCATCCGATACAGTTACATACAAAATCAAAGGTGCATAATGAATTGATGTTGGAAACAATAATGAAAATGCGTAAACATGTCTTTAATGCTATTTCATTTGATAGATAATTTCTTACTTTTGTAAAAGATTGAGAAAAAAAAAGAGTAAATAAAGTGTGAAATGTTCAGCAGCGATAAAATGTAAGGCATTCAAAACGAATACCTTTTGATACCATTATTTAAACATTTTGCCGTATAACTGGAGATGAGAACTGATGGAAAACAGCGGCAATATATCCCATATTATTTAGTACCAAGCATAGGATCGTCTAAGAGAATATATATATATATATATATATATATATATATATATATATATATATATATATATATATCTATGTATGTATATATAAACAACATTCGGATACGCGCTGAACATATTCAATCTTTGAAAAGGTATTGATCCACGTTGTTGCAAGATCAGCCTTATCGTTAGTTGAACCGCTAATTGCAACAACACTTAGTATAGAGAGAGAGAGAGAGAGAGAGAGAGAGAGAGAGAGAGAGAGAGAGAGAGAGAGAGAGAGAGTTCCACATTCGTATGAACTGTATTTATTTCAATATGAATGTTTTAAAAATATGTTGTTTTATGGAACATACCATTTTATGAGCTCATTAAAACAAAATATTCATGAACAAAGCATTTTTCTTCCATTGTAACTTGCTCATTTACACAAAATACGTATGTTCATTTACTTTTGTTTTTAGAACTATGCTGAATGTCTTAATGTGGTGTTTGCATGTAACTGTGGTTATAATGGTTTCAATTAAATCTATGCTGAGTCGACCTTTCCTTCAGAAGGAGTAAAGATGAAATGATATATAAAACTGGCATCGAATTTAAATGGGAAAGAAATACACCGAGTTTCCTCACTCACTAAACTGGTTATTTAAAAAGAACCTTGTATAACTTAGGTATTGTTCAAAGAACCTGAATTTCCTTTTATGTTGATGTATGATTTATGGGTATAATAAATAGTTATAGAAAAACAACTCACAGAACCGTCGAAACAATTTGGAAACTGATATTAAACGATTAGTCATTCATTGGTTCATTTTCAGTGAAATCCCAAGTACAATTTTAAAACCATTTAATCGCTCTTATTACAAAGTCAAAAAAGTCCAGCATGATTATATGCTTACGTTTTTGTAATGAAATGTCTATCTGAAAACATTCTAGATACAACATATACTTAAATATGTTTAAACATCTTTTTTCTTTTCAAAATGAGCAGTACATTGTACATATTTCAGTGTACGTGTTTGGCAGGACTAGATGGATTCAAGTTGGATTCGAAACAATTTGGAAACTGATATTAAACGATTAGTCATTCATTGGTTCATTTTCAGTGAAATCCCAAGTACAATTTTAAAACCATTTAATCGCTCTTATTACAAAGTCAAAAAAGTCCAGCATGATTATATGCTTACGTTTTTGTAATGAAATGTCTATCTGAAAACATTCTAGATACAACATATACTTAAATATGTTTAAACATCTTTTTTCTTTTCAAAATGAGCAGTACATTGTACATATTTCAGTGTACGTGTTTGGCAGGACTGGATGGATGCAAGTTGGGAGAAATTGTGAGAATGACGAAAGGATGATAATATATACTTAACTTGCATGTAAGTTGACAGTGATTATATTTTCGGATTAATAAAAAAATTATTTAATTGAATAATTAATTAATAACAAATAAGCCTCAATAATTAAACATTGAATACAAATGTAGAAAAAAAAACAATAGTACAAATTGATTCAGCAACCATGTGGAGGATGTATAAAACTTGCCGGGAGTGGAGTGGTGTGTATACGAGTGTCTAAAGAAGATTAAAATGCAGATATATCGAAACAAACTCTGGTGGGACATTACAGCCTTTTAGGAAGGAAGGTTTGCTATTGTGAGATCATAGAATATTAAACAAAATGCAAACTATCTTCTTGAAAACTTCGGGTAACTGCTTATGAAAAACTATTGTAATAAATGTAAAGTTTGTACGAAAAAAGTACTCTTACCAAAGTGATTTTGTTTCTTTGCAGCATTTTTGTTAGGGACAATTTGTCTCTTTTATTCGCGCAATTATCAACTTTCCTTATGCACAGAATGTCGCTATACTATGAAAGTAAGAACTTTCCGCATATGCAACGCTGTTCTGGATTCGATATTCTGATTCAACTCTTATAGTAACCTCTAGCAGCAATAGGATTGAAAACTTCAACTAGTTTCTAACTGGCTATGATCAAACCTACCCTTATCGGACACGAGATGCCCCATGGCAATGATGTTTTTATCATCTTCATGCGAATGAAATGAACATACTGTTTATATCGTATCTGGTGCTATTCCCAATGTCAAGTCTATACAAATTTCAAATACTAAATTTACATCAATAGCATCTTGCTTCGCGTTTCCCAACAAAGTTAAGATTTCATTATCAAGTAATTATGGACCATTAGAACTTAATATATTATGTTATGGTCATCCATTTCTAGACTGATCCATAGTTATCCGTATGAATATTACCGCAGGTCAAATAGTTTACATGTATACCGACCGGCTAATCGACAGAATGTCAGTCGGTAGAAACTGAATCAGGATTCACAGCAGAATATCGCTTTATTCAGAGAGCGACATAAATATATCTCATCTAACATTATTATATCCAATGTATTCGCTATTATGATTAACAGCGAGACTGAAATAAAGTGATCGCATAAGTTCGACGGTTTAAAAATGTGGATTTTGCTGTCGGCATCGATAAAGTAGTGGTTTATGTAATCAATTCACGTAATTACGCGACCGTACTAGTATACTTTTTACACTGACTGGAAGAACTGACCATAATCTGGAATAGTGTAGTGGTTTATTATGGACTGTATAAAGTTTAAATCATGATGATAAACGTGCTTATTTACGTATAGATCGATTTAGTATATATTTTCTAGCAAAGATGGTAGTTTTATTTGTAATTTTATAACTGTATATACCATTCATTATGCACATGATGATTATTCATACTTTTTTTATATATGCACGTCTGCGAATCAGTTGATTAACCATTTAAATATTTTTATAATTCACTTGAGTATGTTATGAATGGAGTCACGAATGGTCGAGTGGTCCAGGGCACACACCTTTATTAGATCACTGACACTAACCTACGTGCGCTTGGGTTCAAGTCTCGAGTCGACAAATGTGGGCATGCGAGAAAGATTGCCAGTAGCTTTCTGTGGGTCTGTGGATCTCACCGGGTTCTTCATCTACCACATATTCTGGCCGGGATGCAGAGCCGAATAAAATCGTGTTATACACATACACTACACATGCACAAACACATACTAGCCTACCAACCAATTAAATTAAATTAAAAAGGTTTTCGTCCCAATGTGGTCGATAGCCATTGAAAACAATATGATAAAGAAATTCGTAATCTTTTCGTAATATTCCTTGTTTAATGGTAATTATATCCACGTATCTAGATGAGGATACATTGTTTATCACCTTGTTGAATTAATATTTTGTAATATAGCACCACAAAATAATATGCAAATAATAGGTAAATAATAGGTAAATAATATGTATACTCTTAACTCACATATTATATATTATGTTTTTCAATAAATAAAGAAAACAAATTATATGTACATATCACCCACGTGTACCAGGTTCGAATCCAGCAACCTATTTTTCATTTTTCTTTTTTAATATGTGTATTCAACGTTGAGTTGGGAAGGATAATAATGTTACTAATCAGCATTGGCCTTAGTAAATGAATGGCCTTATTTGGATTACTTCGGTAGGGCCCCTAGAGGGGCCCTCCGTGATACATTATCACGCGTACACACGAGCTTTTGTTTATATTTAAACTGCTCGACGAGCATGGCACATAATAAGATCATCTTAAGGACAAATTTAAGTGTCACATTTAAACCCTGAACTAAATTGAATAATATTTCACATGATCCGAATCAGCTTTACAGTTTGTTGAATAGCAGAAATCTGTGCCGAATCAGCCTGGTGCAAGTTTGAGAGTAATTACCACATTAATGAAATATGTTAGTATGATAGATCAATCAAGAAAGTTAACAGTGACATTTGTTTAAAAATGTTTCTCGTGCTATTCCTGATTTTGTTTTGTTATAAGAAATCTAAAGAGTTTATTTGAACACACGGACTTTCAATTATAAATGTTTTAATTTTATATTATAGACATTACGCAAACAATATGAATGCAGAATGAGAAGGAAAGGTTTATTACAACTAGTACAGTCTTGAACAGTAGTGTGGAAACTAAATGCATATTCATCCGATTCAGTTATATACAAAATCAAAGGTGAATAATGAACTGATGTTGGAAACATTGAATGAAAATGTGTGAATATATCTTTAATATTATTACATTTGGTAGATAATTTATTACTTTTTAAAGATTGAGAAAAGAGAGAGTAAATAAAGTAAGAGAAATGTTCCAGTACCCATGTTAATATAAGTTTCCAATATAAACATTAGAGTTCAGCAACGATAAAATGAAAGGATTTAAAATACATTTGGCTACCAATACTGAAACAGGTTTGCTGTATAACTGTCAGAGATGAGAACTGATGGTAAACAGCGGCCTTATTTCCCATCTTTTTAGTACCAAGCGTAGGATCGTCTAAGAGAATTAAAAAAATCAGCATTCGGATACGCGCTGAACATATTCAATCAATGAAAATGTATCCAATCATCTATTTGACAATCCATAAAATGACCCTGACTACTTAATAGTACGTTTAATAAAATTAATTACATTTATTTGAACATCAATGAATTTAAATAAGTTGCGATGAAACGATGATGACTCGTGCTGTTTGTTTTTCTGAACAAGTGTTCCTGTCGTTTTCGTAAATATCTGATGAAAAGCAGAATCTCATTAAATTTCACAATGATTTGGATATCACTGCATATGAACTTAGAGAAATTTACCAAAATGACCAAAACATGGGGCCCCGTGTGGCCGAGTGGTCTAAAGCGCTCTCCGTTTCGGATCACTGCCATCTCACCTCTGTCTGCGTGGGTTCGACTCTAAGATTCGGCTAATGTAGTTATGTGAGAAAGCTTGACAGAAGCTTCTCGTGGGTCGGTGTTTTTTTCCGGGTTTTTTCCCGGGTTCTTCCTCCACCAATAATACTGGCCGCCATGTATAGCCTATTGTGTGCCTTAAAATGTCGTTAAGCTCAAGTACAACAACCAAAACAGAATATACACTTTGCTATGATGGCATTTGCAACATTACGTTGGAATGACAAACATACAAATATGAACTTGGATATAGGTGCAGCAAAAAATCTTTAAAAGTTATTCAACAATGCACTTACACAGTTATTTGTTTCTTAACATATCTGACAAGTGAAATATTCTTCCTTGTTTTTCTTTTATTTTCTTTTATTTTCCGGGTCTGACTTCGTTTAAGTTTCCCTTCCGAAACCATCCTGAGTTGCATACATATGGAATTTCCTTCCTTGTACACTTGATTCAATACCAGATAATAAGATTCATCATTCCTGTATTCCAATAATGCCGAAACCACCATCTGGAGATATCGTCACACATTTCTTTTCAACAATTTATTCATTTCAGAGATAAATATTAAATATGGTTTTCTGGATGAGAAATTTTGTGGTGACTTCTCCAACCATATGGGGCGACTTCTCCAGATCGGTGAGGCGAATTCTCACAAGGCGAGTTCTCCTTGATGAGACTTCTCCATGTACCTATAAAATGAACGCCCACGTGTGCAGCTTCAAATAATTGGGGATTTTAACGAAATAGGTGATATCAGCCACTCTCCCGAAAATTAGCATCGCTTGGGTGAGGGGCTGATTTATCGGCCAAGTTAAGACAACCATCCCACTAGAGTCTAAGTGTCGCAATTACGTTCCTTCTACCACTGCATGGCCGGAATATTATACAATATACTTCCTGCATTTTTGTCTTTCTTGAAAGTGACTTTTTTCCCACAGAATAGATTCAGAGAAACAAGAAGACATTAGAAAAGATGATCTATGAAAGTCATCCCACCGTTAAAACAAAAAAAAAACTTATCAGTAAATAGCATTCAATACGCACACATTAATGGACAAAAACTGATCCTAGGCAAGGATCACTTATTTTGACATGGATACAAAACCAGACAAAGAATATATTGCCTCAGGGTGGGAGTACGAGACGTGTATTAAAAAATTTAAGCATGGACATGTAACTCAAGGAACCCATGAAATTGAAATCTAACCATGTACACATCCTACAAAAAGAAAAGATGAATCCGACTTCAAAATAGATAAATATACAAAACTTCCCTTCAAAATACCTTTTCGTTTCTCACAAAAATTCAACAACATAAATGTGTAAAATACCTTTACAACTTTTGGACAAAGGGTAAGGACTTATCAACTTATATATTTAAGAGTGTAATAAAAAAAAATATAAAAAAAATTTCCTGTATGTAGCTACGAGGTAAGAACGCTTTATTATAAATAAAGCCTGTCTTTGAAAAAGTTTGCGAGTAATAATTTCACTGCTATACATAGAATGTTAAGGAAAGTTGAAACGTAAATTTCGTATTATAAACTAATAATGTTGCTGCAAGGTCAGCCTTGGTGTTAGTGTAATTGGTAATTGCAACAACACTTAGCATAAAATGCGTGAGAGAGAGAGAGAGAGAGAGAGAGAGAGAGAGAGAGAGAGAGAGAGAGAGAGAGAGAGAGAGAGAGAGAGAGAGAGAGAGAGATAGTCGTGGACAAACGTTTGGCGATACACATTCATTTTAACTGTATTTGTTTTAATATGTAATGAAATAAATTGCTCATATACACAAACACGTCTGGTTGTGTATACATGTAATTGTTTTCAGAACTATGTTTAATGTCTTAATGTGGTGTTTGCATGTAACTGTGGTTATAATGGTTTCAATTAAATCTGTGCTGAGTCGACCTTTCCTTCAGAAAGAGTAAAGAAGCAGCAGAGAGGGTGAACAGACCACGTTTTCGAGCAAAAATAAGGCTTCCAGATAACGTTTTCGAGCAAAATAAGGCTTACAGACCACGTTTTCGAACAAAATATAAGGCTTCCAACGAAATCTCATTTAACCAAAAAAAAAGTCTCCATTTTTGCAAAAACGGAGATTTTACGATTTTTTAATCAATTTTGCTCGCAACGATGTGGTCATCACCCTCTCTGCTGCTACAGGTTAACAAAAAATAAGAAATGATTTTAACCGAATATTTGATCAAGTCCGATACGATATCGTGTCCGAGGATCATGCAAATTTATTGTTGCGAATCCGTACTGGGTTGACTGAGCATGACTAAAGAAATTTTTAAATTGATTGAAGTCCATATCAGAACACCATGTCTGCCATATATTTCTAAGAGTATGAGTATCAACTCCGTTGAATACAGCAAGAATATTGCAGTTATCTCTGATGACTTTTGGAACCTGAGTGTAGCGTTGAGTGACATATATCACGTCAGTGTTTTTATGCCTGCCTCTGGAAAAGATCCTAGCAGGATTTTTTTGTTTATCCAACATTATATCGTCGTATACGACTAAATTGTTAATATCTCCATCAATATCATCAATGCTCGGTGCTTCATCGATATCGGTTATAAACTCAATAATACCCTCTCCGGATTTTTCTACCGCGCTGTCGTTAAAATCTTTTAGCACTTCATAACATCGTTGATCATCTACGCTAGGGGCAATTAAATACAACTTATCCCACTTCATCCATCTCATTATTAAATTGAGCAACAATTGCGTTTTACCGGATCTAGATGGCCCGATTATAATCATCCGGATAGAGTTTGGTAGCGCTGCATGATGCTTAACTGGTTCTCTTGTTTTAGTCGCTGAAAAATCAATTATATCCATATATCTATACATAAATTATGGATCTATATTGTGTGAAGTGTAAAACGCGTACTGGCACAGATGACGTGACGACGATTACAACCAGAAATAACCGATCAGCGCTTTCTGGTAAATGCGTGCAATGTGGTACAAAGAAATTTAGATTTGTGTCTATGAGATCTGATTTAAAAAAAAACGAGGAGGTGATATCGCAGCCAAATTGGCAAAGCTCCCTGGAACCCCATGGGCAAAGTACCCCGGAGAAAAGCACCTTCCAGAATATAGCTACTGTGGACCGGGAACCAGACTTGATATCAGACTCAATAATCAAAATCAGCCCCGACCCGGTGAAGAACCAATAAACGCCATTGATAAGGCCTGTCACCTTCATGATGTTGCTTATAAAAGCAGCAATCTGCAACACAGACATCTCGCGGATGTGAAATTAATTCATGCGTTAAATGCTATTCCTGATAAATCCTTCAAAGAAAAATTGGCTTCCTTTTTAATAAAATCGGCTATGAAAAGTAAATTGATGTTAGGTGCCGGTAATTAATAATATGGAATCAATTTATTATTCCCCAAGAGGATACTGGAGGGGTAAATCAGCAGTCCATAAACTCGCTAGCGCTGCAAAAGTGAAAAAAACCACTGCGGCTAATTGGTTATCCAAACAGGCACTATGGCAAATTTATCTACCACCGCCTAAACAAATTCAATTCTCGCATTTTGATGTGACCGCTCCTAATGAAGTTCATCAGGCTGATATATTATTTCTGCCACATGATCGTGGTTACAAATACGCTTTAACCGTAGTTGATATTGCAAGTCGATACAAAGAAGCAGAACCGTTAAAAACAAAATCAGCCACTGAAGTCGCTTCTGCATTTGAAAGGATTTATCGACGAGGTCCTCTGCACTGGCCAAATCTATTGCAGGTTGATCCTGGCAAGGAATTTCAGGGTGCAGTGTTATCTACAATGAAACATCATAATGTCACCATACGACGAGGGCATACTGCGCTACATCGCGATCAGGCCATTGTAGAACGATTTAATCGGACGATTGCTGAGCGGTTATTTGGATATCAATACGCAAAAGAATTCATCCAAGAAAAAAGATCCCGTGAATGGGTTAAAAGATTACCATCTGTGATTACTGCACTGAATAACGAGATTACTAGAACAATCAACATGAAACCTATCAACGCGATTAAAAAGAAGTCAATACCTGAAAAACCACAAAAAGATTTCAAAGAACCAATTCTTGGTAGTAATGTCATTGTGAGGTACTTATACGAACCAGGAGAGCTTGAAGGGGGTAGAAAAAGGGCTACTGATCCTATTTGGAGTGTTACTGCACACAAGATATCTAGTATAACACGATCAACTGGTAGACCTCCAGTCTATAAACTGGATTCAACTGCCCCTCAGCGGGGTTTTACTCGACAACAACTACAGGTAATTCCCGAGGATACTCAATTGCCACCGCATGGTCTTAACTAGCACCGTTGCGTCTATTGCACTCAAGACAAGTCAACATCACATTGTTTCTGACATGACCGAGATTGTTATTTTTTTTCTGTCTACGGTGAATTGGCGAGGATCCTTATCCGAATACTGCCAATGCATTATACAATTGCAACTCGCGCAGTGATTATTCTGTTGTTTCTTCAAAGTGATTATTAATTCAGCATCAATATCAAATTCTCGTTGTTTTTTTTGTCCTGTTGTTTGTAACCGGAGAGTTTTTTATCAATAATTTTAACATCAATATCATTTATTGTGGTGTCATTATCATCGAAAACAATTCTTCGAAGTTGATTTATTTTTCGTAATCTGGATACTGCGAGATAGACTAAATTCGACCATTCGATGTGATTATCCACCATCCAAACAATTGTATCCGATATAGTCAATCCCTGTGAAGAATGTATTGTTGCTGCGTATCCTAGCGTCCACGGGGATTTATTAGCACGCAATGCATCTTCAACGACATTGATATCAACCAGCACAATATCATTTAATACGAGAATTTGTTTTTCACTCTGTCCTGGAATATTAACTTCAATATTCTGTTTTCGTGTATCCGATGGCCTATAACAAAGGGGTACTGGAAGCGTTGCAAATTTTTCTTTATGCAATTCAAATAACTTCATCTGAAGTGTGTCCCTGACTATTTTTCTACTTGCAATTATCAAATCATTTGGTCTCCATGTTTCCCAGAAATCATTCATTGGAGTTTCTGAAATCACTTCACGCGCTATTTCGCATTGGATTCTATCCGGTTGTAATCTAATTAGCGCTTTGAATTCTCGTAATCGTTCATCAATTGATCTATAATCAGTGGTAATTTCTTCATAATAGTCTACAAAACCCCTTAGCCATTCATGTGGAGATGCACCGACAAATGGTGGTGGTTGGTCGTGATCACCGCACATGACAACTTTTGTGTTTTTGTTTAACAACCACTCGAGAAATGTTTGTAATACATCTAATGAAACTGTGCATATTTCATCCCAGATTATGATTTCAGGAATGAATTTATCACCCATACGCTCAGGAGTCCATTTGTCACCCTTCCATCGAAAGAAACTATGGTAAGTACAGGCATTTACCCCTCGCTGTATCATCTCTCTGGCGAGTCTGTGAGTCGGTGTTAGCACAATCATGGTTGACCGACGAAATAATTCAATTGCACGAGTTGTCTTTCCTGACCCACCACAACCGTTTAAATAAACTGTCTTCTATCTACATACTGGATCAGATACCGGTGGTGCATTAGAAAATTCTGATTGAATTTCAATACGGTTACAACAAAGATATTTATCATCCATGGCAACGTCTGCCGATTCACAATACTCATGTAGCATCTCCTTTTTAAATCGCCAACGCCCCCAATTTTCTTCGGGATCTGTGAATGCCGCTACAGCTGATTTGTACTTATTGTGTATATACATCGAATCAGTGGCCACTCTAACCGCGGTATTAGGAAATCTATTTATCATCGAAAATAGATTAATAGAAGCATAGGCTAGCATTGAACTTCTCAAATGTGTATACTGGGAATTATATCCATCACAGTAGGTAACAACCGTACCTAATTTCTCACCATTGGATAGAAAAGCATCCTTACGGGATACAAGTTTTCCCTGTTTCATTAAATCCGTTACAATAAAATCGTATTCAGCGATATCTATGATCAACCGCGAAGAATATTTTGCATTGTCGTATCGTCCACCCTGGGTAAATTTACCGATTATTCTTCGTCCAAAATCTTTTGCTTGTTCTTTTTTAATTTCAAATAACTTCTTAGACCGATTCATGATTTGTTCTTCATTGAAATCAGGGAATTGTTTTCGCTGTTCGCTGATTATTCTATCTAGATCGGGTTGTGGTAGCCAAACTTCTTTCTGAGCTCGATAGCATATAATAGCCTCGGAAACAATCAACGATATTAGCATACCACAATCAATCATATATCTCAATAGCACTATTGGCATCCAGGCCTTTTCAGATAGGTGTCTACCGAGCCAAACATAACTACACGGATGTAATCCTGACGCTAATTCAAATGATATCACACGAGCGAATCCGGTTAAATCAAAATCAGGCAATGGTCCATTAATCGCAACACGAGTCATTTCATGCGTGGGGTGTCCAAATCGTTTGAAGTACTCAGCACATTCCCCATACCCGAGAAAACTTCCGGGATAACACGCGGATATATCAATTGAAATCATACCATCACGTGAGTATTTCGTATTCCACAGTCCTCCATGACCAAATTCGACGCAACTCAATTTAACATCCTCGAGAAAATCACTTCGTGTTGGACGCCATGAGTTTTTTTTCTCTTGCGAAGTGAGCTACCACTGATGGAATAGTAAAACTATCCGTGAGTAGTTTTTCATGGAAACTCTCCGGTGAAAAATCACTAGCGATTTTTCTCATTCTGTTATCTAATTCTTCAACGCGATATAATTCACCATTTGGTCTTACAAATTGATCGAATCCTATTTCGGGATCTTCATCACTTCTAAGTAACCACACTGACACAGGATCATCTTTACACAACGCATGAATAGCATCGAATAATTTCTCTTCATAGAAAACATCCCCGGAAAATTCCGAGGGGATATATTTCACGGTTCGTTCTCGTGGAAATACTGTTACCGCAGGTGTCCACGCGTGTTTGTTATGATCAATAATCTGTATTGGAGCTCCTCGCGATTGATATTTCGGTTCGTATAAAACCTCTCCGGTTATTGTTGTTACTGATATTGGGAATTTTAATGATGCTTCTAATTTAGCTATATCAGAAATCTTTGCACCATGCTGTTTCACTGTCAGTTCCCATTCGGTTATTTTCCTACGTCGCAGATCAGTTAGTTTATTTCCTCGGGATGCATTTGTGAAGTGTTCCATTACCCGAGTTGCCACGCAATTCAGTGAACTAGAATATTTCATAGGAGCTAGTTTTGCGATATCGGGTTTATCATTTAACGGATATATCCCATAAACCATTGCTGTCACGGGATAAGATCTTTCGTAGTATGGTTTGTCAATGCCGGTTAGAATTCCTGGTTTGGAATCTCTACTCACAATGACAGCTTTTTTATTCTTGAGAATTGGTTAAAATTTATCCCTAATGATCCATTTGCCATCGACTTCAATAATGAATTTTATTCGGAAAAAATACCTTTTTTCCCCAACACGTGAAATTATCACTGCTGCTTTTTCATCAGTCATGGTAGCATCAACAACACCATCAATTCGAAATGTTGACCAACAATAAGATGCTCCATCACGCTTGAATTCATTAAAACAGTCTCTGATTTTACTAATCATGGCTTTATCAAGAATTGTATTCTTTGGTGTATTAGAAACTATATCGAGATTGAATTGAGCATCTTTCCAGGGTAATCTCTTGGACGTTTTTTTTGGTTTATCGAGATTAAATTTAGGATTAATTTTTAATAATCTCTTAAACTCTTTCATGTTTCCGTCTATTAAACGTTTTTTTGGTTTATCGAGATTAAATTTAGGATTAATTTTGTTACGTTTTTTTGGTTTATCGAGATTAAATTTAGGATTAATTTTTAATAATCTCTTAAACTCTTTCATGTTTCCGTCTCTTGGACGTTTTTTGGGTTTATCGAGATTAAATTTAGGATTAATTTTTAATAATCTCTTAAACTCTTTCATGTTTCCGTCTCTTGGACGTTTGAGATTAATTTTAGGATTAATTTTGTTACGTTTTTTTGGTTTATCGAGATTAAATTTAGGATTAATTTTTAATAATCTCTTAAACTCTTTCATGTTTCCGTCTCTTGGACGTTTGAGATTAATTTTTAATAATCTCTTGTTACGTTTTTTGGGTTTATCGAGATTAAATTTAGGATTAATCTTCAATAATCTCTTAAACTCTTTCATGTTTCCGTCTATTGGACGTTTTTTTGGTTTATCGAGATTAAATTTAGGATTAATTTTCAATAATCTTTTAAACTCCTTATCAGCATTGAATTCAGCATTTTTCGAAGGCGTTCTCCTTAATTCCCTCATGCTATAATTAAAACAAGCATTTAAATGAAGAATTTATATATAATGAATCACTGCAAGTGGCTTATGATTGGATCAGTAACCCCGTGTAACAAATCATGCAGAAATGAGTTTTGTGGGTATCATATGCAAAGCTTTCGACGTGGAAGCCTTGGCCCGTTACCCTGCATACGATGTGGGGTTGGGGTTAGGGGAAAATCTCAGTTGTGTTTGAATTGCGGTGGAAAGCGATACAGGGAGTTGAAGCGTTATTATGATAAAAGAATAAAAAATGGACAATCAATCAGAAATTATGACCCTGAAAAAGTCCCTGACACTGACAACGTCCCTGACAAAATCATAAGAACTCCTCAAGACTACATCGAAAGATTTATCATTAAACCAAACAATGAATTAGACAAACAATAGTATTATGTATACGAATGAACCAAGAATTCAGACACCATCCCTTGATTACAAATTATGAAGCATCCAGTGATGGTGTTGTAAGACACTGTAGACTGAAGAAATCAGTTGGTGCTGTGAATAATCAAGGGTACTTGATGTTTACTGTTGGGAAGAAAACTTATCTCAATCATCGTTTCGCATTTGAATGTTTTTATGGATTGATCGAGGATGATTCTGTCATTGATCACAAGGATTCTAATCCGAAAAACAATTCTTTATCAAATCTGCAGGCTGTTACTCAAAGTGAGAATACCAAACGAGGAAAGACTGGAAAATGCAAAACGGTTGGGAAGAGACCTGTGAAATCTTTGAATACGATAACTAACGAAGAAAAAATATTTCAATCAATAACCAGCGCCGGTAGGCATTTCGATAGTTGTTCACCCTCAGTACGATTTGTTGCAGAGGGGATTTATCGATCGGCTAATTCAAAAAGGACGGGACAAAAGGTTCAATTTAGTTATGTCTAATGTGTCATATTTTTCATTTAGAAATATATCATTATTATAGAATAATGAATTCTGAAAACATGAATAGCATTTTATCCGAGATTTCAAAATTGAAAAGTTGGGATATTGAACTATCAGATGGGATAAATCCTGATCAAATCATGTCTGATTTTCAGGATATAGAATACGGAGTTAGCACTAACAAGTATATGCTACCAAAGAAGTATGAGCTCATCAAGAGAATTCAGAATTCTATTCAGGACTCTCTCGCATTTTCCAGTGACGTAAGTGTGTTCGCTCCGTTATATACTATCGTAGAACGAATACGAAAAGAATTGGGGTACGAATACGAATTGAAAAAGGAGGTTAATTCTAAAATTAGAAACCTACGGGCGTTAATTCAAGAAAATGAACAATTTTGATTGACCATTTATCATTATTTGATTGTGACCGTCCCTCATAGAGATTTTAATTTTTTTAGCATTTTTTGATTGACAATGTCAAAATCAGTGAATAAAAAATATTTCACACTGAATAAAAATTGATGGACGGTTCAGATTGATCAATGGAAAAGTGGGGAAAGTGACATTATTATTATTTTATATACAATTTGGACACTTTCCCCATCGATGAACGAAGGTGTATCACGATGAAATAACACTTCCACGATGGTGTTAGGTCGGATTAAAAAATTGTTTTGCAATTGAAACATTGTTTCTGATTTCAAATAATGGTCAATGAAGCATTAACAACCCGATTGGCTCGTGAACGACTGGATGCAATTAAGAGATTTGTACCAATTCGTGACTCTGTACGGAATAAACTACAACAACGACAGAGTCTTCAGACTGATTTTGCTGCGGGATCTGAAGAATTGTTTAAACCAGTAACAACAGCAACGAAGGGAGTAGAGCGCGCTATACTGGGAGATGGTCCCGAGACGGGAAAATCTGTTATTGGTGAACTCGAAAAAATAGCAGCGAAAACTGAACAAACAGAACAGGCCGTACAAAAAATAGAATCAAAAAGAACAGTAGATGATTTACTCGTGAGATTTAACGAAGAAGGGTTAGCAGAAATTGATAAGACTGATCCAGCAGAAATTCCTGCGCTTGTTGTTACGTCCTATGAAAACAGAAAAAAATGGTTGAAACCAGAACATCATAAATATGTTAGAAATATAACTCACTGGGCTGATATATTCTATAAAATCAAAACTGAAAAAGGTCTGGTTAAGAAAAATAGTGCATCATACATTGAATATATCAATGCGGTGGGTACAGTGTATAATCAATACGAAGAGTTTAAACAACAACAAAAACCGCAAAAAACACAAAGGCGGCGACAGCAACCTGCAAAGAAAATATCCTTTTCACCTAAAAAACAACAAATACCACGTGATGATGATGATGATTATAATCCTCTTGGTTATTTACAAGAAACGGATTTAGAAAAACAGAATGAAGCAACTGGTTATAGCGGAAGCGGATTGCAAGATTCCAGTGGACCCCAAAGTGGGGTATGTCCTGGTAGTGTTCTCAGTGATATATCACTATTAGAAGTTCTCATCGGAGGAAAACGAGCCGGAAATAACTCACCGGAAATAATTAATGAAGCAGCTGATATCTGTAGACGATTATTTCAGGGTGGTATCATGGATATCAGCACATATCGAGATTTCATTGGCGAGTTAGTGGAAAGTGGGTATCATAGTGACTGAATTAAAAAATCTGATGACGAAGTCATTCGATTAGATAAATAACAATTGAAAAATTGTTTCTGATTTAAAATAATGATCATACACTACAATCATGATAAACCAACCCTCGTCTATGTAGTTAATTCACGGTTTCCAGTTTATAGAGCATACTACGGAGATGGTTTAGGTAATACCATTGCAGGGTTATTTGCGAGAATGGCTCCAAAAGTGATGCCGTTAGCTAAACAATTATCAATGAAAGCCATTGATGTTATTCGTGATAAGGGTATTGGTGCTGTTGGAGATCTTGCGGGAAAAGCGTTTTCAACTGCGAAGAATAAATTAACATCATTAGTGAAATCACGGATGAAATCCAAAGGATTTTCAAAACCGTTACCGTCTACAGCGGAAATGCCTGCAAGTGTTAGTAGAATTATAAATAACGCAGTAGATGAAAAATTAGCGTCGATGGTGACTCCCTTGATAAATCAAGGGGACCAAAATAACATGATAGCAAACATGATAGCGGGAAGTGGCTTTAAAAAACCACGACGAAAACGCTAGCGTTTTTCACGATGAAAATCTTTTTATGATTTCACGATTTAGACTCTGATAAATAGAATAAAATTTTCAAAAGGTCACCTGATCCAGCGTTTGATATGGATGCCCCAGTTGGCAAGAATGATTCTGTACGCGATTTTCAATTTTATTCTTATCATGCAATACAACCCGATCTCCGATCGCGAATTGAACTTCAAGTTCATGATACCAGTAAATACTTTTTGCCTTGTGAAGCATTTATTGAAGTAGAAGGAGAACTTGTAACAAATGATGCTGCTCATAATGATCCTCCATATGACATTAGCCCAACTATCAAAGTTGGCTTTGTCAATAACGGTATTATGGCGTTATTTGAAAGCGCTAAATATCTCATTGATGGAAAAGAAATTGAATCCATTGATCGTGATGTTGATGTGGCCACAACAATCATAGGGTTAGCGAGATATTCTGATGATTATACAAGATCAGCTGGTCCATCTATGATGTTTTCTAAGTATATTACTGATCACCCTGAACACAACCAGTATTCTAGAGTCAAGGCAACACAAGCTACCGCAGTTGATCCAGCACCAGCCGGATATACAAGACCAGCTGGTACTTTTGATGTCATAAATAATATTACTAACTACAATCTAGGGTTTGCAACACGCGTATTAACATTGCAAGGACAGCGTCGACAATTTTCATGTGCAATTCCACTGCATCATATATTCGGATTCTGTAGAAATGTCCGAAAAGTTATTTATGGAGCTAAACACACAGTAGCGCTTGTACGAAAGGGTACTGATAATGATGCAACATGGCATGATGCTGGTGTTGCTGATGGTAAAGTCATTTTAACAAAACTAGCATTGTGGATGCCAGTGTTAACTCCATCAATCACAGCAGAAGAAAAATTGTTATCATTTATGGACCAAGGAGGAAAATCATTGTTGAGTTGGTTATCAGTGACGACTGATATTAAACTAGATAATGTTGATGATATATTTACTTGGCATCTGGCATCAAAACAAGGTGTTTCAGCTCCACGTCATATATTTGTGGCGTTACAGAATAATGCACGAGTTGGTAATCAACAACGAAGTCATATGATATTTGATCAGTTAGGTGTTAGAGAGCTCTCACTGAGAATAAACGGACAACAGGAACCATCTGAAGATGTACAACTTGATTACACTCACAACCATATTGCACGTGTATATCATAACCTGTTGTCATTTATGGCACGTGATCTAAATGTGGATACTGGTTTGCAAATATCACAATTGGATTTCAAAAGCCTCTATCCGATTTATTACTTTTCATTGGAACATCTTGATTTGATGAGACAATCTGTTGTTGATATACACTTTAGAGCCCGTGTAACCCGTCCTGGTGGTATTGCTAATTATAGAGCGGTTGCTGTCATTCTTAGTGATAAATCAATGCTACTTGAAGGTGTTGGAGGAAGAATGAGAGTGGTAGATGCCCCAGTAGAAAATCTTTGATTGATTTTCTCGATTTTTCATTGAAATTGTAAACGATTTAGAATCAATCTATTATGTATAACATGTCATATAGTAATATTAGTGTTGCGTTAACTCCTGGTCAAATCAAAAAATTGCAATCGGAATCAGCTAAAAAATGTGGAACCACAATCACGTTGAAACCCAACCAAATGACTGGTGGTGCAAATAAACTATCGCTGACAACTCGTCAGGTGAAACATTTCAATGATGCACTAGTAGCAAAAAAGGGTGTTCAGATTACTCTCTCTGCGGCTGCTATCAAAAATATGATTAAAACAGGCGGTATATTTCCGTTGTTAGCTGCGATTCCAGCATTGATTGCGGCAGCAGCCCCAGCGGTGGCTAAAGCGGCAGCGTTAGGAGCCGTTGGTACTGCAGCAGGAATGGCACTAAAGAAGGCAACTGGGAAAGGATATAAAAAAAAGGGAAAGGGTCTAAGACTACCAGGAACCCCGTATTCGTGGTACAGCGGAAAGGGTCTAAGACTAGGACCGGTTTATTAATTGGAGAGTCTATGACTCAGGAACCTATGGTTCCCATGTCCAATTTTGATTTACTCGATGCTGCTAAAAAAACTTGCGATTAAAAATTTCAGAGGTGTCTTTATGAAAGATCAATTACCACATCAACCAAACAGCGTTGAAACCGGAATCATTAATTTAGATAACAGCACCGGACCTGGAACTCACTGGGTTGCATACGCTATTGATCCACGTGGGATTGTCTATTTTGATTCATATGGATTAGCCCCACCAAAAGAGTTTATGCGTTATATAAAAACCCTTCCAATGAAGACTTGGTATTCTACGCTACCAACACAACAAATGAATGACCCACCAATATGTGGCAGCGAAGTATTAAATGTCCTTAACGCTATTTCTAACTCCTTGAGTAACCCAAGCGGAAAACCACCACATGTTGTCGTGAATGAATACACTAGTAATCGCTGGAGAAAATCGAAGATTTTTCAACAAAGTCGTCAAAAACGATTTTAGAGAGAGAAAGAGTTTTACAATAACATGATTGATATTTGGGGGAGATCTTTGAAACCCAAACCCGATGACACTGCAACCGGTGATGTAAAAAAACTAATCAAAAATGAAATAGCTGAGACGTTAAATTTAGCAAGTGTTGACCCGAACGAAATAGTTGTATTTCAGGACAAACAGGGTAAATTGAAAAGCAGTGATGTGTCATTGAATGACATTTTGATACGGCAGCGCGACGCCGCTGAAAACTCTATTGCGCTATATTCCAACAGTGGACAACTTAAACCAGGCGCACTTGTGTCTACAATCACCGACGCGATTGACGCCCACAAACGTGATCTGGAGGATTATATACGAGGTTATAGTACTTTTCGCAAAAATGTCGTACATAAATTCTTTGGAACCCCGCTTGTGGTTGGCATGACTCTCGCTGAAATTAAAAACTATCTATCGCTATTCTTTTTTAACAAGGACGCGGGAAGGATGATGAATGAAAATGAAATCAAGGCAAATTATCTCGAGATTTCTAAACTAATAGAAGATCAAAAACCCACTAACGACGTCATTGTTAAGTTTTTTGGAACCCAGCTTGTGGCAGGCATGACTCTCGCTGAAATCAGTGAGTTTATCGGCAAGCACACTCACAATGCCTACATCGCTAATAATTTCTTTGGTATCCCGGCTACATCTACAATAACTCTCAAAGATATTAATATGTTTATGGTGAGACAAACAACACTTAATACCATCGTTGATAGATTTTTAGGGAGAACACCTGTTTCTGAAACCACATCGTTGACAGGTCCAACCCTCGCTGAAATTAAAGCGGTTATCGATAAAGTAAAAACTCCACATAGTGTAAGCGTCAATAACATCGTGTACACGGTTGATAGTGGGACTTTTGATTGGATCCGGGGAAATGATAATTATCTTCGTGTTGGCAACAGACATACTGGTGCACCAGGTTGCTACCGACTTACAATAATACATCACCGTAAATTTGATTTGGAATTCAGCAACACAAGTATCCGCGGTGTTAACACGCTGACATATATATTAGATAAAGTACCAAAACCTCCACCCTATATACGAATCCCGCTTACGATTGTTATAAGCAGTCCGACGAATTCGTGATTAGGGAGTCACTACCCTGGATAATAGAATTTGTATCCGGTGTCCCCTCATCCGATCCTAAAACCACTTCGTTGGTGGGATAATTGAAAACACTAGTTGGTTTAAAATAACAACAATGATTCCATCATCGTCGTAATATCTATTCGACACCGTGAAAGAGTTTTCCGCGAATTTGAAATTACTTTCCGCGAACTTGAAAACACAATTGAAAACACTAGTATTTTTAAAATAAAAATGATTTCATCAACGCAATGTCGCTATGATCAGGTCAGAGAATTTCAGACTAGACTCAAAACCCTCACTGAGGAGTATCAAATAAAAATAAAAAAATACCGACGAAGAATCACCGCAATTGATATTACTATGTACTCGGTGTCAAGCGTTCTCGCTGGCGCCGGAATAATACTTTCATCGGTTACAATGATTGCCCCGGTCGTAGTTCCAATTTGCATTTCTGCGGTGGCTACAATCGGGGGTATATCAACCGGGATAGCAAAAAAGATATCATCATGCAGCCAGAGTAAACTGCAGAATTACTTAATTCAATTTCATATTGCATCAACCGCATATTCGCAGTTATCCCTGATGATATCGTCGTCACTCGATAATACAATTATATCAGATAGTGAATTCTCAGCGATGGTCAGTATTTTTGATTCCGCGATATCGAAATTAGAGCGACAACATGAATATAATAACAATGACAACACCGATGGAATTGGAAAACACGAACCCAAAAACCAAAATGATCTCAATAATCTCAACCATACCAAATTGTGAGTTCTCAGTGATGGTCAGTATTTATGATTCCGCGGTGTGAAAATTAGAAATACAACATGAGTATAATAACAATGACGACACCGATGGAATTACTTCAACAAATAGTGGAGAACACGAACCCAGTACAAACAAGCATGATATCAATAATATCAACGGAACCCGAGTTTAGTGTGAATTTCCCTAGCCCAGTCCCCGTGAAGGAGATAGCGCTAGCAAAACTACGAGTGTATCACAGTTGGCCTAATATCAGATCAAAATCATTTGGTGGTCAACAACCCAATAATTCTTTAGTGTTTGCAAATAAGAATAAACCCGACGGGACTCCAGACTGGAAAGTTGTTTCGATACCAACCGGATCATACCAGATCGAACAAATCAATAATGAATTCGCGCGTAGAATAAAATCGATTACTGGAACAGAATCGAAAATCGCTATAACAGTTCATGAGCCGACGCTATCATCCGCAATTGAGATAAGCACAGAAGGATACGTCGTAGATATCTATCAGAGTTCTATTAGAACCGTACTAGGATGGCCTGAAAAACCACCTGAAAAATCCACCACCGACTTAACCACGGACGTAGAATCATATCATGAAATCAATCCCAGTTATCGAGATAATTTATCTGATATAAGAAAAGGAAAAATCGCCGATAGATTTATATTCACCAACAAAGACACATTGCAATGGGATTTTATCATTAAAAGAACAACCGACTCATCTGTTACTATTTCATTTACGCTAACTGACGTCCGTGGTTATTTTAATGAGATTAAACAATTATATGACACACAACTAGAACAACTACGGAAAACAAGATCGCAAAAACACGTTGAAATAATAAATCAGCTTATATCGGACATGGAATATATCTATGAACTAATTATTCAAACAATAATTAATGACAACAGCGACAATAAACAACGATTCCTAACCGATTACAATATCACAGAAGACAATCTGCGTAATTTCAAGTTTCCGAAATACAACGCTGATGAATTAGCAAGAATTGTTAAAACCGATATCAAAGCGCTACAAAAATCAGATTCAACTGTCCTCCTCAAATATAATAATGATCCAGATGGTGGCGGTAGGCATATCGCTCCGTTCAACGTGAATATTTCATCGGTGATTGCGCTCAATTTAGTATGTGATGTTATCGAAGGAAGCTATCAGATTAATCTAGAGCAATCAAATCAAGCTCAGCAGGGATATATTCTTTATTCGTTTGCACCAACAGCTCCTCCAGGATTCCTAATTATTGAAAACCCAATTAATCCTGTCTACATGCGATGCCATAATAATTCATTAACCAGAATTAATTTCAAACTCACCGACCAGTCAAATAATCTGATTGATTTACAAGAAGAGGTGTTAGCGATTAGTTTGTTTGTAAAGTCCTAAGGACTTGATCAAATATTCGGTTAAAATCATTTCTTATTTTTTGTTAACCTGTAGCAGCAGAGAGGGTGATGACCACATCGTTGCGAGCAAAATTGATTAAAAAATCGTAAAATCTCCGTTTTTGCAAAAATGGAGACTTTTTTTTTGGTTAAATGAGATTTCGTTGGAAGCCTTATATTTTGTTCGAAAATGTGGTCTGTAAGCCTTATTTTGCTCGAAAACGTTATCTGGAAGCCTTATTTTTGCTCGAAAACGTGGTCTGTTCACCCTCTCTGCTGCTAAATATGAAATGATATATAAAACTGGCATTGAATTTAAATGAGAAAGAATTACACCGAGTTTCCTCACTCACTAAACTGGTTATTTAAAAAGAACCTTGTATAACTTAGGTATTGTTCAAAGAACCTGAATTTCCTTTTATGTTGATGTATGATTGATGGGAATAATACATATTTATGAAACAACAACTCAAAGAACCGTCGAATCAATTTGGAAACTGTTATTAAACGATTAGTCATTCATTGGTTCAATTTCAGTGAAATCCCAAAGTACAATTTTAAAACCATTTGATCGCTCTTATTACAAAGTCAAAAAAGTCCAGCATGATTATATGCTTACGTTTTTGTAATGAAATGTCTATCTGAAAACATTCTAGATACAACATATACTTAAATATGTTTAAACATCTTTTTTCTTTTTTAAAAATGAGCAGTACATTGTACATATTTCAGTGTAAGTGTTTGGCAGGACTGGATGGATGCAAGTTGGGAGAAATTGTGAGAATGACGAAAGGATGATAATATATTCTTAACTTGCATGTAAGTCAACAGTGATTAAATTTTCGGATTAATAAAAAAATATTTATTTGATTAATTAATTAATAACAAATAGGCCTCAATAATTAAACATTGAATACAAATGTAGAAAAAAAAACAATAGTACAAATTGATTCAGCAACCATGTGGAGGATGTATAAAACTTGCCGGGAGTGGAGTGGTGTGTATACGAGTGTCTAAAGAAGATTAAAATGCAGATATATAGAAACAAACTCTGGTGGGATATTACAGCCTTTTAGGAAGGAAGGTTTGCTATTGTGAGATCATAGAATATAAAACAAAATGCAAACTATCTTCTTGAAAACTTCTGGTAACTGCTTATGAAATACTATTGTAATAAATGTAAAGTTTGTACGAAAAAAGTATTCTTACCAAAGTGATTTTGTTTCTTTGCAGCATTTTTGTTAGGGACAATTTGTCTATTTAATTCGCGCAATTATCAACTTTCCTTATGCACTGAATGTCGCTATACTATGAAAGTAAGAACTTTCCGCATACGCAACGCTGTTCTGGATTCGATATTCTTATTCAACTCTTATAGTAACCTCTAGCAGCAATAGGATTGTGTGTGTGTGTGTGTGTGTGTGTGTGTGTGTGTGTGAACTTTCCGTTTATACCATTGCAAATGTTTTTAAATATGATTGAAAATACTGCCAATATTAATAATAATAAATTTATATTATTATTGTTCTTATTGTATAGCATATTTTCACATCTGAATTCAGTGTGGTCTTTATACAATTTATTTGTCATTCACTCTTTTTCTTATATGCCGTAATGACACAGCTCCCACTCAAGCATTAGTCAGTTCCCAGTGAGATATGCCTCGCTAGATGGCTTTTTCGCGTTACTCTTGCCATCTGGTGATGCTGCTTTACACGCATGCGTCGGTAATTTAAATCCGAGGTCAAATACACAGGTGTTCTGTTCTGACAGGGATTTATACTAAAAAAGTGAGTGTTCTAAAGAATTTAACGCAGTGGATCATTAGAAGAAGGATTATACTTACCGTCTGGGTACAAAGGTTAGTGTATTTATTACATTTTTTAATTAATATCGTGCATACGCGTTTTTTGAGAAGCGGACTCATGACAGTTCGTAAAAATGCATAACACGGATGGTCTCTAAGCCGCCAAGTCAAAATAAAAAAAAGGTTTAGCGACCAACTTTTGCTGGTCTAAGACACCCCCACCCCACCTACCCCCATACATTGGTTCATGGACGGATACTTCCAATTTTCTTTGCAACGTGCCCCTTTGATATCCGGTGTGTCCATAATTAATATTATTTGGAACAGAATATTCTGGTGCCAACTGCCTTTTATTCAAATTGCTAGCATTGCAGCATTTCATTTTCGTCAATCGGTCGAATTCAGTATGCGTATTGCGTCAATAATGGTAATGAATAAAAACGTTTGTTCTGACCTTTGGAAATTAACTATTTACGACACTGTACCTACGGCACCCATATTAAATGTAGAATAGATAAAAACAACTAATATTTTAGTCTATAGTATGCACTCCGTTACTTTGTTGTTGTTTTTTAATTTTATACAACAAGACGAACCGGCGACAAGATGATATTATTAACCATGATTGGAACAAGACTAAATTAAACAGACACCCCAACATCCCCAAGCTGGTGAAAACTCTTCCTGCAATATCAAATTTAAGAATCTCTTCAATACATGGAAACTACTTACCATAGGCTTGCCATAACTCAGTGATAAACCTGCCATTATTTCCAGTTTGAATAGCAGCGCCGTGTATCCGGAAGTGAACGACAAGCATGCGCATGTTAGGCATCACACTAGAAGGCTTGAACAAACAGTTGAATGAAAAATTGGGTATGAACTTCGCTCATATGTGGGCATTTCAATATAACATTCTTTACGTTAACGCCTCGAAGCATAAGAACGATGAAGATAAAAACTTATTTAAAAATATACTTAATTAATGTAAACATACATCCTATCAACAGAGATTTTCAAAGTATACATGATGTCGCCGAAAGGTTGCACCGCAAATATATATCAAAACTTTAAAATGCAAAAATCTTCGAAACCTTTCACATTAAAATGGTTTTAAACAATGTGTAACCTCATTACTATCTCATTCATTATTTTAGAAAGTCTGACACTTTTCAGTTAACGGAAATTGTACGAAATATTGTTTGACTTTTCGGCGACAGAAGATATATCCGAAGGTTGCTTGGCTGTCCATCAAAGGTAGTATTTGTGCTAATATATATATATATATGTGTGTGTGTGTGTGTGTGTGTGTGTGTGTGTGTGTGTGTGTCTAACTTCACTCATTATTGGACATTGTAACAATTATTTATAAACATTATATTGTATAAATACTTTTTGTCCGTGATCGTAGATTCTATTTTTGGTAGTAATGATACAAATAAGTTGTATAACGGTCATGCTAATATACTTGTGTAAGGTTTGGAATGCTTTTAAATTAGTATGGTTAACTGTTGCGACGTGTTTCACCTGGTGATGTATTGACGTTACAAACATAACGCCATCAAACAAACCCTTGGGAAATGGATCCCATCCTACAGAACCATCCGTAGGGAGGAAGAAGTCATTGCAAGAATCAGAATTGGTCATTCTCACCTAGTAAAAGGTGGCTATCCACCAGAATGCGTTACTGTTATGCACTTTATGACAACGTTTTCCGACCTGCAACCTACGCGTGATAAATATTATAATGTGCATGAAATAAAGGAACTTTTTTATACTATACATATCACGTGTATTTTCAATTTCCAGAAGGAAATAAACCAATATTTTTTAAACTATAACTTGTATGCCATCACCTAAAGCATATTTATCTAATGCAAATGCCGCCCCTTATTTTCATCTGTACCCATTAACGTACCCATGTACAGCTCCCGTTGATTAGGAAACTTCATCTTTTACTGTTATTAACACATTACCATTTTACTTTGAACTATATCGTTTTTTATATTTCTGGTCGATATCATTTGTTTCAGTATTTTTAAACATGTATACATACAATCTATTGTATAGCGCGAAAAGCCTAACAGTGCTGGTGCTCCGTTAAAAAAATAATCACTCAATCTATCTATTATCCAGGTTATCTTCTTATCGGCGCAGCCGTAACGATATTTATTGTATTTCTCTCCAGTGAATTAGCAATTATTTTTACATAGAAAATCAAGAAGTTATATTCTATTCTAGAAACTAAAATTGTTTAACCCGTAACATAGAAACGTTAGCCAATTGTTAAACATCGATTTTTAAAATAAATTGAAACAAATAAAAACAATATACGATATTTTGTCGCAAACACATTTTGAATTATTTGAATCAATATTTCTAATACTTTTGTTTAAATCGAATTATGAATGAAAATACTTATCCACCTTATTGTCCAATATTCTTGCCATTTTTAACTAAACGTTTATTCCACACATTTAAATCAGATCAGGCTGGATATAAGGTATGAATTATTAGCATGTACCTTTTATATCGCTCATTTTACTATTTTCCATTTCATTTGTGCAATTTATAAAATTTCTACAAATTAAATGTCATGGTAGAGAAGATAGAATATTAACTAGGGAATGTATTAGCAGTATACGTTCTTGTTAACTGTGGGTATATAGATCTCGATGTCACTAACAACATAATGAGTAAAAACGTCAATTATAAATTATCCGCGCGATCAGGAAACGAGAACAATCCTCTGAAAGCGAAGCATTGATTGAGCTTTTTACATCCCTTAATTTGTATATAATTCTTTAAATAGTGTTTGGTACAATTTAAACATATGATTCCAAAGCATCAATAGTCATACTTTATACAGAATACATTCTTAAGTTATGTCACACTTTTTTATCATTAGAAACACTCACATATAAAAAAGTTGTCACCCTAAATTCCATACAATTGCTTCACACAGCCCACGAAAATGTCATGGCTGAAGGTTTTATAATTAGAATATATATTTTCAACTTATATCGATACAAATTATTTTTTAATAAACCCATGTAGTATATGTAATCAACATGCCACGAGTTGAAAACCATAACATCATTGGTTCTATTGTTTACTCTTTCTATCATTTGGAATTGGATATTTGGAACAAACCATGTATGCACTTATTAATCGAAAAACAATCAATGTTGAGAAATGAAATTAGTTAGTATGTATGCTTGGCTTCATATATTGATCTGATATTTAATTCTTATAACATTATTATAATATCTGAAACTATCACTGAAACTAAAATTGTCCTTTTGTAATTTGCTTATGAGAACATAGTAGGGTCTTTTTTGAAAATAAATCATACCGTGATATTATTTCCAGTGTTCTTTTATCAAAATTGTTTGCTAGTCACCCAACGAGACAATTTTGAACATGATAATTCTTATAAAAAAAGAACAATATTTTGCTATTAAGATATATAGCTAGATTTTTCTTGCGCATTATGAGACGTTTTCTTGGCTAGTTTCCATTTAAGACACAACTTCCATTTATCTTCATGTAAGGCAAGTATACACCTTAACATTACATTATTTTTCTAACAATAGGAGTATCACCCTTTTGCTATAGCCAGTCTAGTTGCAACAATTTGAAATGTAGTATCGAATCTGCGTTGCGGTTACCTTTGTAAATTCCATGAAATTCATTGTCCGGAAATGAATCAGCTATATGGTCAAGCACTAAATAATACGTACACTTCAATGTCAGAAAAATAACACACTTAAAGGCAGATATAATTTAGAAAATGTCTTTAGTACATTATCCTCAATTAGTTAACCAGAATTAAAGAATATTCTAAACTCTTCGTAGTTTTTTTCTTTTTGGGGAAGACATTATTTTTTATTGGAAACCAAGTCTTACCTCGATCTTGATTCCAAACATCGGCATGGGACCACAAATAATTTTATCAAGGGAACTAATACATCGGGGCAAGTATAATACAAAATATAGCACCACATATTTTGAAATACACCCTGTGATGAGGAACTGGATTTAATTGTTGTATCTATTAATATTCTTATTAATTTCAATCCATGTATAACAGTTCATAACAACGCGTTTGGTTTTATTTAAAAGCCGTTGTTTTCCTAGTGGAAGAGGATCGTATAAACTATGTGGTACTAAGCCATACTGATAAGTGCAGCTGAGGGGGTCACCCTGTATAACAGAACGATAAACAATGCATACCAAAAATGTCTGTAAAGGTATCAAAATGTAATAGACGAAAGCGTGTAAGGTGTGACTGTTAACTTAATGTACATATTACTTACTGTATTTGCTTAATAAATTATCATTAAGATATGTGATCAATTAATTAGTTTTTTGGGCCCTAAAATTTCCCAAATTTAGTAATGATGATATTTCTATTCAGTAATAAATTCAAACTGACTCAAAAGGAGAATGGAACATTGTTTTTTAACATTAAGATAAGCGTTCCTGTTACTGCCAGAAACTATTTCATTTTAAACTGAAATGTTACTAACAAAATGAAACGCGTCTTTTCATACTGAGCAAACAGTTTTGATTGTTTTTTATATATGAAAATATAGTTAATTTGCTTTGATAAATATATTCTCAGATCAAGAAAGGATCATTTATACAACAACTTACAATATTGCAGTATCGACGTAGACAGCTTATCAATATATTTATAGCAACACTGTCTGCTGAACAAATTAATTAATCCTAATTAAAATCATTTCCCTAAGTATCATTAAGATTATAACTAAAGACGTACACACCTGGGGAAATTATATTTGTGTTATAAGATAATATGTGCTTTCATTTTTAAGAAACTCTAATTTCTGAGTTAATAAGTGGGCAAAGAACATCTTTATCATTGATGAACATTGTTGTGCCTGTTCCTTAACTACTCATTAATAGTATAACAATCAGGCCACTAAATGTTAATATTCATGACTTATGTCACATGAGATTCAGATTAATGGTTTTTCGGTTAGAAAAGTCCATAGTTTAGGATATGTAAACTAACGATTCTAATACTTTGAGATTTATTTCAGAACGAAGCAAATATCTTTTGAATATTCCGGTTTTGTACTATGACCAAATACGTATTTGTTACCTTTTAATTACATTATTATCTTCGCTTCTCTCCTTGTTACTTATTCTTACCTAAAATATTCCAATGATCCAATGCATAATGTGTTTATATGAATTATTTCTTATCAAGATGTCAGTGAAACGATCAACTTATAGTAATAATGTATACTAGAAGAAACAATTATATAACTACGACTACGATGACGACGACAACAACCACAATAAAGAAGACACCGATAGCTACTACCACCAGAACTAATAATGAAAATAGAACTAATTATTAACAATTGAATAGACGGACTTTGTATTATAAACGGCCTTTTTCATTTTCAGCTTAGTATTATTGAATCTATGCCATGTTGTAAATATTGTAATATTTATCAAATAATATAATGCTGTAATAATTACACAGACAAAATATTTAAAATGCGTTCATGCACATTAGAAAATAACAATTTATTTTACAAAGAGCGTTAGTATCGATTTTTAACCCACATGTTGTCATTATGTGTTTTTGAAAGCACACAACCAAACATATTGCACATGAAATTGAAAATGGTAGAGTTATAAGTAAATATTCTGACATTGTTGCAAAGAACCGTTTACCATGCATTGGTCATGACGGTATTATACATACATATCTAAATGAATGTATGGATTGTAATGGATAGATTTAAAAATAAAGACAGTCCTAACCAAAATCGTTTTTAAATAAAATTTATATTCTTTTTACCTTTAAGGCACGGTGAATTTTGCTCTACATAAGTCTGCAAATCAATCAACAACACTTTATTATAATGATTTCTACTGGATGGCTTATAAGGCTGTGGATGGGAATTCCAGTGGAAGCAATCCAGATCATTCCATGACATGTAGCTCAACAACACATACAGGCAGCGTGTCGGTAAATCACACCTGGGAAGTTGACATTGGCTTCCAGATCATTGTAAAAACCATCACGGTATACGGAAGATCTGACGGTATAGTAACATCACACATACAGATTAATTTTTTTCTCAATATACATATTGCATAATAGTAATGGCTGATAAAGTAGCATGCAGTCATAATACTCATTTCATGAAAGGTCGGATATTTCCTGGAGGTGTTCATTTGTCTTGCTGCTGCCCAATATATACACGGATACATGCTTATTTCAAGATGCCTCCAGTAACATCTTTCAATAAACTGACCATCCGCTTAAGCAATATTTGCATGAAGAGAGGTACAACTGATCGAATTGTGTGAATATGTTATGTCATAATGACAGTGTAATCCATTTGAGTTTTGTCTTCGTTTGCTATTGATTGACCTTATACAATATTGCTATGTCGCGAAGAGGGATTGTGTGTGTATATATATATATATATATATATATATATATATATATATATATATATATATATATATATATATATATATATTTCGTATTTGGCATTAACAATACAGCCTTACTGTGGTTCAAGTTCTACTTAGTCAGCAGGACACAAATTGTATCATTAAATGGAATAAACACCATGCCAGTTGATCTATGTTGTGTTGTTCCACAGCGGTCAGTTCGTGGACCTGTTCACTACATAATATTCACTCACCGGCTCTCAAGTATCATAGATTATCATTCAGTGTCTCACAATTGTACGCTGATGACACTCAAATAAACAAGTCTAGCCACACTACTGAAGTTGATACAACCATCCAAAGTGTAGAATGGAGCATGTCTGAAGTCAAAACATGGATGACATGTAAGACGCTGTAGATGAATGCTGATAAAACTGAGGCCATTCTGATAACAACACAAAGACTTTCACATTCAAATCCATAACCTCACACAATAAATATCAGCAATACCAACATTATATAAACATAGTCATTACGAAAATAGGTGTTACTCTGGACAGTACATTCACAATGCACCATCATGTCATGACCATATGCAAGGCTGCCTATCTTGAGCTGAAAAGCACCAGCTCTGTTCGCAAATCTCTTTCCGTTGATGCTGCTAAAACACTGGTGGGTTCATTAGTACTTATATATCAACTCCAGAAACGTACGAAAATTCAAAACACAGCTGCTCGAATCATCCTTAGAGTACAACAATCAGAGCACACCTCCCCGCTGCTACGTACATTATACTGGCTCTCCATTCGATCCAGGATAAAACACAAAAGTTTGCTCCCTGTGCTACGTTTCACTGACGGACACCAGTCTAATATACCTATCTGACCTCACCCACGTGTGCAAACCAACAAGAGACGTATGATCGTCATCTGCCAATCGTATGCTCAATATTCCCACAATGAAAACATAGTCATATGGGCAACGTTTTGCTGCTTATCAGATTCCGAAAAGTAAACAGAATCGCCCATTGAATTTAGACACAAAGACAAAGTGTTCTCCTTCAAGAGTACTCATCTTTGTCGATTACAGGAACAAACTTAATGACCTTATAATATTTTTCTTACCTTAAATATTTTAAGCATGTTTCATGTCTTTTAATTTCATGTCGTTTGCTCTGTTGTCATATCATTATAGTTTGTCGTACAGGGTTTCATCATCATCATCGTCAGTTTCTTGACCTATTGCAGTCGCTGAGGCACTGTGCTGAAGAGCATCTGATCAGTTCCCTCCACTTGTCTCGATCATGTGCTTTATGTCTGTGTCTCCGCAAAACATTTCCTAGTCCATTCTGTGATGTTTGCAGTCCACTTTTAATCTGTCTAGCTCTACTTCTACCACCTTGGGCGCCGTCATTTTGTTGTGGATATACTGTTGGCTCTAGTAACATGGCCATACAATTTCAGCTTTCTCTATTTTACAGTGGTGAGAATGTCTTTTTAATGATCTAGTTTGTGCCTGATAGCGTTACGCACTTCTTCATTTGTGATGTGGTCTATGTAAAATATGATAAGGATGGTTCAAAAGTATCTAATTGCAAGTGCTTGGATTCTTCAATGTAATTCTGCTTTCAGGGTCATGGCCTCACATGAATACTAACGGGTTGAAATGACTAGTGCTCTCCATAGTCTGATGTTAGTTTTCAGGCGTATAATTTTGTCGCCACAGATGGGTCTTAGCTTTAACATTTCTGCCGTTGTGTGTTGCTCTTGAAAAACTGTATGCTCTCGATCCCTTTTTGGTGCTTATCGAACCAAGATATTTGAACTGGTCCACGGTTTCCAGTTCCTGTCTTCTGACGATCATCTTGACTGAGAGTTGTTTGGCACTATTTGTCATCAGCATTGTCTTCTCGGCGCTTATCTCCATATTACATCTGGAGGATGTTTCATCCATGTTCTTCACTAAGGTGGCAAACTCTTTTTGACAGCCTGACAACCCATCAATATCGTCTTCAATGCGGAGGTTGATGATGTCAAACCCTTAAATGCTGACTGTCCCACAGTAGTTTAACAGGGCTTCGCTCATGATGCGCTCTAAGGAGATGTTGAAAAGGAGGGTGAGAGGACACAGCCTTGACGTTTCCCAATTGGCATCTGGAACCAAGCCACCGTATAATCTTGAGCAATTACTGCACTGGTAGCCTTGGCGAACAGCTGCTTGATGATATAGGTTCCTTTTGACCCTTGTGGTACTTCTTCATTGTGGCCCCAAAATGTATCATGTCACACTCTGTAAAAAGCCTTTTTCAAATCTACGAACACATGATAGATGTATTATTGATGTTTCGGGACCTTTTCACTCCGTAACCCTGCTTGTTTTTCAGTAATTATTTCTTCTGCTTGTGGTTTCAGTCTGTTCAAGACGATCTTCAGCATCACCTTACTAGCAATGCTGATCAAACGGATAGCTCTGTCAGCTTGCACAGCTAGAGATTGCTTTATTTGGGGAATGTCATAATCAGTGACTGGGTTCGCTATGTTGGTCATTCTGCTGTCTGCGAGATCTTGTTGCAGAGTTTTGTTAATAGCTCCATCACTGATTCCCCCCCTCCCCCATTCTTGATAAGACCAGCTGGGGTTTTCTATACTACAGCAGTCTTTCTATTCTTCAGTGCTCTTATTGCTTACTCCATCTTTTCGATGAGAATGTGTAAATCATCATTATTTGTGGAGTTTGATCTTCAAGCACTTATGGGTCTCCTGTGGACTGATGATTGTAGAGTTCGTTACAATACACAGTCCATCTTTCCTCAATGCCAAAACCTAAAACCAAGATTTCAGACTAAAAGATAATATTAAATAAATTTATTCAAATATCATAACATTAAAAATATACCTTCGCATGACGTTGTGTTTAGACGTCTTTTGCAACAAAACATTGTCTTTTATCTCATACTCATATTCAGGCTTAATTAGGTCCTACCCTCTCACGTCTCTGTTGATGAAGATTCAGAGATAACCAGACAACCGATATATGTTTCTCTTTGTAAAAGACCCAAATTCAGCACTATTATATGCATATATTGCACACTAATCGAATAAGCTGATACAAGGTTAACCATAAAACTTGTGAGGAGGAAGATTTGTTGTTTTAATCTATACACTTATGTAAATCCATGGAATAGGGTGAGTAGATTTGTTGAATGATAAATTGCTAAGCATCAACTGGAAGGCAGGCTTTATAATCAGGTTGGAACGAGTTGAAGGGATATATATATTATTAGCTGCTCAGCAATAGGATGTGAAAATCCAATGTAGTTTAATTATATTATTTATATGATATGATATTATATTATATTATATTATATTATATTATATTATATATATATATATATATATATATATATATATATATATATATATATATATATATATAGTAATAAATTTGGAGTATGCGCATTTTATAGCGCCCGGTTTTTAAACAATTCTAAGATTTATTTGTGTGATTATTGGGATTCGTAGCCATGGAAATATTCCTAGCTCGAAATAATTAGCCAGTTATTAGGAACAAACATCACGGAGTCATGTGTCGGTGAGTTTGAAATATGCCATGGTTAGTTAGTAATTAATTTAGGTCAAAACCGAATGACTGTCCCTGATGTAACATAGTCCATATTAAAATCTAGTGGTATATAATAGTGTTGTTGTTGAGAGGGCAGTATTTACGATAGGAAACCAGTAAATAACACAATGGAATCAATAAGTAGGGACTTGGTAGATACCACTCATGTGTCCATATTGGAAAATAGGTGTAGTAATATTTGGGTAATACGCCGGTAACACTGTACGTTGACTGGCCAAGGGTTGCGTAGGTAAATAGTTCCAAGTGAGAAAGGGGATACATGTGAATTTTCTATGGCATAACCTGCTGGTGGTACAGAAATCTGAGGATGGTGAAAGAAAAACCATGCAAAGGTGCGGTTAAAGGACTTTTGTCAAGTTGTTTTATATGTGGTCTCGAACTGATCAAAGTGAATTTAGTATATAAAAGCAGTCACTTCTGACTTTCCAATTTGCAACTCAAATTGTATGGACGTTTTTAGAAATTTTGGGCAAACATGTGACTTCAGGCAAGATTCGCGCTAGGGTTTGACACCGCTCGGTCAAGTGATGCCCTGTGTGCCTGTAACAATATATTAATATTTTCCTCAATTAAAATTCAACAAGAATATTCTCTGATTGAAAACAAGCATTATGCTGTCCAGCAATGTCCAACATAACTTTCTTAATTGATTGTAAAACTCACCTAGAATTATACACAAAGTGGCAGATGTATATGCTCACCTGATCTTTACTACAATATCAAAGAACACTATCATCAACATTTTAGTTTGGAAAACATTTGTTCCGGTTGTGGGGTTTCCTGAAATTACTATTTATGTTAATGAGTCTTAATCTTAATAACAGTAAAAAGCAAGAAACACATAATTTAGTAACGTTCCGCAAGTAATTGATTTCCGTTTAATACAATGTTCATATTGAAAAAAAAACTTACATTATTGTGAATTAAATTCTAAAAAATCATACACTTTCTGTCACATGTAAAATATGGAATATTTACTAATTATTATTTTGTACCTGATCGATTATTTTCTACCAAAATTAACTTGACTCTATCTGGTGGGCATGATTCTGCAGATGTGCCATACATACATACATACATACATACATACATACATACATACATACATACATACATACATACATACATACATACATACATACATACATACATACATACATACATACATACATACATATAGTTGTGTAACAAGTATTATTATCGCATATCATTTAGACTTGTAGTAATACATGTAGTGGCAACAAATGGTTTTGAAAATCAAAACATTGGTACTGAAATATTACCATGGAAATAGGGTAATATAACTGCATCTGTTTGATATTAATAAAGCTGTAAAGCATCATCAGGACATAAATATCACTACTAGATTGGTTTCAGGATTAACAACTTCGCCAAGTTACTATTATTAGCAAAATCATTAATTTATATCTCTAAACTTCATTCCTGTGGAAAAATAACTTCGTCAGGTTTTAAGTAGGGACAATCACTGTTCTGCTTTTGCCAGGAACATTATAATGCCATGCTACTGTATGGATTTGAGGCAATGTAGTATAATTACTATATCAGGTTTGGAAGGCACATACTCAGTGATACACTGTGAACATGGAAGCAGGGTAATATTACTCGATGAGTTATGTGATTACCAATGCAGTTTTGTTATTGTACCGAGCTTGTGGAGTCATACACTATCACATGGAAATTGAGAATTATTGCTATATCATTTTGGTGTTTACCAATGTAGTATTCTTTCTACAGCAGGGTTTCGAGATCATACACTTAGTGTAGCACTGTTCACTGGGAATAGAGTAGCGTAAATTTCTTACATGAGTTTGGTAATAAGGAATGTAATAATGTTACAACAGAATACCACTACTACTACTACTAATAATAATAATAATATAACTAACGATAATAATAATATTTACAATGGATAGCGCCTTTTCGTTAGAAGCTTTACAACATTATACGACATCGACAATATAAAAAACATATCTTATGATATTATTCCAATAAAACAAACACAATTAAATTAGTGAGCCCACATCATAATAGAAACAAATATTTGCCAACTAACACAGAAAACAAAACCAAAATCAAAATGACAACAGCAACAACAACAAAAATAGAGCTTCTAACCAACAGAGAATTTCTCTTACGGGTAGGTTAATATTATTCCTATTTTTGTCATTTTGGTTTTTCAATTATATTGTTTCCTCGATGATGCCTATTTCGAGGTGACACCCCTTCTGTTACTACGAATTAAATCATTCTCTCAGTCGAGTATTTTATCAAGACCGAGTCGATATCTTGATCTAGGATCGTGAAAATTTATCGTGATATATCCGTGTGGAGTTGACTTAGCATGACTAAAGAAATTTCTAAAAAGATTATAATCCAAATCTCCGTTACACCAGGTTTGATGAATATTTCTTAGCGTGTGTGTGTCGACTCCATTAAACAGAGCATTTATAGTACAGTGATCTCTGAGTAATTTAAGAATGTATGTATATCGCTGAGTAACATAAATTACATCCGTATTTTTATCTCTACTGCTGGAAAATATTCTAGCTGAATTTGATTGTTTATCCATCATTACATCTTATACTACTAAATTATTAATACTACCATCAATATCACCAACACTTGGTGCTTTATCAATATCAGTGAAAAGATTAATAATATCATCTTCATTTATCGTCTCCGAGTTCTCATTAAAATCTTTTAACACATCGCAACACCGCTGATCATCAGCAGACGGAGCAATCAAATAGAACTTGTCCCATTTTAACCATCTCATTATCAACTTAAGTAAAAGTTGTTGATTGCTACTTTCAGATGGACATATTTTGAGCATACGAACATAATTGTAACGCTGGGTGGTGTTTACCGATTCTCGCTTTTTTGACGCTGAAAAATCAATTACATTTATGATGTATAATAAATAATATGGATCTATATTGTGTTAAATGTAGAGCGCATACCAAGGCAGATACACTAACAACATTAGATACTAGATTAGCATTTACAGGTAAGTGTGAACGATGCGGTACAAAGAAACTTATACTGATCCCAGGCGACATATCGAATTTTGAAAAAAAATGAGAAGGTGATATTGCAGCAAAATTAAAAAATTACCAGGAACTCCATTGGAAAATACCCAGGAGAAACACATGTTCCACTATATAATTGTTGCGGCTCTGGAACCATACTTGATATCAGACTAGACAGCCAAAACCAGACAAAACCCGGCGAGCATCCGATAAACGCTATTCATCGAGCTTGTGGCACTCTTGATGTATCTTATAAAAGTAACAATCTACAGCATAGACATCTCGCAGATGGAAAATTATTTCACTTGTTCAATTATATGACTTATAAATTTTTCAAGGATTCATTAGCTAGCTGGTTAATCAAACCTGCAATGAACGGTAATCTTGCATTGGGGCCTGGTAATTAATATTATTATGGAATCTATTTATTATTCCTCAAGAGTATTCTAGAAAGGTAAATCAGCAATTAATCAACTCGCCGAAGCAGCAAAAGTCAAATGTATTACTGCAGCAGACTGGTTATCAAGACAGGCAATATGGCAAATGTATCTTCCACCACCTAAACAAATCAAATTGACTATTTTGATGTCAGCGTTCCACATGCGGCTCATCAGTCAGATATTGTAATCTTACCACACGATACGGTCAAATGACGGACATACAAACTCGAGTTAACTATAGTTGATGTTGCGAGTACATACAAAGAATCAGAGTCATTATCGACTAAGACTACAACAGGCGTAGCTTCCTCATTTGAACGAATTTATCAACGAGAACCTTTTCGATGGCCACAGTTGCTACAGGTCGATCCTGGAAAGGAATGCAAGGTGCAGTATCATAGCTGACGAAACATCATAATGTGAATATTAGACGAAGACATACTTAAACACACCGTGTTCAGACAATATTTAAACGATTTACTCGAACACTTTCTGAGCGGTTATTTGGATATCAATACGCGAAGGAATTTATTCACAATAAAAGATCTCTTGAATCGGTTGCACCAAGTGTGATAAATGCATTAAATAATAAAATTACCTGATTAATACGAAACCTATTAACGTGATCACAAAACATATATACCTGTAAGAAATGATTTTTCGAAACAACAAATACTTGATAATGTGACGACTGTAAGATATTCATATGCGCCGGGTGTACTTCGATGTGGTAAGAAAGAGTTACTGATCATATTTGGAGTGTTACAACATACAAAATATCTAACGTAACAAGATCCAAGGGTTGATCTGCAATCTATAGATTACATCCAACTGCTCCTCATCGTGGATTTACGCGTGAACAATTGCAAGTAATACCCGAGTATACACAATTACCGCCGTGATCACTTAACTAGCACATCTGCATCTATTACATACAAGACAGGTCAGCATAGTATTGTCATGTGTATGGCGGCGACTACTATCATTCCTATTTACGGTAAATTGTCGTGGAGCTTTTTCCGAATATTGCCATAGCATTATACAATTACAGCTCGCACATTAATGGTGCTGCTGTTTTTTAATCATCATTATAAATTCAGCATCAATATCAAAGTCGCGACTATTTTTGTTGTCACTTCGTTTATAACCAGCAAGTGTTTCCTTACTGTGTCATCGCTAAAATTTCGTTGTTAGTCTCAGTAAAATCTAAAATAATTCTCAGAAGCTGATATATTCTTCTAACTCGTGTCACTGCGCGAAAGAATAAATTTGACCACTCGATGCCATCATCAATGATCCAAACAACTGTATCAAACATAGTTACCTCTGAGATGAATGTATCGTCATTGCGTATCCTAACATCCAGGGTGATTTATCAGCTAACGCGCCCTGTACAGCACTGATATCCACTGAGATAACATCATTTAACTCGAGATTCTGTTTCCTTGACTCTCCTAGACTTTCAACTTTAATTTGCTGTCTACGTCTATCAGCTGGTTTATTAACACCTCTTTATTTCATTTTTGTTACAAGTTTTAGTAAAGGAATTAAGACAACTAAATCTGATTCCTCCCGAAACAATTCAATAACACTAGTCGACCTTATAAAAAAAACCACACCCGTTCATGTAAACAGTCTTATCTCTGCATACTGGATCGGTTATAGACGGCGATGACGATAATTCTGATACTTGATTATTTGTATAGTAATTATCTTCAACAGTAACATCTGCGGATTTAGAATAATCATATAACATATCCCGTTTTATTCTCCATGAACCCCATGGTGCATCAGCGTTTGTAAAAGAAGCCACTGCTTCTATATACTATTGATATGAAATGAATATATTGCACCTCTAAATGCGGTGCCAGGGAATCGTTTTATCATCGATAACAGGTTTATTGAAACACAAGCCAGCTAGATGATCTTAGATGAAAATACTGAAGAAATTCGACATCGATATAACCAACAATTGTACAAAACAGTGTAACGTTAGACAAGTACGCATTTTCTCAAATGACAAATATGTTTCGCTGTTGCATCTGCTATTATAAAATCGTATTCATCGTCATCTAGAAATAGTGATGCATAATGCCTCTTCTGATCATATGCTACACATTGAGTAAATTTTATGATTATTCTTCTACCGAGATTTTTTGGGGCATTATCACTGAATTCACACTTGCGCTCAAAGATCTCATTAGATTTTTTTAACAATATAGTCCTCGACGAGATCAGGAAAATGTTCCTTGTAATCGTTAATACTTTTATTAAGATTAACATCGTCAGGTTGTGGTAACCAAACCTCAGTCTGCTTGTTATTTGATATAATTTCCTCGCCCACAATCAGTGATATCAGTATTTTTTAGATCAATTATATATCGTAATAACACTATTGATGCCCAGTATTTTTCAGAGAAATGTCTACCACACCAAACATAACATATAGGATCGAATCCTTTAGCAAACTTATACGAGGAAATCTCGTTCGATCAAAATCGGGTAGTGGTCAATTTATCGCAACTCGTGTCATCTCGTACGTGGGTTGTCCAAATCCTTTAAAATATTCAGCACACTCTCCGTACCCGAGTAAACGTATCGGATAACACACAACCATATCAACCGAAATAACATCTTTATATTTTTATTTAGTATTCCATAATCCGCGTTGTCTGTCTTCATAGCTACTAGTCTGAACAACCCCGAGACATTCAGCGCGTGTTGGTTTTCACATATTTCTATCTTTGACAGTGTGGGCAGCAACTGACGGAACTGTAAAACAACTTGTTAGTATTGAGTATTTACATCGAGTCATGAAGATATTCTGTATGATAAATTTCGACATTAGGTCTCACAAATCGATAGGATTTTGCAACATCGGAACTCTTAAATAACCATACTGACACAGGGATGTTTCCTTAAGACGTACATACAATCAAACATGTTTCGCCCAGAGTTCCCGGGGGGGGGGGGGGCGGGTAAAATCTTACAATTATATCTCGTGGAAATATTGTTACTGCGTTAGTCCCGCGTGGGCATAATTTATCAATGATATTAATTGGAGCTCTTCCATTTTTATAATGATTCGAATCGTATAAAATCTCTCTTGTTTTGTATTGTATTATTATTGGAAATTCTAGTTTCTTTTCTAAGCCTGATACATCCATCATTTTAGCACCGGTATTCTTGACCGATTCCGCCCACTTGTCTGTCTTTCTACGTCTTTGATCTGTCAGACCGTTTCCACGCATCGCATCTTTAAAATGCTTTTATTCGCTCAGCGACACAATTTTAGGGTGAAAATTGTATCGGCGCTTGATTATCAATACTGGATTTTTCATTTATAGGATACATTGCATAAATAACCGCGTCAACAGGATACGATCTCTCAAATTGTTTGTCAAGACAGGTCAACATTTCTGGTTTTGAACTTTCACTCACAACGACTTTTTAAACAAGGATAGGATTATATTTATAACGAATAATCAGATTTTCTGTTTCTTCTAATATAAAAAGATTTACTCTGAAAAAATAATTTTGATTATCAATATACGCAATTATACTCGCCGCTTGTTTATCGTTCATCGTAGCATCACCACTATTACTGATTCGGAATGTTGACCACGTATAAGATGCGCCATCGCTGTTAAATTAATTCTTGGCATAATGTAATTTTATTACCACATTTATCCGCCTAGAGTTTTAATTGGTAGGTCAGGAGACAGTCTATCGAGATGCAACTTCGTTTCAGGAAACGAAGTTTCCCAGGGTTTGATTTTCGATAGCCTCACAAACTTCTCCATACTATAATTAAGACAAGTAATAAAATTAAATATATATGCAATGCCCCCCCCCCGCCCCCCACACAAATAATAATCAGTGTAAATGATGGATGATAGGGTATGTGAGTCCTTGTAGTAAGTCATGCATATACTAAATTTTAGAGTATCATTGATAAAGTGTGGGACGATGAAGCTTAGGTCCGAAACCATGTTTGCGACGCGTGTTGGAAGTAGATGAAAAACACTACTGTGTGTACAATGTGGTGATAAAAGATATCGAGAGCTTACAGGGTATTATGATATAGAAAGAGCGACCTTGCCTCAGTCACTAATAAATTTATACGAACATCAGAAGACTATATTTCTTGATTCATAATATCAATCTAGACAAATAATGATTATATATATATATATATATATATATATATATATATATATATATATATATATATATATATATATATATATATATATATATATATATATATATATATATATACATATATATATATATATATATATATATATATATATATATATATATATATATATATATATATATATTTATAAGAGCCAGGAATTTGTAAAAGCATCGCACGATCAAGAATTATGAAGCATCTCATAATGTTGATGTCAAAAACTGGGGCTTGGAATTACATGGGGGTACTGTCAATAATGCTGGTTATCTCAGATTTAATGTTGGAAAAAAAATATATCTACGTCACAATTTCGTTTTTGAAGGGTATAACGAAGAAATACAGGATGGTCCTGTGATCGATCACATTGACCGATATCTAAAAATTAATATATTTATCAAATTGATGAGCTGTCACGCAAACTGAAGTTATTATACTTGGAAATACTGGGAGGTGAAAAGTATTTAGGAGAAGAGTCGTGAAACGTTAAGACAGGTGAAGTGATAATATTTTAATGCAGCCGGAAAACATTTCGGTATTGCTTTATTAGGGGTACAATATGTTGCAGATAAAAAAAACAATTCTGCATTTTCACACGAGTTCAAAAACCGGATTTCATTCTCTTATGTTGATACATATAACGGAGGTAACTCCATCGCTTATGTGTAAGAAATTAATAGAGTTATTTCCCTTGGTCTCAGAGATTGCGTAATGTTTTCAAATCGCTATATCATGTACAAATATGTTTTGTCAGAAATAACTAACTTTAAAATTTGACTTTGCAAGTAGAACTAAATTCAAGTTGTATTATTGTTTTGCAATCTAAAATTTCATAGGTAATTGGATATGTTTCAAAGGTAACTGTATGCTTCAAAGGTAATTATATACTAATTTTGAAACATATGTCGTTAACTAGTGTCACAGAATTAGGTGAAAAATAAAAAAAAAATTTTCTTAATTGCAAGCGAATTTCACAATTTTCTTTGTTTCGTCGTACATGCATTACCTGGGGTGAATAAGTTTTTTTCTTCAAGGTAAGCGGCGTGTAACGATTTGCTTGTGCCTGTGTGTTATTTACATGAAATCCGGACCATTAGTTTCACGTGGTGCACGCCAATCTTGCTGTGATTTCTGTTCACCCATTAGAGAGTATATAAGGCGGAATATTTCTCATAATTTTACGGGACCTAAAGTATCTAGTCACAGGATAGATAAGCTCGTCTTTCAATCTCCAGCTAAAGGGGTGAGTGTTAAATTTACATTTCGTTTTATTGTGAATTTTATTCAGTTTATCATTTCGTATAATGATGCCTTTATTGCAATGCAGATTTAAACGTGGAATATTTGGAATTACTAGTCACTATTAGGCTTTAAATGCAATAGCGTAATCTACGGTTTAGATTATTTTGTGAGATAACTATTATTAGTCTGGTTTTGTTTATTGTAGCTGATACCGTCGTTGATACCATTTCTGATAACGCATCTGAAAACATCACTGATAGCGCATCTAATAACATCGCTGATAACGTTTCTGATAACGTAGCTGATAACGCATCTGATAACGCATCTGATAGCATCTCTGAGAACATCTTTGATATCGTCTTTGATATCGTCTGATTTGTTGTGGACCATCTATGATTTGTTGCGGAACATATCTGTATAATAGCTGAATGTGATTGATTGTTGCTGATTAATTGTGCAAACGAATTGAAGTATCTGACTGTCTGTCTGTCGAACTGTCTGTTCGTCTACATCTGTCGTGACGTGTAAATATCCGGAAATCTAGAAGTCCGAGTGTCGGAGCTGTCTTAGAGTTGTAAACATCCGGGGCGACATCTAGGGTGTTGAGGAACCGTGGGTTCTAGTAGATGCTGTATGCTGTCTGAACGTATAACTGTGGTGGATCCGTGAAGGGCAAACGGCCGATAAAAGTATTGGTCAACCCTAGGTCTTCGGGGAAACTGGGCGGCGATTCAACTGTGGGTGAATCGTACGGTTATACAGGGTCGAGACACATAGGTGTATTGAAATTGTAGTACAATTTAATACATTGTTGTATTTACATGCTTATGTCAGATCCCAATAATATTTCAAGGGATTGCATGAAGATCAATAAAAGCTAGCAACTTGATTGAATACAAGTATGTTCGTGCTAGTTGTCGCAGTCCATACGTGCGATAATATAGTTTAATGTTTTGTGTTTGTCATCGTAATATATACTTGCATTAATATAACTATCGTAAAGGTTCCTTGGATCTGTGTATAGTCCAAGAGATCCCTTTACATCTGGGTTTTTATTTTGTATTGATATTTCATTTATTCATGTATTGTGAATGGTTGTGAGTGTAATTGTGGGTTGAGCGCATGAGTTTTTGTGTTGATTCATCTTTATTTTTCAATAATAATTTATTTCATAAATTTATATTTTCTTTCACATATTGTTTGTGTTGTTCATTTAATCCAACATCCTCTCGGTAACAATTCTGTTACAACTAGACTCCGTGGTGTATTGCTAACGCGTTTGATTTAGGTGCTCATCACCAGAGTTTCGAATCCCGTAAGAGTCATTTTGTGGACGGCCACGTAATAGCGGTTTTCTATATAAGTGGGAGTCAGCCCGAATTCTCGAAGTTCAAAATAAATAACAGACACTCCCCTTACACCCTCGTCACGGTGTGGTGCTGGTTTTGCACACCAGTAATGATTTAGGTGGGGGGGGGGGGTGCACCAATCTGTTGAATGTAGAAAAGATCCCCGTATTTTGTACCATTCTTCTGTATATAACTATATATAACTAAATATGTATATACTCTTTGAGCCTGCTAGAAAAATAATAATAATAATAATAATAATAATAGAGACATTGCATAGCGCCTAATCTTTAAAAGCTCTAAGCGCTTTACACCATTTAAAATGATGCGACTACACTACAGAAAAACAAATAACAGAAACCATAAAATTGGACAACATAGAAACATGCTGAAAACATATAATATACAAAACATTATTAGGTCTCTAAGTTTGTTCCTGCAGTCGAAATAGGTGAGTTTTAAGAGCACTCTTAAACGAGATCACTGAGTCTTTGTGTCTAATTTGAATGGGGAATTCGTTCCATATCGCCGAGTCCAGGTATGCAAATGATCGTTGTCCATGTGACTTCATCTTCATAGTGGGACCAATGAGTATACGATTGTTACAAGAGGAGCGTAAGTATCTTGATGATGTATACACATGGATTTGTCCGGATAGGTATGTAGGACTGGAGTCTGTCAGTGAAACATAGCACAGAAAAAAAAAATTATGTCTGATTTTGTATCGAATTGATAGCAAGTGTATGGTACAGAGCAGTTGTGGGGTGTGCTCTGATCAATGTACTCTAAAGATGATCCGTGCAGCTGTGTTTTTGATGTTTCTGAAGTTTCTCGAGTAGAAAGCGTGACGAACCATACTGAATTAAGTTACAATAATCCAGTCTTGAAAATGATAATGAACACAAAAGTGTTTTAGTGGCTTCAACTGAAAGATATTTGCAAACGGAACTGTTGCATCACAGTTCATGATATGCAGCCATGCATATGTTCATGACATGTTGGTGCAATGTGAAAGTACTGTCCAGAGTAACGCCTAGATTTCGTACTGACTGTGAGAATTTAATGTTGGTGTTGCTGATGTGTATTGTCTGAAAGGAAGTGAATGAGAATGTCCTTGTGTTGTGATGAGAATAGCCTCAGTTTTATCATCATTCATCTGCAGTTTGTTAAATGTCATCCATGATTTCACATCAGAAATGTACCTATCTACTCCATGGATGGTAGCATCAACGTCAGGAGGTTGGATAGTCTTGTATATTAGGGTGTCATCAGCGTACAATTCATGAGACACTGGGTGATGATTTATAACACTTGAGAGCGGCTGATTGTATAGAATGAAGGAAACAGGTCCGATAAAAGACCCTTGTGGAACGCCACAACATAGATACAATAGGCTGGAATTTCTTCCATTTGCAGATAAATTTGAGTCTTGTTGACTAAGTAGGACTTGAACCACTGTAAGGCTATGTTTTGAATGATACATACATGCTGGAGATGGTGAACTAATATATCATGGTATTTTGTGAAAAATGCTGCAGACAAATCAAAGAGGATGAGGGCTGTATCTGTCACTATCCATAACAGAGAGAATGCCATTAAATAATTTTAGAAGTGTAGTTTTAGTACTGTGGAAAAGGCGGTATGCAGACTGTATATTGCTAAAAGACTGTTTGAATTCAATTGAGATACACGTTGGGTTAGAACAACTTTTTCTAAGACTTCTGAAATGAATGGGAGATTACAATATGGGCGGTAGTTCTTTAAATCTTTATGGTCAAGTGTTGGTTTCTTCAGCAGTGGCTTTACGATGGCAGTTTTGATTATGATGGGATTTCCACCGATGATAGAGATATTAATAACACCAGCTGGTGAAGGCAATATTGGGTCATATCACTCAAGCAGGAGTGATATCCTATGGAATCTAGTGGTTCACATGGGGAATGTGCCGTCTTAACCGTTCTGTGTCGTCATTCACCAAACACGCCCTCTTGAAAATTCTAGACTGTTGTTTGACAGGTTAGGGGTTCGCATAGTGGGCTGTGTTTCTCGCTGCTCCTGAGCCTACTAAGATGTCATTTGGCAACTTAGGCGTTTCCTAGGGTTGGGTTGTCTTGTATATATGACCTGAGTTTCTAAGATGTGATAAGGCAAATTAGGAGTTCACAATGCGTCGTTTACATGTGTATGTCTATGACCTGCTAAGATGTCATAAAACAACTTAAGGGGAGTGGAAATGGTGCTGTCATAAGGCAATAAGATCTACTAGACTGCTTAGCAGGCTTTACGTGTACATACATATGTATGTCCATATGTCTTTTATATTTCAAAATATATTTTTTTATATAATGAACTATGACAATATTATTGATGTAATCTCGGCTATTATAAATTTGAAAAATGAAGAAATACAACTATTCGGATAATTTAAATCTTGAAAACGTTCTTTCTGATTTCGAATATACATATATATAGGAACGTAAATGCAAAAAAAATGTACTCCACCATCCGAGTACAAATGTATAAAGCCAGGTTAAGACGCAATTTACGAATCATTCGCGGTTGGTATAGAATTAAAAAGAATTGCCCCATTTTTACCGCAGCAGAAAATGTAAGATATAAATTATCAAAACAGTATGAAACAAGAAAAAATATGAATACGTGTGTAAGGCAACTAAAAAAGATTTTAGAAACGATTTCTGAGAATATATGCGATTTCCGAGTTACGAAAACGAAAGTGGAAATGTTTTGATTCAGAACATATTTTTTACTACAAACAAATCGTGCACATTGATTTTGTGATTTTGATAGGGCATTTACTACTAAACATCGATCGATTTACTAATTTTGATAGTTTATTTACTACTCAAATCGAGTAGATTTACTAATTCTAATTACTTAATTGCTAGTAACAATGGTTACACACCAACCGATTTACTAATTCTGATAGGATATTCATTACAAATAATAATGAAGCTCGTCTGATTTGCTAATCCCGATAGGGTAATAGCCTGATAAAATCAACTGCGGCACCTGATTTGCTACTTTTGATAGGTATCTTCTACATAAATGATTTTGTGTGCAAAATGTATAAAATTATTCTTATTCTCAATCAGACATATTTTGCATTTAAAGTTTTATATAAAGATTTATTTGTAAATTCTCTTTAGATAAGTCAATCAGGATAGAGTTCTGGTCCGTACGTTTGAAATGTATGCTTGTTAGTAGTGAATTTTGACATCAAAAATATTTGAGTTAACAGGTTACTGCACGATGAAACGGAAAAGTATACAGAATATATCCCTGCTTTTTCTGATTTGATTTTTCTATGTTTGTTTGATAAATTCCGTCAATTGCATCACAAACGAGATTGACTGCGATCGCCGAGGTTATATTTACTGTTTTTGCCACCTCCAAATGAATCATCATTGTATCTGAGAATAGTTGCCGGTGTTAGTGTTTTTCTCCACGACTTGAGTATCCTAGAAAAGGTTTCATTGATAAGATCGTTGAGTAATTTTATTTGGTTTGTTTGGGTAATACCCGAGATACTTAAAGTTTGAAAGATCAACTTTTGTTGTCGATTACGTGCTATGGAATGTTTGTTTACTTAAGTGATCTGAATTAATTACCATTTGTATGAGAGTTCGATGAATAAGTGCAGCATCAAATTGTATTTGATTTAATCTTTCTATTAGTTTGATAATAATATCCCGAGGCGATGATAAATCAGAAATATACTCCATTAATAACCGACTCAAAATTTGTAGTTGTTCTCTGTGAATTTCATTATATCTATAAAAAACGAAGACAACTACCCAAAATTATACCGACCCCAATAGTCCCAACCCCACCAGTCAGAATACTTCATCTCTTAAACTCGTAGCTTCATCATCGCTCCTGAATACAAGTTTACCATCATGTATATCATCGGCCGTGAATGGGCTAAAACGTATGGGGTTCATATGATACGAATAATTGTCTGAAGTTAAAAAAATTACAAGGTTGTTTGGGTAATTGATGGTGGTGGTGGTGCCCATGGGGTAGCTTCAAGCCATCCTAAGACGGTTCTGATCGATGACATAAATATCCACGCCATAATCCTTCGATTTTTTCTCTAATGTGGCTGACAATACAGTTAAAGCTATCTTTGATTCTTTTCCTGTTACGGATTTTATTCTACGCTGGAATTCATTGATACCCTCGATATCATAACTTCCATTTGATATTGCAATAACCAGCTAATCGGGGTTTCCATCTGGTTTATTTTTATTTGGAAATACCAGTGGATTATTTTACTGTTGACCTGTGAATGATTTTGACCGGATATTTCAACAACTGTAGTATCAGCGGAACTGGGCAAGAGCGATTTATTTTACGGGAAATGCAATTTGGAAACTACACGTTGAATTCAGGGTTGGTTGGGGTTGAATTCAGGGTTGTTTAATTTAATTATATACTCGTAATATTTTTTTGCAATTATATTAGCGACTCCATCTATTGTTGTTGTCTGTGTATCACAACTTGTTAATACTCCTAGGGTACTCACTAGCAGTGTTATGGTTGATAGCAATAAACCAGTTTCAGCAATAACATATGAAACCAAATACAGGATTATATCAACTATGACAACGCGCTTATGGTATTTTTATTTGTAATGTGTATTCGTCAGTGAGATTTTTCAGTTTTGATTGTAATTGTTGCACTTGATTTTATCTATACTGTTAGGCGTTCGTTATATAATTTACTTAAATAAATTACAAATTCTACATACCAAGTGAGAGACGCTGATGCTAAACAACCACTACACTGTTATTCTATATGTTTCAGTGAATCCTTTTTCTATTATTGCACTTGTATTATTAACACCAGTATATGTACTTGATGATACATTAAACTGTAACGGTGAAATCAGGGTTTATCTATATATATACCCCTGACAGATGCAATAACTGTAATGGTGTTGTTTATAAGTGTCTAGATGAAAGACCCATGTTGTATCGAGTACACCGCATTGGTATTTTGTTTATGCGGCATTTTGTTCTTATCAAGCCTCTCAGCGATATCAGAAAAATCGCCTACAACATTTTCCTGTGTTTGTTGAATCGTCTCGATATTTGTCTTGATATTAGAAAGTTTAATGGGGACAGTCGGGCGAGAACCAAAGAAATTATCTGCGGTTTCATCCATTTGTCTCAAATTTATACGGGGATTGTAAACGCGCTTACATTAACATCATTATTCAGCTTGCAGCGTTGATAGTTTATTGTCTATAAAAGCTACATATGTTTTTTTTACCGCATCCTTCTCGGATGTTTGATCACTTAGTGTCGTTATTTTGTTCGAGGTCATGTTCAGTTTGCCTGGCATTGTATCACCAGAGGTTTGTACCAGCGCGAGAATATTATCTACTACAGTTGGATAACGAATTCCGGGTTTAATTATACCAGTGGAATCAAATAACGCTATGGAGTTTTCGGTTACTCCTATAATTCTAACACTAATATTGTTGAATGAAAGACTACCAGTTTTTAATGTTCCCTGTTTGTCTTGAAATATAACAATATCGTCTGGATCCACAAATGCAAGATTTCACAATTCTGATAATTGGTCGTTAATGATTTTTTTTCTTCACATTCTCGCATGATCATCTGTCTGTCGGTTTTTGTCCCGAGACAGACCTTCCTTAAATATATACCATTAGAATTAGATTAATTCTTTAACTAAAATCTTAGGCAAACGAAATCATGGATTTCCAATGCTGTCTTATATAATCGTATACACCTTTATGCGGTGGTTTGGTTGATATTGATACAGTCTCGAGTACAGCAATTACTTCTCTGCCGCATATTGGTGGCTCAGTTATTGTCTGTGTTGGTTGCATTGAGTACCAAACTGGAGTTATTTGTACTGGATTAAACTATTTTAGAAATTCTTTTGGTGGTTTTAACCAATACGAGTCGAAATAAATAATTCTCCGTGGATCATTCGCGTATGCGGTCCAGTGAGTTCCAGGTCCTGTGGAATTATCGAGATTAATGATACCGTTTTCAACGAGTTTTGGTGTGGAAGGTAACTGGTCTTGCATCAAAACACCTCCAACGTTTGTTATTCTTAGTTTTTTAGCATCATCGATTAAATCGGAATTTGACATAGGTATTATTAAACCGTCAAACCTGGTAATCTCAGACGCTTCCATAAGTGAAATGACTGCCTGGTAATCTCAGGCCCATTCTATAAGTGAAACGACTCCCTGGTAACCTTAGATCATTTCCCTTTCTGTATCCTTGTCCTGTTGCTTTCTGTTGTGCCATTCCTACCGTTGTTCCGACTGCTCCGAGGGCGGCGGCTTTAGTGACTGCAGGGGCGGCCGCTTCAATCAATGCTGGTATAGCCGCGAAAAGTGGAAATATACCACATGATATAACTACATCAGAAACAGCACTCTCAGAGAGGGAGAGTAAACTGAACACCTGTTGATTTATTTTGTTGCATCCTTAAAATTATTAAGCTGACGCGTTGTCAGGGATAGTTAATTTTAACAACCAGTGATCTGATCGAATGTTAGCGATATTTATGTTCCACATTCTTTAGCCGTATCTGATTGTGTAGCTTTTTGATCTGAGCAGGAGTTAGAGTAACACTAACATGATTATATGGCATTTATACTAATACTAGTGATCTAATTGTGTTACATAGTTGGGAAACATTTATCTGTTTTCAATTCGTCCACCAACACTTTCGAGTAACATCTATGTGTTGCTGAGTATATCAGCTATCTCTCTGTAATTTGCGATACTGATAGTAACTACTGCATTAGTCTAAAGAATCACACGAGCTCGTAAGTGTATATAAACAACAATCTCTTTAGTTAAATCAAGATGTTCCAACAAAAAGTAATAAATCGGATTTTTTCAGCGCGGTATCTGCATTTAGATCACGTCCCATACATGCCAGCAAACGATAATTTGTGCGTGCAATTTGGTGTTGTCCGTAATTAAGTAAAATCTCTTCGGATGGCTCATGTTGGCAGTTTATTCTTAGCGAATAAACACCCAGTTTAACGATTATCATATGGATCCGTGTTTGTGAATTTAATCGTGTTTTATACTGCAACGCAACACATATATGTTGTGACGCATAAACACCCTGTTATGATGCCATAAGACATGTAAATATGCCGTTAATAGTGCTCTCGTTAATATATGTCGCAACACTGATATACCACCAGTATCCATATATGATTATAACTTATTCTCGGCAGTGATCGCTGCAATCATTACTGGCAACCACAATAGGCGTTTAGTTATATTTACTCTACCAGCATCAGCATCACCAGCACCTCGCAAGATAGCTTCATGATCATCATTTGTTCTTACAAGAACTATATATATATATATATATATATATATATATATATATATATATATATATATATATATATATATATATATATATATATATGAGACAGTAGAATAACACATGAAAATACTCTACGCAGTCCTTGCAACAATACTGCATGCGCTGAAAAGTTATAAGTAGCACTAAAATTTATAATACTATCAAAAGCATCACCTGGTCTAGCTTGATACCCAGCTGTTTGTGGATCAGATGCAGTATCCTGTGGTGTTCTTGCTTTGACATACTGAATATGATCAGCAGTATCAGTAATATCCTTATCAAACATCTTTGTTGGACCGGTTGATATTGTATAATCATCACAATATCTCACTCAACACACATTTGATGTGGCAAAATCAACATCATGCTGAATAGGTTAAATCTCTCTTTCATCAATCATATATGAACGAGCTATTACATAATGTGACAATACCGTTATTAACAAAACGAACATGTTCTGCTTCTACTTCAATAAGTGCTTCAGCGGGTAAGACATATATAGGTGTGACATGAACGTGAAGTTTAATTCTTCCTTTTCGTTGATCCGGTTGAACTGCGTTATAAAATTAAATTTGATAATCACGTATGGATTCATCTTTGGGTACAGGTGTGTCCATATCAAATGCTGTGTCGGGTGAATATGTGAACATTTTATTATATATTTCTCAATCTAAATTGCGATCTCGCTGATCTTGTCAAACCACTTGTTGCTATTAAATTTGAAGTAATATTTATTTGTACTTGATCAGATCCTTGATTTATTAAGGCTGCTGTCTTTTTATCTATGGCTTGTTTTTGTTTTTCTTTTACTGACATTCGTGGGCATGATTTCCGTAGTTGGCAGCAGATACATTGATTTAATTTAAACACTCAGTCGATCCACAAATTGAGTGACTAGAATCAGGACAATATTACAAAGATGGATTTTGAGGGATTCTATGTAGTATTGTTACTAAATCATATTTAAAAGATCACTAGTCATTGATTGGATACAATGAAATAGTACTAATTGGGTTTAGGCATAGCTACGTAGTATTGTTACTACATTAGGTTTCAGAGGTCACAAATACTGTGTTTAGAAATAAGGTACAAATGGGTTTTATGTGACCGCCGAACATTGGAATGATCTGAACTTTCGCAAATGTTTTTCTTGTCGTTGCTATTGCATGTGCCTCTCTAAAGTAACCTTTGCAAACACAGAATGTCCTTGATCTTTGTAAATATACAGCATGCAACATAGAAACTTCTGACAATATGTCTTCCGGATGTTCAGATGTTTTCATTTAGACCTACGATTTACAATGATGTGTTTCAGAGGCGTAGCTAGAGGGGGGTGGGGGGGGGGGGCAGGGGGGTACATATGTCCCCGGGCGCCATACTAGTGGGGGCGCCAAAATGGGCTTTGAAATAGGTTGTAACGGGTAATGGTGATTTTATTAATAAAAATAATGGGTTTCAGAGTTGAGGTAGGGGGGGGGGATGAATATTGTCCCCGGGCGCCAAACACTCTAGCTACGCCTCTGATGTGTTGTAAGTTTTCAAATTACTGGTAATAGGTAACCACAATGAGCATGTATATAGTGGCTATCCTTAGTTTTAATTGAAGTGGTAATTTATATAAGATGATTATAACTTTTTCCAACTGAAGCCATTATTTCTAATGAATTAAATGAGCTCTCAATCCTTCATCAAGGTTGCCGAGTTGGTACGGATAGCGATTGGTCGATTTCAGTGGGTCTGACCGAGTTGACATGCAGGACGTGCTAGTTTAGATATTCTTTTCCCAGACCGTAGATTGGACATGCACTAAGATATTGTACTGTCAAGACCTAACTATGTTAACTGTAATATTGAAGCCATGGCGAAATTTAACTCATAGTTTGAATTTCTTAGGTAATATTTTGGAGTTAAGTCAGTAATGAATCTGATAAAGGATAATCGATGAAGATTAATTTTCGTCAGTAGTCCTAATAAACGATCTGTTGTGTATTCACTTCTAAGCAAATATTTTTAAATTTTCGAAACTCTGTACATGTCGGTTGAAATCCAAACATACTGGACGTATGATGTCCAACATATAGCTGAAAAACCATTTTAAAACAATTGCAAAGACAACAAGCCAGTTAATATGCAGAAAAACTGCAAATGTCTCATATCTATCTTTTCAAGATGAAAGCGAATAGGAAAAGGAGTTCCCATACAGTATTTAAATGAATCGTTGAAGAACATCTTTAGGTCTTCTTTATATAAAGTCAATCACATTCAATTCAGGTTGTGATAGGAAAACACAAACAAGCTACAGCTAAGTCTATAAAATGTGGTTTCTAAATTATAAATGGTTTGTAATTACAAAAGCCCGTGGTCTAAATTAATCTCATTTTGCAATAATAACTAATAGAGAATGAATAATCTGCGATAATAATTTAAAGTCGCATGACTTTCTTTCTTATGTTTTTCAGGAGATGCTGATAACTTTAGTGGTGTTAAGCTGTTTATGCTGGATGATCTGCGATAATATTTTGCAGCTGCATAACTTTCATTTCTTATATTTTTCAGGACAGGATCACCTTGGTGGTGTTAAGCTGTATATTGGTAATGTATCAATGCCATGGAGATATAATCAGGACATACCAAGTAATTCATCAAGCAGTACAACATATGTTTTTAAACCTACCCATGCGATCGCAAGTGTTATATCTTTGATGAGGTTTGCCGTAATCATGGTCATATGCGAAGTAACTGTCGAAGGAGGTATGTAATTACTTAATGCTATAAATATTGTAAGATATTGAAAATAATTAGGAGCAAGATGGTATGATCATGCAATGTTTTAAATGTCAATATAATTAAGACTGGTTATATTGGAAGTTCCATAGTACAATAGGAAAATGTTTACTCACATAAGCATGTTTTGGACTGAACTTTAGTACTTTTGTGTAAATTATTCTTCTTACAGTAGCGATTAGTTGGACTCGTATGATCAAACTACTTTTTAATCTGATTAAGGTACTTGATTAGTACTGCATATATATATATATGTAACACATCATACGGACACTGCAACAATGAATGCATGGCTGGTTGGCAGGGCGATAATTGCAGAACAAGTATGGATCATTTTAAAAACATACATTAAACAACATATGTGCTGATTATACTCTGTCTTCGTCATAGGAAGAACATGTAACCAAATTCAATAATTTCAATGTATCGTAAGATTCGATGTCATTCTTAATTTTCTTTTCTGTAAACATTTAAATGATAACACCAATGATGAATTTAATCTTCACCCTCCGATTTGTTCTTAACTGTGAATTTTTAAGATTTACAGAGACTTGTAACAGGTTTAATAAAAAAAGTGTAAGCATTATCATGTTTTGCAAGAATATAGACGTCCTTCCAACTACTGAATAATGTTGCTCAGAATTTCTGAGAATAGTTCTAATATATATATATATATATATATATATATATATATATATATATGTGTGTGTGTGTGTGTGTGTGTGTGTGTGTGTGTGTGTGTGTGTGTGTGCAAATGTTTGCTTTTGTTTTTTCACTTGAAATTAGCAATCCCATCAATTTTTTGTCGAGGAAGGTCCTGTTATTGTATTCACTGGGTCCTTAATGTATTTGCATGCAAAAGCTCTAAAGAGTTGTTCTTAATCTATTTGTTTACTTAATTATTATATTTAAGAATATAATATGCGTCACGTGATAGTGAACTTATCTTCTTTTCGTATCATTTTTTAAGAATGCGATGAAGGAACTTACGGATTTACTTGCAATGAAACATGTGGTTATTGTTTAAATGGAAACAACAGTTGCTCAAATATGAATGGCCAGTGCAGTGGCGGCTGTCAAGCCGGATGGACGGGTGAAACATGTAAATCAGGTACTAATGATATATTCTGAATATACATGTTCAACTGTTGTCTCAAATATTACCTCTATCGTCGTCGTATGTATAATAATGAGTTCAAGAAGTATTTTGTTGTTAAGCTTGCGATTATCAGCTTTTATTTTATTGTGTTAAGGAATGTCAGACATCATACATCAATATTACTTGAATTAGACTAATGTAAAGTTTGTAAGGAAACTTTAATTTTATGTATTATCCCAGAATATCTTAGATTTTAAGGCTCACTGTACTAACGCAATTTACATAGTAAACCGATCATATCACAATGATATTACAAATTCAATAACTTAAAATTTCTGAGTGTTCATGATCAAATCTATATTTATCAGTCTAGATGAAACCTGGATGTCAACCTATGTGCAGAGAAAACATCGTGTGCCACAATAGTTACTGGACCTGTATGTGTTTGAACTAAATGCTTTGAATTTCGCAGCAAACAGTCAGGTGTTAATGTTACTAATTAGCGTTCCAAACTCAAAACTGTTAAATGACCAACAGGCCATCAATTAAAACAATTTCACTTTGTTTTTCACTTCTGGCTCGGCTAAACTATCAGAGATTTCTTTAACTAAAACATTACTTATATTATTAAACATTCTTGGAAATCCAGACCCACATACTCTAACATATGTTCACCCATTTCCAGGCTGATTCCCATTTTGCCATACAATTAGTACGGTATGCCCTATTTTTACCCATAATTTTCCTCACATCCCTAGGCGTTTAATACATACCTAAGCATCGTGCATAGTTCTGACTGTCAAATATATCATTAGTGAATAGTCATTGAAAGTTGCTCTTTGGTTTACAAAATATACTACTGTGGATTGGTATCCACAAAAACAACTATCGGAGTTCATTTATAGTAAAATTAATTGAACGTTCATGTGTGTATTCTCGATTTTTTGTAGCTGTATTTTGGGCTCATGTTACTAATTTATCTCCCATATAAAACCTCTGCAAACACCACGATATTGCATTTTCAATATTTTGAAGTAACATTTTGAGAGTTCATGATTAAACATATATTAAACAATATAGTTGACACTTTACTGGCGACATTAGTGTAGAGAAGCGAATATGACCAGCGGCACTTTCTGGACTTGCATGTGTTGGAATCATTTGTCTTCCATTCATCACCGAAGAGTCAGATGCTAATTGCAATAATGAGTGTTTCAAACTCAAGACTGTTAACGGAATGAAGTTATATCAATAACAACAATGTCTACTTTTTCATTTACAACTAGAATAAGCTCCTAAAAGCTTCTTTTTTCTGAAATGTAACTTACATTATTAACAAGTCCTAGCCAGCTATACTCATGGATGCTAAATTGTATGTTAAACCATTTCCAGGCTGGTTCTAATTTTTCCGCAATGCCAGTACTGGGTGTCCTATGGTGCAATGCATTGTGTTTAACAAATTTGTTTATTGCAATTATAACTACTAATCTTTTTGCGTTTATAATTTAATCTGTAAATATTACAGGATTCAATTTGTTCTTGCTATCATCAATTTTTTTAGCGTGTACTAAAAAGTACGTTTACGTGTGGCACGTTAGTCTTGAACATTATTCTGCTTTGGATGTTCCTATCTGTACAGCTTGGATATTACCATCTAATCCACATGATATAGCGAACATTGTGTTGACTTGCCGTTAAACCACATACATACATACATACATACATACATACATACATACATACATACATACATACGTACGTACGTACGTACGTACGTACGTACGTACGTACGTACGTACGTACGTACGTACATACATACATACATACATACATACATACATACATACATACATACATACATACATACATACATACATACATATTAATTTCAATTAGCTCAAAATGTACGCATAATCATGTTATATTAAACAGTGTAAACATAGTAATTTTCAAAACGCAGATATGAAAATCAGATGTCAAAGAGAGCAGTAGACAGAATAAAGAATTAATATATATTATATTAATATTTCAGTAACATAATAATAGTAAGCTATGTATTTCACAACAAAATGGAACAACATCAATGTATTGGTATAGAAAAAAGTTATTAAGAACATGCCAGATAACATACAGAGCAGCGAAATTGTAAACATGAAACCCGTCATCGTGTTATTCATCGAAACTAATTTATTGATGGTTCTACAAAGAGAATTACAATCACCATGCTGACTGCGAAACTAAAATTACTCTTGGAAGATTATACTGGCTCTAAAATATCGCGAACAAGTCTATACAAAAGGCAATATGTGTATATATAGCCTGACGCATGCATTGTCAATTGCAGGCTGTATTATCATCGAAGTCATTATTGCGGTACTGTCTCGCAATGTTTTGTCTAAAACGTGTCGATACTGACAGTAAGAAAAAAATATCACAATACAAATGGAAACATTGTTGTAATACTGGAGTCAACATGCGCATACGGGTTGAAACTATTCTTGAATATCGTTAATTAGAAATATGACATGATTATATATGGATTTATATTGAAGTAATAAACACTATTGTATAATAAGGATACCATTAAAATTGTTTAATTGAGCAGTTGATAGAATATACTGAAATGAGATTGTTGATACGTGCGAAATAACAGTCGAACAGGCGTCAATGGGAGGAAATATAAAATGTTCGATTTTTAATCTCATTATATCAATTATAAACCAAAAGTCAGTTTATAAAAAAGCTATTTCATTTGGCAATTTTCTTGTATGTTATAAAGATTATTTTATGAAGAAAGTTATATTAACTAAGGTTGCAACCGCTATGGTGGTTTACTTTAATTTTCTGCATGCTGTGATAGAGGAAATTACGGTTATAACTGCAATGAAACATGTGGACATTGTTTATACGGCATTAACAGTTGTTCCATAACAGTCAGTATTTTCAAAATAAGCAGAAATGCTTAATGGAAAAATAATTATCGTCCCATTTTATTTTTAGTGATAGCTACACACACGACAATATGGAACATATTGAAGGCAATCGAGACAGAGCATTACAGTTTTCTAACTCACAAAATCATACAGTTATTCAAGTCTTATACAAGTATTCTTAGAAACGAAATAAAATTAATGTTTTTTGATGTAACGTGACAGTATTCAAGTTTAGCAGGAAATAACACAATATATTGAGTTTGTTTAAATATGTGTTATACGCTTATTCATTTCGGCTGGTTGTAAGAAACGAAACTATTACTTCCAGTAAAACAGGTTTCTTAGATGTTAAATTTCTCAATCATAATACCTTAGGATAACCAATACCTTTACTTTGCATGTCCAGCCCTACCAATGAAAATAATTTGAGCGAAGAAAAAGTAAAGGTTATCTTGTCACCGACGTGGCAGTTAAATCGGGTGATCGCCCAACTGATAACCGGATTGACAGAATATCCCGGTAAATCGTCAGTTACTAGTGGATCAGAACGCACGCTCTCAATATTGGTGTAACTGCATGGAAACTGGCAAGGTGTTTGTGTATTATGTATGTGTAAGTATTATGGAAGAAACATATATTACTAGAAACCAATCTGGTGTGTTATTCAGATACGTTAACCAATCATAATACCTTAGGTGAATTTGTAAGAGGTTGTAGGAGATACATCCCCTTCTTAGCCCGGAGAGAACTATCCAGTCCCATATGGTACGTGAGCTTGCTTTGCGATAACCTGACTGGAAAATAGGTTTCAGATGTCTCTGTAGTTCTTCGAAACGGAATTTGTTTTCATCGCAAATACAGTAGACGTTTTTAATCCGCATCATTAAGAAGCTCTCAAACGTCATTGTGGTGGAACCTTTTTGCACCATGGGTAAAGGTTGGGCCAGATATATTTAAGCCAAGTAGGATGATACCTCTCAGGAAAAAATAATATACCTGAATTCAGATCTTAATCGCCCGGCATCGATAATAACAGTTATGGAATAGATACACTGATATGCAATAATTGTGGCCAATGTACGATATGCTAGGAAAATTCAGTTTTGTGGTGTTAAATCCGATATGCAAATCTTATAGCCCACTTGATCCAGGACTAGAGTGTCGTGTTGATAGATCATCCTTCCCACTTTCAACGCAAAATGAGGCATTAACGACTTTTGTTTTCCTTAAGTATCACCTCATATCTCACACTGGATCATGTTGATCATCTTGAGGTGAATTATTCAGGATAGACAGTATTTATTAATAATTTCTGATTACCCTATGAATGTTGGCCTATGCTTGGCAATACAAACTGGAGTATCATGAGTCTTTTAGAACTGCATGTAGAAGGGGTACGATAAGAGGAACGACATTAGCTCATTATGCCACATGCAGTTAGTTTATGGTTGCCGGCAGTGAAATAAAATGTTGTTCCCTCCACAAAGAACATTATAATGACTTCGTTTATCTTTAAATTATTTTGCCACTTTTCCTCCACTTGTGAAAACGGATTGTTTGTAAGGGTGTATTTCAATAAAATCAATGCATGTAGTTTCACTAACCCATGAGATGAGATGAAACATCCTCCGTCGTGGTTAACTAAAGAAATTTCGGTTATATCTCGATTCCGTTTGATTGTATTGCGAGATTAATGAAGGTGATTCTATATTTCTGAACTGGTTGGAGTAATCAGGATGATGTGTCACTCCGAGTAATTAATTCCTGTATCCCATTTGGACCTTGAGGTGTTCGATAACTGTTAATGGTTGGTCATTCCAATCTGTACAAATAAAATCGATCACCCAGGCCTTTTAGTCGGGGTGACCGAGACAAAAGTTTGGAATTTGTTTGCACATCGCGTCATATATAGGTAAATCATATGCGGATGTGTTTTCGAAAAAAGAAGCACAAAGAGATCATTCCGCGCGTAATGAGTCTGTGAATATATCAGCAAGAGTTTGTTTAATCAACGTAGATCTGTTGTTGAAGATACAACTTTAGAAAATTCCAGACAAGAATGCAAATGCAAGACTTGGTTCTAATTCGATTTTCGGAGATATTCCACCACGGCAGAGTACTCAAAATGAATGTGTTAAATTTCCATGTACGATCTCCAGCTACCAATCAAAACGTTAAAAACTTCGAGATTATTAATGTACATAAAACGCTCATGAAAAGGTTACACTCCTAAATCATCTCCAAATCGTTTTACACCCCAGTCCACTGTGTTCGAATCAGTACCGATCACGACTGCAAGAAGGTGTACGTACAGAAGTGTCCTTTACATGAGTCCAAAATGTATCTTATATTTGCAACATAAAATTGTGCACTATGTGACAGTCAATGTTTCGGCTTCCAAATGGCGAACAAACGCAGGTGATTGTAGCCCAAGTTAACAATCTAGGCCAATAAAGTAAAACTCACCAGATGATGGAATTCTCCAGTAGAGTATATGTATTCATTCCAGACCTAGGTCACCAAAATTTCAGAAGGGTACGAAGTGGGTTTTTGGCAAAGAGATAGATAATGAAAAAGAGGGTAACACATTAGAGTAAGTCCTGCAATAAAATATTACAAGCGTGTGTGATAGCCTGTCGTTTTGGTAGACTTATCAAATAACGTTTGGAGCCATGCCAGTGGAGAGGTATGGCCACAGGTCATGCAAGGCATCACCAATTATGTAGCTTCCCCTGTGTACTGCATTAATCTCCCGTGCTGCATTGCATTGCGACTCAAAGAGCCAATCAGATTTGATTGATTGCACTTAGGTTAACGAGCCAATGACAAATATTGCGTTTGTACCTTAAACAAGTCTAAGCAAAGTGATCGGGTCCACATATCGTCATAGTAATATTCGGTGTGGGGAACGAAACATATGTGACTAGTTGGAATGAAAGTATGTGATTTGATATAGGGAAAAACAATCGAACGTCCTTTGTATATCCAAGACAGGAGAACTGTGGTTTTCGATGCATGTAGTTTCTGTAAGATTGTTTTCCAGTCACATGTGTCTAGGGTTTGGTCTCTTTGAAGATTTCTCTGCTGTAGTGGAGACTGTGTGGGATGGAAATAATGTATTATTGGTGATGTATTGTGAATTGTGTCATTATGATCATTAAAAAGCATATTATATAGTTAAGCGCAATATTATGTTAGGACTCTGTGTTTATAAACTGGGTCATTTGAAAAACAAGCTCGGACCTGTAGTCAAAGCAGAGATGTATAAGTAAAGAGGAGGACAAGACTCCGATTGGAACGTTCAGAAAACTTCCGTCCAAGACATCAAGTTGGAATTACACTCGGTATAGGTAGATCTTATGACGACGAGGGAACGTGAGAGCCAATATTTGTCCTTTTGGATTACATTAGCGAAAGCGATGCTGCCTGGAAGTATTTTGAGATTGCTGTCCTTGCCTTAGCTCTCCAAAGAAGAGTTTATATGCCAGCCGACTGTCTGGCTTTCGTACAACATGTCAAGCCCAGATTAGCTGGTGGCACGTCATCAGAATGCGTGGATGCTATGTGGAAATGTTCTCGTGAGTACATCAGTGTCCGGAACGTTGTCTAGCCACTTGATGTTGAAGGATTTTCCTAAGACCTGTGGTGTGAAAATGGTTGAGTTTCCTGGCGTGGCGTTAGTATACCGTCCACGTTTGGCATGAGAAACGTAGTGTGGGGAGCACAACTGTCCTGTATACCTTTAGTTTGGTCTGCATGCTGATGCTTCTTCTATTTCAGAACTTAGCATCCAATATGCCGATATTTGCGCTGTAATAGTGACTTTCCGTGACAGTGTGCTGCCAAGATAGGTGTAGCGGTTCACTGCGTTGAGTGTTTGGCATTTGACAGTGATGTTGGGCTTTCCAGACTTCATGCTTGTCAATGCTGCATTGCGGGTCGGCATTGAGGGTACAGTCTTCGGCAAATAAGAAAACCTTTATGGTGTATGTCATTACCTTGGTTTTCACTTGAAGCCTCCTGGGATTGAATAGTTTTCCATCTGTATGGTACCTGATGTGGACTCCAACCTCGCCATCTCTGAAAGCATTTGTCAGCATTGCGGAGAACAGTAGACTGAACAGTTTCGGCGCCAGAACACAACCCTACTTGACGCCATTGGTTACTGGGAACGACTCAAATGTCTCTTCATTGTCTTGGACTCGTTCCTGCATGCCAGCGAGAAAATGGTGCACCATGGATATACATTTGTTTGGGCATCGGTACTTGTCCATTACCTTCCACGCGCCTTCTCTGCTGACAGTATAAAAGGTCTTTGTCTAGTCGACGTAGATGAAGAAAAGGTCTTGACATTGATCTGGTAGCTACATTGCAGCAAACAGCATGTCAGTGGTCCCACGTTCTTTCCGGAATCCACACTGGCTTACTGGTGGTAGTCCCTGGTCATGGTTTGTAGTGATGCGGTTCAGTAGGATTCTGGCGAGTATTTTACCTGCAATTGAGAGTATATAACCCAGTGAATGTCGCAGGCCTGACAATTTATTCTGCGCTTATAAAGGTGGAATATGGAAACCTCTTTGAATTGCTGGGGGATCATCTCTTGATGCTACATCAGCAAAAAAGATGGTTGAGCCATTCTATCAAGGATGTGCACCCTTCCTTGTAAACTTATAAGCTTGGATGGATTCAGAACCAGGCGCTTTTATCAAGTGCTTCTTTGAAGGGTAATTATGGGAGATGACTGACGATTTCCTCACCGATAGATAAAGAACGATTCAGGACGCTGTCAAAGTGTTCAGCCCATCGTTGAAGAATCCCTTCTCTCTCAGTAATTAGTGTGTTCCCGTCTGCGGAGAAGTGAGCATGATCCAGACGCAGTAGGTCCATGCACTTATTTCA